>CM076569.1:115336558-115662149 GCA_034641835.2 Pinus albicaulis
TCTTCCTCATATTGATCTACATAGTTCTCTCGGAAGGGAGGTCTAACTTGTTGGTCACTTTCTTTTTGCTTATATTGATTGTTTTCTCTTCTATAATTCTGATTTCTTTTCCTATTTTGGTTGTTTTGAGGTTATCTTGGTGGCACTCTATCACTCAGATTGATCTTCTCAAGCATCCTCTCCATCACCTTCACTAGGTTGTTATTTTAGTGTCAGATGTTGAAGTTGAGGGTGTAATATCATCTTTATAAGTTACCCTCTTCTCTAATCTCAACCTATTTCTTTTCTCAATTATGTTTTCTTCTACGCTCATAGCTCCTTTCTACATGTCTTCTAAGGTTAAGTAATCTCTCTCCCTTAACTGATAAGCAATTTTAGCATCAAAGCCTTCGGGATACCTTACTAAGGCCATGCCTTGGGGAGTTTTCATGTGAGGTGGAAGAGCATTGTAAACGCTATTGAACCTAATGGAGTAGTCATGAACACTCTCCCCTTGATTTCTCTTGAGGCTACTATATTCTGCTAGTATTTGGAGAGGGTTCTTTTTGAGTTCCCATTTGTTGATCAATGTCTGATGCAAGGCAGGGAGATCATTTATGCTGTTAGGAGGTAGGTTTTTAAACCATTTCTTTACATCTCCTCCCAAGATTTGGGCGAAGATCCTCATCTTCACAGTTTCTTCTTCTATCTCCATGTAATCGAATGCATCCTCCATCCTATCTACATGATGTTGAGCTGTTGTGGACTCTTTTCCAGTGAAATGAGGGATTTTGGATTGGTAATCATTTGGTAAGGGAAATAGAGGTTGTGGTAACACTAATGGGGCATACCGTGTTGCCATGGCTGGAAATAAGGGTGGATTTACAAGAGGTGGATTTACAAGTGTGAACGTGGGCTGAACAGGAGTGTTTTGCACAATGGTAGTATGGATTGAAGTGGAAGAAACACTTGGGCCAACAAAATGATTTTGAGCAGACTTGTTATGGAAAAGGCTAAAGTGATGAAGAAGCTGGGAATCAGGAGGAGTGGAAGGTGAGACTTCTCTACTGAAGCTTTGATGCAAATATGCAATGTCAAGATCAACTTGGTTTAAATCACCTTGAGATCTATTTCTAAAGATGTTATTTGTATGATGTAAATCAAAGTGTGAATCCTCTAAGACAACAAGGTTTTCTGGGACAGATTTTGTTCTTAAGAGGCTCCTATTAGCAGCTGATTTTCCAGAGTTAGAAGTCTGCCTCAGAATTCTATCTGGATTGTCAACGATTAAAGGAGGATTTGGGTCTGGATGGGATCTAGTGTTGATCCTATGTGAAGCCAGACTGTTTTTAAAAAATGAGAGAGTTTAAAGTTTTAAGGACTGTTTTTTGGGAGTTTTTACCTCTCACGATGTTTTATCTAGTATGGGACTAGGCTTCTAAACTTCTTCAAGGCTGGTTAACATAGTCCTAAAGAGATCTGGGGACCTAGATGAGTAATAGGCCTACTGGGGCTAATGGAGTCGAGAGATGGAAACTATTTAGCTTTTATGAAGGTAAAATAATTGGATGGTTCCACCACCATATTTATTATGAAGCCAAACTGAATGTTTTTGGGATTTATGAGTTATTTTGGTCTTATAGGTTAAGAGAGTGTCCTAAATTTGATTAACACTTAGCTAAGGTGTTTAAACATAAAGAGTTCACTCTTATGGCTTGGTAACTAGTTCCTTCAAGGTTTGATAAGGGTTTACATGAATCCTAAGGGTTACTTAGTTTGTCACTGATTCAATAAAGTCCTATCATGATTACCACTTTGTTAGGTAGTGCTTGAAGAAGGCTACTTATGTTATACTGGATAGGCAGTGTTTTGTTTTAAGGATTTTACTCAGGGTCCCAGCGTGATCGCCATTATGTTGGTGTGAGCTGTGGAATAAGTCCAGAAGGTGCTCTTTATCAAGTTAAGGGCCTAAAGAGTTTTAAGAGGTGTTTTCAAGCCACTGTATTCTTAGTAGGTCCCACTGTGACTGCCATTATGTTGGTATCTTGTGTTTTGATAGTTTGGCAGATCAAAAGACAAGGCAACATCAGAACCAATCTTTAGAGTTACAGGATCTATTCCTCCTGCTCTCAGAGAGGGATCTCTCAAATTATTTGTTTTTGCAATGGTTTATCCCGTGTGCTTTGAGTATTGGTTTTAGACTAGTTATTAAGTGCAGTGTTTATTTTTTTTGTGGTTGATTTGATACAGAAGAACCTGAAAGGTCTAGGAAAGATAGATAGGAAGGGGAAATGTCAGCTTCATTGGGCAATGGAGTCAAAAAGAGGTCATAAAAAACTTATCAATGGATATGGGATATCAAAGGGAAAATCTAACTTGGCCGCGGGATCCTTTGGTTTTGGAATGAGATGGACATCAATGATTTGGAAAGAGAAGCTTAATTCTCAACAAAGGGAATTTGAAAGCACAAATTGAACAATAAAGAGCTATTTGATAGACAGGGCTGACCATGAATTATACAAATCACACTTTAAGCAAATAATGACTTCAAAACAACTTTTGAAATGAAATCTAAGATTCAGGGAACACCCTATTTCCTCAAAGATTTTATTTCAAATGACTTAGAAAACATAAAATATTTACTGATAATTATGATCATAGAAGAGGGAACACCTAAATACATCTATGGTCACAACTATAAAGACCTTTAGGCCAACTGTTCAAGAAAATACAAAGGGCAAGATCAGAATATGCCTCCTTGGCTCACTGTAAATAGAGAAACTTCAAAGGGAGACTACAATAACAATTTTTAAGTGGTAGAAGACAAGCAGGGAGAACCATAAATCATGCTAAAACCAACTATTCGAACTATTAAGGAAATAAACAAGCATGAGGACTAAAGAGAGAGATTAAAGACTCTAAAATACCTTAGCAGAAGAAAACATAAAACAGTGAAGGATAAACAGGTCTAAGGTGCTTCCAAGAGTCATTTCTTACTCTAAAACTTTCATCCTACTGTAGTAAGAATTTATGGAACGAAATGAAAACAGGGGAAAACATAAAACAGTTCAGAATACTTCACCAACAACCAAGCTCATGGATCCAATGATAGAGCCTTCTCAAGAACAAGCATGCAACAACATCATCAGGGCTTCCAAGACTTCAATTTCTTCTTCAACTTCAAACAGAATATGTATTATTTCAGAGAGTTTCAGTATTACACTAGTAATCAAAACAACCAACATTTACAATGGATTCCTCAACAAGTTTTTATAAAGGGATGAGGAGGTTGAAAGAGAGAAAAGATCTTCTGAGTTTAATTAATACAGTTAATGCTTCTTAGCCTTTGAGGGGCTCTAGGGAGAAGTTCACAGATATTTTCCTGTATTAATTGGTTTACATTAAGTATTTAAGCTTTGCTGGAAGCTTATGTTGACTTTAAGGCTCTGTGTCATCTTTTGCAATAACTCTGCTGATAGTTTATATTAGCTTCCTTGATTCGAAATAACTATTCAACTGTAAGTGGCAGATATGTTATGTTCTGGTCATTACTCAGCCTTTGTTTAAATGCTGTGAAGGCACATGTGGCAATCTGGTAGCTGAGAGGAATCAATTTTCCTCTGACGAGGAAGTGGATGCATCCTCTGTCTGATAAATATCCTCGATTTGTATTTAACTGTGTTTAATTCACTGGATTAGGCCTTTGATAATTGACTTTAGCCATAATCCATTAAACTGTATAATCCATGTTTAATCCTTTCTTTCTGTTGTATTTGGGTCTTTGACACTGATACTCTTTGTTTAATTTAATTATTTTTGTCTTGTTGATGTGCAGGTATGTACAAGGTCCATATGGCATCAATGCCCATGAGTCATCGATGAAACGTGAAATCGAACTCTGTATATGGCTTTCCTTTTGATGAATGAAATTTTGGAGGATCATCATCCTCGACTTTCATTTTCTTTTTGAAACATTTTAAAACCCTTTTAAATCCTACAAAATACAAAAAAAATTAAGAAATCCTGCATATTTGGTAAAAAATGCTTTGGAGGTTTTGGCTTGGAGTGTGGCCGTTGGATGACAGCATCCAACGGTGGAGATCTGCATGCAGTGGTCGAAAGGAGAGCAATGGGAGAAAATGGTGGAAGAATTAAGTTAGGGTCGTTGATCTATAATCGATCATGAAGGTCAACGGTCGGGATTATAAGTGAAAAAATAATGCGAAGGGGTCACATTATTTGGAAAATGAAAGAAAATGTGAGAAAATAAGGTCAAAATCCCTTTGGTGGAGAAAAATGAAGTTGGGGGTTTGGGATGATCGTGGGCCGTCAGATGTGATCAACCCACGAGATCAACGGCGGGAGTCGCACGTTGAAAACCTTTGGCGAGGGTGGAGGGCGATAGTGCTAGGCCAGATTAAATCTGAGACGTTGATCTGTAGAGATCAATAGCAGGAGACACGACGTGATAAAACACAATAAAACAGGGGAAAGTGGTTTCGGAGAGCAAAAAAGGCAGTATTGCGCGGAAAAGTGGGAGAAAGGTGGTTTCACCTTTTTTAATGCAATATGCCTTGGAATGTGACACGTGTCTTTTGAAAATAGCCTATATCATATAACTTTTGAAAATTAACCTCCACGCTGAAATTTGCGCAAAAATCCATGTGGGCCGTTAGATCTAGGCCCTCAGATCTAACGGTGGAGAGCAAGCGCGAAACTAACTAGATGTTCGAGGCATAAAAGACATGGCAGTTTTAATATGGACCGTTCGATTAGGGGATCGATGGTGGAGATTAGTTTTGGAGGGAGGCAGGACCCACAGGGGTCAGGCTTGGTGGGGTTAATATGGGCCGTAGGATGCGGAAGATCGATAGCCATGATTAAATCTGGGGGTTTAAATGAAAAGATACAAAGGCATAGAAGAAGTTAATAAGGACCGTTGATCTGCAGAGATCAACGGTCGAGATTGGTCGAAAAAAAATTAGGCGTGGGACTGCATGTTTTTAAACCAAAGTCGAGGAATGCGATCTAGACCATCCAATTTGGACACGTGGATGGCCCAGATGCAATCGGGGCTCGGTGATCGGCGGGGGAAGAAAATCGGGAGGCGCCGATGTGATTAACTGCGGACCGTTGATCTGCAGATGAGATCAACGGCGGAGAACTCATCAGGGGTTGACCAATCAAGGGTGGCCTTATTTTAATGTGCTCGACCAAAAACTTGTGATGTGATCATGCGCTGATTGTTGATCGACTTTTAGATCAACGGTCGAGATTTCTTTAAAAAGCGAACCAGCGAAAACCATTTATAACACATGGAAACCAAAGTTAAATAAAAAAAAAACAAAGGTTTGATATATCATAGTAGGTTTATATATTTATATGAAGTGGTCTGGCGCCCGACTACGGGGCCGTTGGTCTATATGAAAATGAATGGGACCGGGGTTTGACATGTACAAGGGCTAATCGCATCGGAACTTCGGATGTGGGCTTTTCAATCTAACCATTTGATTTTCTCCGATGAGATTAGCACTTCGGGACTTGAACTCTTAGTCCCGGGTGCAAGTTATATGGATTGAAGTGAGGGGCAGAGTTTATACAAAGGGGCTTCAATCACATCAGAACTTTTGATGCGAGATTTTTAATCTACCCATTTACATTAAAAACATTGCTCCAGTGGGTTTTAGACCAAAATTATGAAAAAGTGGGTTTTTGACTTTACAAAGAAAAATATGCATCGGAGATGGATTATAAAATGTTTCTAGCGCCTGATTGTGGGCACAAGGGTTACATGAAACGATAATAAAATCGGGGGTTATACAATAAAGGGCCAATCGCAATCGGAGATTTCAATGAAGGGAAAAGACTGACATGTTGTGTTTCCTTCGATGCGATAAGAGCCGAAAGGGCTTAGCGCTTGGTTCTAGCGCCTGGGCACATGTGGGGAAGTGGTTTAGTACTTAGCCCAAGGGGCTTAAGTTTATAGTTTAAACAAACTTATTTTTTATGAATTTTTTCAAGGTTTTTGATGGATTTGGGGGTTTCAGTAAAGTCTAAAAATGAGTTTTAGACTTCGTAAAAGGGATTTTCATGAAGGGAAGAAGGGAAATCATGAAAAACAAAGGAATTTCATGGGGAATAAAGGGGTAAAAAATGAAGGTTAGTTTTGAATGAAGGAGGGGAAAATATGGGATTTTGCATCGGTTTTTCTTCATGGAATGACAACAGAATTTCTAAGTTCAAAAGGGGAACAGCAGTGAAAATTATCCAAAGGATAGGATATTATCAAAAGACTTTAAGAACCAAAAATTTTATCAATAAATTTTTTTCTTGAAGGTTGTCCAAAAATGATTTAACCACCACTTGATATGTCAGAATTTTATAGGTGTCTAACACAACCAATCAACATGATTGATATTTTTTTAGCCCTTTGGGTATGCTAAAAATACAAAAAGGCCACTCCCAGATCACTTGGTTTTGAACATAGTGCTCAATATATTATTTACACTCTACAACAAACCCTTCCTAGCATAGCATGTTCCTCCTTTAGATGCTTATAAGAAAACAACAAAGGGATATTGAAATAATATATGGCCCTGATGTTATAAACAATAAGCTTCATTCAGGACTATTCCTTGCTCCACCTTGTTGTACTTGGGATTCTTTTGAGAAAGAATATCTTCCCCCTCTTCATGACCATTTGACCTAGCATCCTCATAATGTATGGCTATGTTGACCTATAGCAAACCTGATATGTTTTGATTGAGTGGACTGAATTCTATCTAAAGGGCATCATTAAGAGCATTCTCTGGAAATAGGTCTTCTTGAGGAGGTAACACAACATCAGTATCAGTATGTTCTTTTGTTTTTTCATGAGGAAAAGCTACTGTACACAATTCAGTAGTAGAGAAAACATAAATAATCTCTCTATACAAAGGTTTAGAAGCTGGTTGTATGCTTAAAATCCGATTGAACTCTTCTTCAATTAAAGGAGGAAGCATTCTCAGTTTTCTTTGGATAGGAACCCAGATGCTCTTTTTATCTTGTGAAGATTGATCATAAGGCTGAATGTATTCTTGAGCTTCACACAAAAGAGCAGATGGCTGATAGTTTATTTCAGCACTTGCTACTTGATATTCAAAAGGACTCCAGGGCTGATCATTTGGATCTGAGACAGGTTTTTTATCATCTATGATTTTCTCATCTGATTGATGATAGAGTTATTTTCTCCTGTGATTTTCAATCAGAATGTGACCCAGCTTCTCTTTATAAATCTGAAATGAATCGAAGCATAAGGGTAGAGACTCCAAAGGTGCTGACTCATCCTATATTTCTGGTTCTGTGATTTCAAGATGACTTAAGGGGAGAAATTTTGGATTTGAAAAAGTGTTAGTATCATCCATTTCTTTCCTGACTAATTATTTAGAGCATTCCTCCTTGTTTCTATTTGCAACCTGCCTGCAATGCTCTCTTAATAGTAAAGTACAAGATGTAGGAAGGCATCTAGTAATTACTTGACAACTTCCTGCATTTTCTTCTTTGCAATCTTGCTCAAAATGCATATTTTGATTTTTATTTTTGCATTGTAATGACTGAGTTTGTTCTTCCCAAGAAAAGAGTACTGTCTGCTTTGAATAATCAACTCCAACCTCAACCTTGTACTCTTCCTCTTTCCTGCCAATCATATGCATCGTTTTGCTGATTGTGTCAGTCAACGTTTCTAGCTTTATCTCTGAAGATATCAGTTTCTCTTGATCTACTTTGTCCTTCTTTATTGCTTTTAACTTTGCCTCTCTTTCCAGCATGTTGGATTCGACATTAATTTCCATATTTTTCATTTCTTCCAGGTTTGTAGGGTCCCTTTCTCTTAACTGGAATTCTATTTCTAGATCAAAGGCATCTAGGTAGTGCAAGAGGGCCCATCCTAGGGGTGGATTTATCTTAGCAGACATGGAATGATATGCCTTATTGAACCTGGCCGAAAAGTGTTGTACTGTCTCCCCTGGTTGTCTCTTTAGATGGTTGTATTCCTCTATGATTAGGAAAACATTTCCCATGACCACCCACCTAGCTAGGAAAACTTGAGTGAATTGATGAAAATTGCTAATGCTTGTAGCTGGAAGATATTTAAACCAACTCTTAACCCTTCCTTGTAATGATAAGGCAAAAATCCTGATACGCACATCATATTCTCCTACCTCAAACAAGTCAAGGAGATTCTCCATACTCTGAATGTGTTTTTCAGCAGTGATCTTTGTATTTTCTCCATTAAATCTGGGAAAATTATTTGCAAGATTTGCAGGGAGGCCCTGGAGGATAGAAGGTAAAACGAGAGGCTTGTATCTATCTGGGACCTTTGTGGGTATAGGTAGTGCAAAAGGAGGTTTATGATTGTTTGAGATTTCAGCCAGAGAAGGAGAAGTAGCATCAGGCTCATGTTTGACTGGGTTTCCCACTGATGTATCTGGGATATGCATAGGTGTATAAGTAGGTTTATGGTGTGCAATTTGCGGCTTAGATTTTTTAGGCTTGAGATATTTCCAATGATCAATGTAGACCTTATTAGTATATTATTGATCAAGCTTAAAGTAGGATAGGGCATAGTTACAGATAAAAACAATAATTTCTTGAATCCAATTTGGGCTTGAATACTCCCTCTTCCTAGGATGATTGGTCATGTTTTCAGGTTCTTCCTCTAGTAGAGTCTTTGCATAGAATTGATCTGAAATGGATTCGCCAGGTGGATGATTTCAAATTTCTTGTGGCTGGATGTTGTCCACCATCAACAACTAGATACCAGTCTTGGCCAACACTTGATTCATCTAAGTTTGGAAGAGGGGTTTTTGAGTTCTTGAGGTAATATTAAGTTGTTTAATAACTCAGTATTCCCTAGTATGGTCGCCACTATGTTGGATCCTTGTGATTTGCAATATTGGCAAGAAAAAATATGCAGGGAACCACATCAAACCACTTTGGAGTCCAAGGACCTAGCCTTCCTAGACTTAGAGAGGGCTCTCTCTATGTATGTATTTGTAAATGATATATATTTATGCTTTTGTTTTCTAATTTTAGGCTAGTTATGAAGTTCTAGGAATGTTTGTTTTGTTTGGTTGATTAACTGCTTGTGTGATTAGGTGATTGAGTGTTTCGGTTGAATAGATGGACCGTGGGAAACATTAATCCATTGGGCTATGGAGTCATAAAAGGATTTATTTTTTCATAAACTCTGCAAAGGTTTTCATAGGGAAAATTAACTATATCAAGTGGATCTCTTAGATTAGATGAAATATGAAATTACACTAAGTTGTGAAATCATAAAAACTAAAGGTCAGTTAAGAATCCTTTAACTCTACTTCAACAAGAAAAGCCTTTTAGATAACTTTTTAAGAAAAACCAAAGGATAGGGAAAAAAATAGACTTCTTTGGCTGGACTCTAGTAAGCAAACCTTAAGACAACAATCTAGCAATCCTAGAATTACTTTAAGACATGGAAAACATTCAAGATAACAATGAGTGAAACTAAAGATAAAGACACACATATCTTCTTTAATCAAGCTATTAAAAAACCTTCAAGGCAACAATTTAAGACAAAACAAAGGACAGGGCAAACCATAGACTTCTCTGGTAGGACTCTACTAAGTAAACTTCAAAGAAGGCATTAAAATAACACTTCAAGAAAAACCAAAGGACAAGGCATACCACAGACTTCTTTGGCTAGACTCTACAGAATCATTTCCAAGGCAACAAGCTAGGTGGAACTAGAGAGAAATTCAAAATTCTCTAATCAGAACTTGCATAAGAAAACATTAAGATGAAAGAAAGAAGATAGAATTAAGGTGCCAAGACAACATATCTTAATCTAAATTTTATGTTCTTTTATCAGAGAAATGATGGACAACATGGAAAAGAGAAGGAAAACATTGAGAAAGAAGGATAAATTCACAATTCATAGATCAAGAATCTTGTGAAAGTGCTTGTATTAGTGATGCCAAAAACAGTTACAATACTCCAGTCCAACAAATATCTGCAACTCAGAGTCTGATCAAATCTAGCCTAGCAACTCAGTCCAACAATCAAGAATCCAACTAGTTAACCAACCAACAGTAAAAATGAATAATACATGTAGTATTTATCTGCAAAATGAGGAGGTTGCCCTAAGCTAGGGTTTCAAATTTCTATTTATTACAAAGTTAATGTTTTTTAAACTTTGAGACCATGCAAGGTGCAAGGAAAAATATATGTGACTGACTCACTGTAATAATAACTTCTTACTTAGGTGTTGAGCTAAATTTTAAGGATATGTTTGACTTTTAAGGCTTTTTCATTAACTTTACAATAATTTCTTGAGCCGTTTTAAAATATCTTTGACTGCTTTAATAACTGTGATTGCCTTTATTGAAGTAAAATGAGGTTGTAGGTGTCCAAAGTGTTTATGAGAAGTAATTGTTGTTTTGCTTCATTATTCGGATCTGTCTTCTGTGTTAATCTACCTTTGATTTATCCTTTAAACTCTGTTCAGCCTTTACACTTGGATTTGTCTCTTGCTGTCTGTCTAATTGCTTTAGTCTGCTTTTGCTCCTTTAATTCCTCGAACCTACCTTCTTTTTTCATTTTTTCTTCTAATCCTGCCTTCAACCTTTAACCTTTGATTTGATTTTTTAATCCTTTATCCTCTTATTGTCTCGTGATTTTGTTTCTTCATTCACCTATATCTTTGTCCGCATTTGTTGCGTTTAAAGGACCATCATTGGTCATGATCCATTGATGTTTCCTGCTTTGATCTGGTGCTCTTGGTCCCCTTCATGGAAAAACTTGCTGGATCGTCACCCAGGGAGTCTGTTTGTTGTGTAACCAGCTCCAAGAATAGAAGAAAAGAGATATCAACGCCTTAGAAATAAGCCACTTCAAGGGGGCAACCTCCAATACATTACATAAATGAAAAATTCTTGGATGATACAATTTACAAAACCTCCTTTCTATATATAGGAGTCCATGGGGCCATAATGTAATCCTAGTGGGCCAAAATGTAATCCTAGCCGACCTAACAATAATAATTTAAGGGCACAATAATAACAAAATGGGGGTTACAAGGGTACAATAATAACAATAAGGGGGTTACACTAACAACAATAAGGGACTATACTAGTAATATAGGGACCTAATATGCCCCTCTCCTTCAAAAAAGTGTTGTCCTCAACGCTTGAGTAGCTCTGGGTGCTTCTGTATAAAATTCTCATCCTCCCATGTAGAATCTTTGGTGGGTAAGTTCTTCCACTTTATGAGATACTTTGAAATTGATCGATTTCGTAGTTGTCGAGTTCTTGTTTCCGTGACCGCTTCAGGTTCCAATATGATTTTTCCTTCCTCATCAAGTTCTGGCAATATTGTTTGAACTGGAAGATTTTCACCTATAACCTTCTTTAAGCATGAAACATGGAAAACTGGATGCACTCACAAAGAAGCAGGAAGCTCCAATTTGTATGCCATAGTACCAATCTTTTGCAACACCTTGTAAGGACCATAGTACTTTGGCGATAATTTATTATCCTTCTTAGCTTGCTTGAGGGACATTTGTTTGTATGGCTGTAGCCGTAAAAATACCCAATATCCTACATCAAAACTTCTCTCGCTGCGATGTTGATATGCCTGTTGTTTCATTCGATTTTGTGCCAAATTCAGGTTATCCTTTAAGAGTTGGAGAACTTCTTGCTGATGCTCGATGTGATCTTCCACTGCTTGAACCTTAGAATTTTCCCTTAAATATGATGTGATGGATGGTGGATGATATCCATAAAGTGCCATAAATGGGGTCATTTTTGCTGCAGTATGGAAGGAAGTGTTATACCACCATTCAGCGAGAGGTAACCACTTGACCCATTATGCTTTCTTATCAGATACAAAATAACAAATATATTCTTCCAAACATTTATTAACTATCTTTGTTTGACCATCGGATTGAGGATGATAAGATGAGCTATGAGCTATTTGAGTACCCAAAAAAGAAAATAATTCCGTCCAAAAATTTCCTGTAAAAATGGGATCTCTGTCACTTACAATAATCTTCGGGTTTTCATGTAGCTTTTGAATTGTTTCCATAAATGCGGTAGCAACTGTACTCGCTTTAAATGGATGAGATAATCCACAAAATTGTGCATACTTGGTAAGTCTATCAACTACCACCATGATGACGCTCCTTCCTTCAGACTTCAGTAAACCTGTGATAAAATCCATTGAAATATCCTCCCAATGTTGACTCGGAATGGATAAAGGTTGTAGAAGACCCGGGGTCTTAATTGTCTCAACTTTATTTTGCTGGAAAACCAAACATTTTGCAACAAACTTTTGAATATCATATTTAAGGCCATCCCAAAAAAATTCTTTCTTCACCCTATGGTAAGTTTTTAAAAATATTGAGTGTCCTCCTAAGTGAGAAGTGTGCAATTCCAAAAGAATCTTTTGTTTTAGTTTGGAATTCTTGCAAATATATAAGCGATATTTGTACCATAAGGAATCATTTTTCCAACTAAATGTATCAGATGTACTAGGATCTTGTTGCAACTTTTGAGTGAGAGTCCACACTTCTTCATCCTTCTTCCATTCATCCCTTGCTTTGGTTATCCAATCTAGTTGGATAATTGAAATGGCACAAAGCAATGCTTCCACCTCTTCATCCTTTCTTGAGAGTGCATCTGCAACAACATTTAGCTTCCCTTTTTTGTAGAAAATTTCAAAGTCATAACCCAACATCTTTGTGACCCATTTCTGCTACTCTTTTGAAGATAGTCTTTGTTCCAAAAAGTGTTTAAGACTATCATGATCAATTTTTACCTTGAAGTGTCTTCCCATTAGGTAAGGTCTCCATTTCTTTAGTGCATGTAGTATTGCCAACATTTCCTTCTCATAAATAGCATTTTGTAAATACTTTCCTTTGATTGAATGACTTTCAAAAGCAATGGGTCTTCCTTCTTGCATTAAAACAACACCAATTCCATTTCCTGAGGCATCACATTCCACAATAAAGGTTTTTGTGAAGTCTGGCATAGCTAACACTGGTGCTAGGCACATTGCCTCTTTAAGATGTTTAAAGGCCTCAGTTGCTTCAGGAGTCCATGAAAATGCATCTTTATTCAATAGTGTTGTTAGAGGTGCTGCTATTCTCCCATAATTCTTAACAAACTTGTGATAATACCCTGCTAACCCGAGAAATCCGCGCAACTACTTTATGGTTGTGGAGACTTTTATTCCTTAATGGCTTTAATTTTGTTAGGGTCTACCTTAACACCCTCGTGAGATACAATATGACCCAGATATTCCACCTCTTGTACTCCAAAGAAACATTTGGATGTTTTTTCATATAATTGTTTCTCCTCCAATAGCTTGAGCACCCTGTCAACATGTTGAACATGATCCTTCCAAGACCTACTGTAGATTAGTATATCATCAAAAAATACTAGCACAAATTTTCTAAGGAAGGGTTTGAAAATGGAATTCATCAACCCTTGAAATGTAGAAGGTGCATTGGTAAGGCAAAAAGGCATGACCAAAAATTCATAATGACCCTTATGAGTTCGAAATGCTGTTTTTGGAATATCTTCAGTCTTCATTCTAATTTGATGATATCCTGAACGAAGATCCAACTTGGTAAAATAAATTGCTCCATGTAATTAATCCAATAATTCATCAATCACAGGAATGGGAAATTTGTCTTTAATGGTGAGCTTATTGAGCTCCCTATAATCTGGACACATTCGCCATGATCCATCCTTCTTGTGTACCAATACTACAGGAGCAGAGAAGGAACTTTGACTAGGTTGAATTATACCCGCCTCTAACATTTCTGCAATCATGCGTTCAATTTCGCTCTTTTGGAAGTAAGGATATCTATAAGGCCGGATGTTTGGAGGAACACTTCCTGGAATCAAATGAATAGCATGATCATGATCACGAATAGGTGGGAGTCCTTTTGGGAGTTTCAAACACCTTGGAATGATTGTCCAAGACTTGTTGGAGATCTGCAGAAATAGATGATTTTGATGTTGGAACTTCTAGTGAGCATAATTGTGCAATTACGACTCGCTGTTCTTTCTTTAGAAGCTTTGTCATGACATTAGAGCTTATTATCCTTCCTGGCTTCCCCGCAATACCCCGTAATTCGACTTCCTTTCCTTCTGAAAAAAAATTCAAGAAAAGTTCTTGAAAATTAAAAGCTACCGTCCCTAAAGATTGTAACCATTGTACTCCTAGTACAACATCAGCACCTCCCATAGGAATGGCAAGCATTGGACTAGTCAATACATATTCCCCCATGGTTAGCTTGATATTATGGCAATTTCCAGAGCAATTTATAGTTCCTCCATTTGCAACCATCACTTGACATTCTGGTGCTGGGTATAGGAAACAATTTAATTCCTTGGCTACCTTATAATGAATAAAATTATGGGTGCTACCTGAATCAATCAACACTATTACCCTTTTCTTCTTTATATGTCCATCTATCTTGAGAGTTTGAGGAGTGGTAATTCCTGCCAGTGCATTACACGATATGGTCGGATTCATTTCTTCCTCTTCTAGGGGTGGTTCCTGGTGTATATCCTCTTCTTGTTCATTTTCTTCTTCTTCTTCACAATCTATGTAAAACAATTTCTTCTCAGCACACTTATGACCTTTAGTGTATTTTCTATCACAACTGTAGCAAAGCCCTTTTGCTCTTTTTTCTTCCAATTGTTGTGGTGTCAACCTTGTAGGTTGTGGAAATCTAGGCGTAGCAACACTTCCTTCTTTATAGAAGTGAGTGGTAGGCTTCCTTGTCGCCATAATTTTACATTCAATTTTTTTTGCCAACCTGAATGCCTTCTCCAATGAATCAGGTTCCAAAACGCGAACTTCATGTTGGATGTTATCCTTTAAAGTACCTATGAAGAGATCAATCCTGTGTTCCTCTGGAATATCAGTTACCCTTATATTCAATTTTTGGAAGTCCTCAATGTGCTCCCCCACTAAAACCTTTTGTTTGAGATTTATCAATTGGCTAAAGAAGGTGTTGCTCTTTGTATCCTCATAATGTGCTATCATTTCCTCCGTAAAAATTGACCAAGTGACAATTTTTTTACGGGAGAAAAGCCATCGATACCATACAAATGTATTTTGTTCTAAATGTAAAGTTGCAATGCGTACCTTTTGTGTGTTTTGCACATTATGGAGATAAAAATATTGCTCCATCTATAGTATCCATGATACAGGATCCTTTCCATCAAACTTCCTCATATCCATTTTTGGAATATGGTGGTTCTTCCCGCCAACATTACAGTTTATAAAATGACGATTAACATTTATTTTTTTCTCATCATGAGTTTCCTCTACTATATTTTCACCATTAGGAAACATTTCTTGTATCAACTTTGTCAAACCTTCCATGTCTACTTTTAGATCATTCTTCATGTTTTCCATTTTAGCTTCCATGTCATCCATCTTATATTCCATGCCAGCTTCCATGCCATCTATCTTAGATTCCACGCCTTTCTTCAAACCATCCATCTTCGCTTCCATGCCTTTTTTCAAAACTTCCATTTCATTTTTTGTTGCTCTTTGCGAGAGCGACATTTTGTGCACTTGCTTTTGTAATTTTGATACATCATGTTGCAATTATTCATCTTCATGAGTCACAGTAAAGCCTTTTGAAGGCTTAATGGGTGTTGAATTATTTTTACGGGAATTTTTTAGAACCCAATACTGATATCTATTCTACAATTTTCCCTTGTAATCAATTCAAATTTATTCTTCAAACAAGACTTATGCGATTCGGAAAAAAAATACACACCTTTTTCTTACTTTTCGAGGAGCTCGATATTGAAATTGGATTATATCTGTGATTGCAACACTTGAATATCTGAAATTCGGCACTGAGGTAGCCCTCTGAATTCTCTTTCAAATGCCATAGGTCTAACCTGATTTGGATTCTCCAAGGCAACGTTATGTTCAATCTCCCACAATGACCTAATTATGGACTGGTTCAGTAGAGTGAAATTGTACGACTTGCCACGGGTCACTGTTTCATCCTTCGACTTTGAAATTGATAGCCAAGAAACTACAGTCCGTGTACTTGCGACCACTTTTTAAGGAACTCTAATCCGATGCTCAGAGAGAGATTTATGAATATTTTCCCACCATCACCTCTTTGAGATGAAATTCAGCAGCCTGAAAAAGCACTACCTTCCACAGATCATTTCTCCGAAAATATTGCGAACCAAGATCTAAAATTTTGCTATTAGTTTCCTCAGGATTTCGGCTTCGCACCCTAAAAATTTCAGACTCTGAACCTTCGTAGAAAAAATTTTATAGCGAAAATTCCACAATGACCTGTTTAAGTAGGGAGACCCTAGAATCCAAAGCTCTGATACCAAATGTTGTGTAACCAGCTCGAAGAATAGAAAAAAAAAGATATCAACGCCTTAGAAATAAGCCACTTGGAGGGGGAAACCTCTAATACATTACATAAATGAACAATTATTAGATGATACAAATGACCAAAACCTCCTTCTATATATAGGAGTCCATGGGGCCATAATTTAATCCTAGTGGGGCCACAATGTAATCCTAGCCGACCTAACAATAATAATTTAAGGGCACAATAATAACAATATTGGGTTTACAGGGGTACAACAATAATAATAATGGGGGCTACACTAACATAATAAGGGACTACACTGTTAATATAATGACCTAACACTGTTTGAACAATTTTGGGACCTCAGAAATGCATTTTATGCATTGATACCTTGGCCACTTGCACATTAAAAATAATTCATTAATAAAACCTACGTTTGTTCGGCTTATCAGCCTTTTTGGATGCGTTTTCAGAGGCGCACATGGTTGTGGGGATTTATTGCAAAGGCATGGGCCTTTGGAACACCTGAATGGAGGCGACAGTTTTGGCTTATGGCGGGAGGGCGAAAGGCAATTTTTGTGATGACAGGTGGTTAGTGGTATCGGCAGAGAACGTGTGATGCCATAGAATGGGTGCTTCGTGGCAGGAAGTACACGAGAGAATATCACCATTTTGCACATTTTGGATTTGTTAACCCCCACGCTGTTGGATGTGCGATATGCGACGTGGGCCATTAGACTGAGATGATGGAGATAAACGGTGGCTGGGGTAAAATGGAGTGGCGGGTAAGTCGAAAAGGGTGGGGCCCAGGAGTTATGTGGCGGAGGATTAATGTATAGTGGGGGTTAGGGTTAAATAAATAAGCGGAGGCGCTTAGTATTAAGGTTAGGGCGAAGGCCATATGGGAGCGGGAGGGTTAATACTACGAGGCTTGAGAATGTTTTAAGCGGAGGCGCTTAATATATTTGAAGGGTCAAGGTTATATGGCCGTGAGGGGTAAGAATTTAGAGCAGGGGGCACTAAAATATAAATGGGTGAGGCTTTAAATAACAAACAAAGTTTATTAAAAAGGGAGGCCCAAACAATATTATTTTTTAAAAACACTGTAAAAGGAATTTTTACATTGTCTTGAAGGGAAAAGGGGGAAATGAGGGTAGAGGGAGGGGTTTAAATGGGTTTTTAGAAAATAGAAAAGGTAGAAATGAAGGATTTTTAAGAAGGGGAAGAAGTGAATATCAGAGGCTTTAAGCCCAAACATGAGTTTTTCAGAGCAAGAGGGTAATTTAGGGAAGGAAAAAAATGAGAGATAGTGAATTAGGATAAATAAAGATAATGAAGACAGTGAGATTTGTAAGAATATCTGATAGTCAAGGAATGCTATTTTCAATAGATTGTAGAAAATCCATAGTCACCTAGTGATACTATAGAATACAGGAGGGTAACACCTTTCTCATAGGTGTGATTAGACTCAACAACCCTAGGAGCATCTGAAAGATGAGTTGGTATGCTAGAAGAACCAACCTCCATTGGTTGTGTTGAGGATGTACTAGGTAAGATATAAGGAGGGGTAATGGTAAGCACTGTTAATAATCTCTCCAAGAATTTTTCCCAAGTCATGTTGTTGGAGGAAAGGTGATGCAATACAATGAGCTTCATCAAACCATGATGAAAAAAACTAGTGTGATGATCTTGTTTTCAACTCTGAACCTTATTAGTCATCTTAATCAAACTCTTGTACAAATAATATTGCAAATCAAGTGTTTTGATAGAGGTTAAATGCATCAACATCCTGATATGGTACCTATACAACCTGGAAAATTTTCCTTCACATGTGAAGTACTTAATTAAGAACAACATCATAGGACCATACTTTTTTCTGAGGTGTCTAAAAGGAAATAGGTAATCTATCTCCTCTCTAGCACGAGGCGTCAGAAATTGTTTGTAATTTTCAATGTCTAACTCCATGCGCTTGAACAACTGCTTTCCATGACAAGGGATACATGTTGCTGAAGAAATTAGGTCTGTTGATAGGTTTATCTCCACTCCTAAAATAGTGACCTTTCCCATGCTGAATATTGTAGCAAATAAACTATTCAATTGAAGATGATACCCCTCTTCCATGAGCTTTTCACAAAATCTCAAACATTCAGCCCTCTCAAAGCATCTTATGGCCAATGGTGAGGCATTGAGTTCATGCATTATGAAGGGTTCTAGTCTAAGGTGGTGCCTTCCATTGAATCAATTCTTGTCACTTTCCACCTTGTTTTTCACTGGAATGATGAAAACCCTAGTTTGTTGATGAGATGTATAGATGTATGGAAATATGGAAAAACAAAGTGTAGGAAAGTGCAAGTTTAGAGGATGAGATGAAGGATCACGGAGTTGAGAAAAATTCTAGAAAAAATTCAGTGCGTAGGGTGGCATGTTATCTCCATACTGTAAGTGGAATGAGGAGAAAAATATGCATGGAGGGTGGAAAAATCTAGCAAAAACAGGAAATTTCCAAGTTTTTCACTATGAAAATAACTAGAAACTAGGGTTTGGGTGAAATGACATGTTAGGGGTGGTGTGGATGATGGGAAATGTGGGGATAATGATGGGAAATAATCTCAGCTATATTTCCTCATGGCTAAATCAGGAATTTATAGCTCATGTATGCTGATAGAGTAGTTAGATAAGAGGGTTTTTACTTAACGATCTCAGGGGATGATCCAGGGTAAAATCTTGATACCCTTAGCCAAGACCTTTTACTTCAGCTGATAATTAGAATTGCATTTAATTAAGACGTTAAAGAACTAAAATGAACAATTGTAGCTGTAAATAAGAGGAATCATAAATGAACAAGATCAACAATCATAAGAACACGTCATTTGATGACGAAGTTCGTCCAAGAGGGACTACATCTTCGGGCCTCGATGTCAAGATGGTGTAGGCCGCTGCATTATGTGTTGTAAGAAGAGATTTACATGGATGTGTTTCCCTATGACATACAAGGAAAAATTTCCCTCACGCAGGAGTGGCTTGACTTCTTTAAGAGATGTTCCACTGCAGAGCTCTCATACATAAAGAAAGACTCCTATCAGTATGACCATAGCTGACATGTAGTAAATAAGAGTATCCCGCCAATCCTGGCAAACAAGGGATCTCAACAATACACATATTAAAAGGAGCATCCCGCCAATGTGGCATAAAAGGGACTCATACATGACACATATCCATAGTTGAAAGTACATCAATAACAACACAAAGCAAGATCCCACGACTCATGTATCAACTAGGATCTGTAAGAAATAATGCATCTCAACGAGAAATAAATGAAGAAGTACATGGAATCCACATCATATACCTCATGCTGCCCTTTGCTGAAGGCTGAGTAGCTCTGCAGCTGAATCTGAAAACACCATCAATCTTGTGGCATCGAAAAAGGTGAAAACGACTGCTCACATGCGAAAATCTGACACCTGCATAACCCACTTCCAAAAGTGGTTGAAAAATAAAAAAACTCAGATGTAGAAAATGAGCACGCCATTAGACTCGTGGCGTCGAGTAGTGCTGAAACGACATAAAATTTGTCCCGTTTGGACAAAGTCAAAATTTCGCCCTCCTAAAAGTTGAGCTTAATCAAGGTTCCACCTGCCTCTTTTCTGGGCTCATGGTTCCACATGACCTGCAATTAAAAAATATATTAAACTCAAACTGCGTGTGTGTAGTCCTGCTCCTCCATGGCCTAGGCGCACTGTAAAAATCTGAGTTTAAATAATATTTGTGGGCGAATTAACCAACGAACATCGTTGGTGTGTTGGTAAAAATTGGCAATCAGTTGAGGAGGGGTTGGGGGTCAAATCTTGCCCCTCCCAACTTAGCACAAGATTCCATTAACGAAAATGGGTGCGTTTTTTTAAGTCCCAAGTGGGGGGGCCGGGCCCGCATTGGGTGGCCCGCCCCCATAACTCCTGCTGGCACCGTTGCGCAATATGGTGTGGAGGGGGGGCAAAATTTCACAACTCCTGCCCCATTTAATACATGTTGTTTAAATTTTGTTATGTGTTGGTACGTTGGGCTGCCCATGGAGCGGGCCAGCCTTTGAGGTCGGGCGGGTTTGATTCCCGCCGACCCATATATATGTGGCATATCCGATGGCGGGGGTGGCGGGGTTGACAGCCCACCCCCCAAACTTTAAATTGGTTTGGTTTTGGGGGTGGCGGGGATCACGGCCCCACCCCCTTCTTTTTTATATATTATTTTTGTTTTTGAAAAACAAATTATGCCTTTTGAAAAATTCGGTTTTGGACCAAAGGAGGCAAATTAACTAGGCAAAAATTTAGCCCGAAATCTGGCCTGAGCATGCTGGAATCCGGTGGCCGGGTTTGGTCCAATTTGTGTCCTCTTTAAGGCTACCCAGTCACCAAGTCAACCCAAAACTTTGACCACTCCTAACTCCTTCATACAAACTCGGAATTGAATGTCGTTTGTGCCGTTGGAATTAGAAAGACAAGATCTACAACATGAACTTGGTTCAAGATATTTTCGAACACTTTAATTTTTGAGCCGTCTTTGCTGAGTCACTTGTACTTGTACCTGTTTAATCCACCTGGATCAGGGGAAACAACAATGAATGCGTTGCATAGCACCGTGTGTTTCACCTTCTATGCCCCGCCACAAATGCCTGCACGTTTCTTGTTAGAAGGGACCGCAGCCATATCATACCTCATGTGGAAGATAACTCGCCAAGGAACTTCTACTTATGCTATCAGGACCAAATCACAAATTGAAACCTACCTTTTTCAACAAGAGCAGAGACCTTGCATGACATCTCGCTCTTCTCAAATGAGTGCCTCGAACACAAGATCTTTCAATTTCTCCCATAGCCTCTTCCTCACAGATATCTGACAGATTTACCCCTCAACACAATCTATTCATCTACACTAACTTCTCACGGGTTCCCATTTTGCTAATCCCTTCCCATAAGGTAGTCAAATCTAGTTCAACTCAATATCAAATTAAAAAAATAAAGATATCTTAATTTGCAAATTAGAAATCAGGTTAATAGAAAAATGTAATTTTGTTAATCTCAAATGTTGATATAATAATTACATATATACACCATTATACACTACATTATGTGACATTAGTGGTAAATTCATTCACATTAATGGTAAATTCTAGGTGATGTAGAAAAAATTTGACTGACACCATCAAGATAACTTAGAAATATCAATAGCTCCTAGAATGACTGAATTAATTAGTAGTACATGATTTAGTTTGTTGTAGATCTCCCTGATACTAGCTAGTCTTTCATGTTCTTCCATCCCTAGCAGGATATTTGTTCTTACTTTAACGTTTGGATACGTCTCCATCTTCAATCCTCCCATAAGTGTCTGTTCCAACTTGCTGAAAGATGAATGTGAATTTCATTGCATCCTATGTTGATGACTACAATTATATGGATGAAATGGTTATTATGTGTGAGATTTTTTCTAACTCTCCATATGTGGTGATTTTTTCTAGAGAAGCTTCATTCATCAATTTCTTTACTCTTGAAATGACGCACTAACAATCAGCATCCACAATAAGCTTGGAGAATATTTAATATGAGGCAATAACAAGCTCGGTCTTGAATGTCTTATACTATATGTGAATAGAAACACCGATTTCCCATGGTTGTTATAGAATATTCCTCCACACTAGAACCTAGATTGTCTTTAGATGCCCCATCAAAATTAATTTTAAGGAATCCATAGGGAGGAGGGTTCTAGGAGGCCCGAGGACAAGAAAATAACTTGTTGGAGGCAAAGGATCAACTGAAAGAGAAGGGAAAAACTAGAGATTACTCAAAATTATGGTATCCAAACCTTTAGCTTCCCAATCTAATGATGACCATGCATGGAGTAATATTATTTCACTAACACTTTGTAATGCTTTTTCTCATATTACCTCCCCTTCTCATAATTAGTTATTAATTATGTGATCATTCCCCTCTTTCAATATGTTCCATAGCAAAAACCGTCCAAGCTAGATTTACAATAAGATTATTTGTCATAGCTCTCTTAACCAATGTAAAAGTACACATATAAAATATGTAAATGATTTTTGAAGATAAAAAAGCTACCTTGATGACACTTCAATCAAATAAATAAATATATCAACCACATATTAATCTAAAAGGCTAACTATTTAAAAACTATCTCTCAAGCCAATTAAATCTAATGACTTTCTAGACATTATGAAAAGATTTTCTTCTTAAATGACAAATAATCTTAACAGTTCAAAAAACATAATCATTCTTAAAACAAATTGGAATTACACATTATATGAATACTCTATAAAATTACAAATTTTAAACAACTATTAATATATTTTTATTAAAAAACCTTTATACAATATTGTAAATGACTATTTAAATTACTTTTATTTTAAATTTCAATAATTATTAATTTTCAAAATAAACTAAATATTTGAATTATACTTAAAAAAAATATTACCATAAATTCTATATTAAATATTGAAATTTCCATCTTAGATCTAACCCAATATAAATCTAAATCTGTAACCCAATATAAATCTAAATCTTTAACCCAAATAAACTTATAACCTAATTATCAATTAAATTTTTTTACCAAAACAACTTAAATAAAAGTATAATCAGTCCACACAACCCAAACAATCAGACTGATTATGCATTCATATATCAATCTATGCAAAGACTGATTATGCAATCATATATCAATCTATGCTATAATTCCTTTTCAAAGTTACACACAACATAGAGAACTGGACTAGTTATACAATCACACATAGATTATACAATCATGCATCAATCCATGGCTTTTCTGGATTCAAATATGATTAAAAAAAATTCAAAATTTCTATATGTTTTTACGAGTATTTACTCATAATTCCTTTTACTTAAACGACAAAGAAATGTTCATTAGATTTGATCCCACCCAAAAAGAACTTATGTTTATCCATCCACAAGATGAGGATCTTAGTATGATAACTCTATGCATACCATTTCCATTCCTAAACAATTTTCATTTTCATTATTGGCAAAGCGATTGCACACCCACTCCAAACCTGCATCATGAGATCTTAGAATTGTTTTCTTCTTGATTCAAGAAACATGGATGATGATGATTATGATGAGAAAGGAATGGCGTTGGCAACAGAAGGATAGACGAGGGTGACAGGCTGGTCCATGATACTCGTGCCTTCAGCATGGCTAAAGCACCACACGATCGCACCCACCGGGCATTCCACCACTGCGGCCACCACGAGTGCAACAAACCCTAACGATGGACCAACTATCTTGCATCTGCAAGGATTATCTTTGTTTCCACACTCAATACAAAGTGGCGCATCGCTAACCCCTGTCGGTATCTTCAATATCTGTGTTCTTCGATATTTCGCTCCAATATGCTCGCGTTGGCTACAGGGTTTCAATCGAACTCAGTTAGAGAACAGAACTTCAAATTTTAAGAGAAAGATCGAAAAAAAAACAACTTCGTCCAGCTCCTCGAAGGAGGAAAAAAAAGAAACTTGAAATTATATTTGTTTACGAGGAATTCAACCACCGACTTACTGGATACTGTCCACACACCACGTAGCCCTTTAGTTAGAACAAACAAAAAAAAACAACTTCGTCCAGCTCCTCGAAAAAAAAAAATGGAAATTATATGAAAATGAGTCACGGTGTAGAAAAATATTTGTTTACGAGGAATTGAACCACCGCCTTACTGGATACTGTCCAGACACCACGCAAACGCTGTGTAGCTATTTAGTAAGCACAAACCAAATTTTAATGTCTGAAAACTAAGATTATATTAAAATATTTGCACGTTGATTTCATTTGACCCCTCAAAAAGCGAGGCGAGTACTCCACGTTAATGCGAGTACTCCATCATCATTGACGACGACGACTTTATCTCATTTTATATTTTTATAATATTAAAATTAGCATTGGTCCTTAACGGTTCAAAGGTACACAAAAGGCGCAGACTTTGTGTTAACTCTTGTGCAGATCAAAGGGCACAGTCTCCATTGATCTCAGATCAATGGTGATCCACGGGCACAAACAAGCCCGCTGTTTAAACCAAAGGATGCCCCCGCAATTGACATCGCCATGTGTGCTTTCACTCAGATCAACGACTGACATTTACTGCAGGGGTAGAACGCCGATGAACGAGTCGTACCCCGAGGTCCCTCTGCAGTGACATAAGCGAAACAATGTCAGTGCAATGTGTTAAATTCGAAATGGGTAAAGGGACGACAAAATTCAGGTTCACTGATTTGCTGCAGTGAACAATGCAAAGGTACACCGAGGGAATACAAGATTTGAGAAAATCGTTTATTTATTTCCTGTATACAATTAAGAAAATTAAGTTTATTTTAATATTAAGATTTTGAAAAATATTTAATATTTTTTAATAAAATAAAATTTAAAATAAATATAACTTAATAAAAATAATCTTAATAAAAGAAAAACAATTCAATTAAGCGGCGGCGGCGATATCATCGAGCAAGCAGGTCGAGCATTAATTCAGAATTGGGAGAGAGATCGATCCAATCTAACAAGCTACAATGGATCAATCCAAGGGCACCACAACAATAACTGCAGAGGTGGAGGCCCAATTAAACGTCGTGATGGGGTCGGAATCAACGGCGTTTGAGTCCCTGATAACGCACCTCATGAGTGCTGGCAATGAGCAGAGAGGACAGGCAGAGGCATTGTTCAACATCTCCAAGGAGAAGCATCCAGATGCTCTCGCCCTGAAGCTCGTTCATGTCCTACAGTCATGCGAGCAAGTGGAAATCCGAGCCATGGCTGTGATTCTCCTAAGGAAGCAGATCACACGGGATGAGACATACATATGGCCCCCATTGGCACTGCCCATGAAGACATCTATCAAGGCTCATCTCCTCGTCTGCATCCAGAGGGAGGAGGCCAAGAGCATCGTCAAGAAGCTATGCGACACCGTTGCCGAGCTTGCAACCTCCATCATTGAAGGCGGCCAGTGGCCAGAGCTCTTACCCTTCATATTCCAGTGCGTGAGCTCCGATTCTACGCGTCTCAAGGAGAGCGCCTTGCTCATGTTTGCATAGCTCTCACAGCTCATAGACAACTACCTTCACCCGCATCTCTCCACCCTGCACACCGTGTTCCACCAGTGTCTCTCCCAGCCCTCCCCGACGGACGTTCGAATCGCGCCCCTCGTGGCCACGACCAACTTCGTCCAAATGATCGAGACCCCGTAGAACCGTGAGAGATTCCAAAACCTAATCCATGCCATGATGCAGACGCTCACTGAGGCACTCAATACAAATCAGGAGGCCACAACCCAAGAGGCTCTCAAGATGTTTATCGAGTTGGTGGGAACCGAGCCACGTTTCCTCTGCAGGCAGATTGTTAATGTGGTGGAGAGCATGCTGCAGATGGCTGAGGTAGTTTGAAGAGTATATAAGAAAATTATATTAATGTCCAACGAATGACCACAAAATTAGGTCAATGGGACTGCAGAGTACAATGATGTCGATACAAGGAGGAGTACCAAAAGGTCTCCTAAATTCCAACTGTAATTAGCTCTATCACAGGTTGCCACTTAATTGATTTATTTTTCTTTTATTAAGTTATATTTATTTTAAATATAATTTTATTAAAAAATATTAAATATTTTTCAAAATTTTAATATTAAAATAAAATTAATTTTCTTAATTCTATTATAGGAAATAAATAAATTGTTTTCTCAAATCTTGTATTTCTTCGGTGTACCTTTGCATTGTTCACTGCAGCAAATCAGTGAACTTGAATTTTGTCATCCCTTCAACCAATTCGAATTTAACACATTGCATTGACATTGTTTCACTTGCGTCACTGCGGAGGGACCTTGGGGTACGACTTGTTCATCAGCCTTCTGCCCCCGCAGTAAATGCCAGCTATTGATCTTAGACAAAGCACACACGACGAGGTCAATTGCGGGGGCATCCTTTGATTTAAATAGCGGGCTTGTTTGTGCTCGCAGATCACTGTTAATTTGAGATCAATGGAGACTGCACCCTTTGATTTGCACAGGAGTTAACACAAAGTCCACTCCTTTGGTATACCTTTGAACCCTTAGGGAAAATTCTAGTATATATCTCAATCTATATAGCATCTATTGTGAAGCAGATGTCTTTTCACATTGACGTAAACATTTTTGTAAATATTGTGTACGCCAGACCTGAAAAGTGGTTGGCAGCCTTCCACACATCTTTCATGATACCAACATACGCCAGCTTTGAAACATCAAGACAGTTGTTATTTCCATGAAGTAGAGACCAAGTAAACCTTGATGCAGCAGATCACATATCTTCATCAATCTTTAAAAATATATTAAGTAAAAGAAAACAGGTGACAATTCCAAGAATTTTGCACTTAGTAGAGTTTTATGCATTTCAATTTTAATAGTCCCATACGCTATTTCAGCCAATAATGTAGCGAGAGGAGGAACTAAGGATTTTTGGGTGGTTCGGCTATGCAAGTGATGGAATAGATAGTTTTAATATTCTGTCATGTTTTGTTTCACAAGGATCCCTTAACGATTATGGGATAATAATTTGGCATAATATGAGATAATAATTTGGTTGTAAAAATTATTGTAATTTAGTTGTTAGATCAACATTGGTTATTAATGAAAAGGTAGGTCATCTCATTACAGTTTTTCAAGTAAAATCACTCTACTTCCTTAAATAACTATCTGATGATCAGTGGACAAGCATTCATTCCTACTCAACGCCTGTGAATGGTGAAGATCAATGGACAAGCTGAGGTTGGGTGCCTAGGGATCCAAGCATGTGGTGTTGAGAAGAAATGGTGGGAACTCTCCCATTCTGTTTATGTGGCACTGGCACGGTTAGAAATGGATCGGTCTATGGTACTCTCAAAATCTGTGGCCAAGCTAGATGCCCACAAAATCACACTGCACAGCAACAGGGTTGCGTGCTATTTGAAGCTCCACATGGCAAGTAGGAAATTCCATATGAAGATGGACTGCTCAACTATCAAGAGCACGAAGCGACTCTGGCGAGGGACATAAAGGCAGCTGCCGAAATGATTCAGCGCAACACGAACATATCCAGTTAACCTGCCTCGGGCTTCACACTCAAACCCAGAAAACGTCCCAAAGCTACTCAAAGTTGCCTCAACCAATTCATGGCGGTTTCAGCTTCTGAGACAAAGAAAATTGAAAAATATATAACTCTGTCAAAATTTTGAAGACCATGAAACTGGAAGGGAGCCGAGCAATCTGACCGATGATGTGGAACACTGCGGAAACCTGTGATGGAGACGATTACAGTTGGAATTCCTTCCGACTTGTGGAGCGAGCAGACGGCTTCACAATCTTGGTCTAACACGGTTTTAAAGCATATCATAACAGTTGAGCTTCCATGCATCTACTTAATCACAATAATTAGAATAGCCTTGCAGTTTACTCTATGAGGCACTAAGATGTTCAATTTACAAGGTATGCAGTTACTTGATAAGAATTGATTTGAATAAGGATACAGGTTTATTAACATACGTTTGGCTATGTTTTCAATCAGAAAAATATTGCACTCAAAGCTTGTAAACAAGACAAAAGAAATTTTTCATATAACAGCTCCGATTAAAGAAAGAAGGTTGGTTTTTGAAAGTTACCGACCTTATAGCATATTATTCCAAACTGGAAGATTTGAATTTCTTCAGCTCTTAGAAACTTCATATTAACTTCAGGACAAGGCTCGGGGCAGAGATAACTAATGTACATTCAAAGTAGACAGTTTTGTTAGCATATTGTTCTATATTTCTTCAGCCATTTGCAATGTTGTATTATCTAAATCTTCACAAAAAAATAAAATGTAGCGGTCATGAAAACAAAAGTGCTCACAACATTGATAGAAATTTTTGAGACATTTTTGTAATCCCAATTTGGAAAGTATCGAGGTATATCTCTCAATGAAGGAAAGATGTAACCAGAGAATACTCTGACTCATTTTTGGCTAATACTAGGGATTCAGCTATTGACCCCTGCCTAATATGTATATTTCTATCACAGGAAATAAATAAAAAATCCTGTTGGAAATAAAAAACAAAAAGTTCTTAGAAGTTACAACTTTCCAGGTAAACCAAAACTGACGCAGACAAACCCTCAAAGAAATGGAGTAGAGTCAATAAAGCCCAATGAAGTATAAGACATCCGACTCTTCCCATGATTGCTTTCATGTCCATTAATTGCACAAATAATAAAACCTAAGCATTTTAGTTATCGCCCTCTTTTCCTGTGTCTAAATAGCGTTACTTTTTCTTCTAGTGAATTCCAAACAAAGAAAGAGAATTCTTCACTATTAACAGAAACTACCGGTAAAGCAAAGCTGACAACATTCATTGAAAGAAATAAGAATTCAAATCATTTTGAGTTCAATCCATACTAATTACATTATAGAGCGAAGCTTCAAGGTCTTCAGAAATGGAAAGTTTGCATGGTTGGGGAATCCTGATCTATAAACCCCCTTATCTACCATTGCAAAATTCAACGAAGGGACAAAGCTAGAAACCAGTCCTTGTTATTGGCACATCAAAGCTGCCTCATTCATTGCCCCAGCTCTAGTTGCAGCTACTCCGTCACTTGGCTTTAACTGCAATTTCATCGTGTAGCAAAGATGAACTCTTCACACAATTACAGGGCATGGATAACATAATTTATAGCTATCCTTCCACCTCATCTCCCTTAACTTCCCAAAAGCGATATTTTCGTTTACCTGCCAGCATTGTATACAAACCACCATAACCCGTTTCCCAACAATGAAGAACTGAGATTTTGGAAATGGGCATTAATAATACTTAGAAATAAACTTACCATTTCGTTGTTTTGACAATATTATATAAAAACCCATCATAGCCCACTTCCCAACAATGACAGAGATTTTGACAATACTGACAATAGACATAGAATACTTCAAAAGTACGCATACCCTTTTGTTGTTTTGCACAGTACTGCATACAAACCCACCATAACCCACTTCCCCAACAATGAAGCACAAAGATTTTGAAAATGGTTAGTAAGATTACTTTGAATTAAACATACCTTTTGTTGTTTCAGACAACACTGTATACAAACCCACAATTACTCACTTTCCCAGTAATGAAGCAAAGAGATTTTGAAAATGGCTAGTAGGATACTCATTGTTAAACCTACAATTTTGTTTTTTGGACAACGTTGCAAACAAAGCCACCATAACTGGCTTCCCTGAAAAAGAAGCATTGAGATTTTGAAAATGTGTGGTAACAATACCTGGAATTAAACATATATTTTGATGTTTTGGAGACCACTGCACAGTGCATACAAAACCCATCATAACCAAATTCCCCAAAGAAACAAAGACGTTTTGAAAATCGGCAAAGAGAATACTCAGAATTGATTATACCACTTTGTTTGTTTGGACAACATCGCAGACAAACCAACAATAACCCAATCCCCAGACATTAGTCACAGATATTTTGAAAATAGATAGTAAGAATACTGAGAAATATCCCTACCATTTTTTTGTTTTGGACGACATTGCATAGTGCATACAAATTCAACATAACCCCACTCCCCCACCCCCGGACACAGATAGATTTTGAACATGAGCTGGAAGAATACTTAAAAAAATTGGCAAAGAGAGTACTCAAAATTGATTATACCACTTTTTTTGTTTGGACAGCATCGCAGACAAACCCACCATAACCCAATTCCCCAAAAATTAGGCACAACGATTTTGAAAATAGGCAAGAAGAATACTGAGAAATAGCCCTACCATTTTGTTGTTTTGGATGCATTGCATAGTGCATACAAATTAATTCAACATAACCTCACTTCCCCTGATGCACAGAAATTTTGAACATGGGCAGCAAAAATACTTAAAATTAAACATATCATTTTGATATTGGATAGACATACAAAACTATTATTACCCATTTTCACAACAATGAAGCACAAAGATTTTGCAAATGTACTGTGCAATACTCAAAATTATAATTAATTACATCCTTTTTATGAGATTTGAGAAAGCGACTTCAGCATTCGTGTCCTCGATGTTCCCAAGCGACTTCGAGGCTGCGTTCACACCTTGAATGGAGTGATGGGGAGTTATGCCTCAACACGACACTGTTTAGATTTTGAATTGAGTGATGGGGATTTGTGCCTCTGTTCAGATTCTGTCAGGAACGACGAATGTGAACAATGTCACAAACATAAACCCCTACAATAAATTTTCGGTGTACTTATATTAACTATTTAAAATTATTTTAACTAAATTTTAAAATTAATTTTATTAAAATTATTTTAGAATTAATTTTTATTTTATTTTTCATAAAATTAGTTTAGAATTTAATGAAAATTAGTTTAAAATTAGATTAATATATTGATAGATATGTGGGTTTAAAATAGAAGTTGTGAAGTTTTGATTTAATTGTTAATTGAATGGTAGAGATTTAATTTTTGTAGAATATTTTTAGTAATAACACAAATCTAAAGCTGAAATTTATTTTCAAGTTAATTATTATTTTTAATTAAAAAAAATGTTATATGAAATGAAATGAGTTATGAATTTTTGGTATTATAAAAAGTCTATTTATAAATTAAAAATTTCCATAGTAAAATGATAATGAATTTCCATAATTAAAAATTAGGTTACATATATATTATTTCTATTAGTATTATTATTTTAAATAAAGTTATAATTTTGTTAATTCTTAAAAAATTTAAAATTTTAGTAATTATACTTATAATTAAGAGTTTTGATGATTATTATGAATTGATCTTATCTACATTTACTAGCCAATATTAATAATAATTATTTAAAATTACTGTAAAATCATAAATACGATTAATAAACTATTTAACTCAAGAAAACACATTTTGATGATGATGATGAGGATGGTTAATGTCCATTGAGACCAATATTTTGTCTCTCGGACCTAAAGAAAAGAGTTATTTAGTTTGATTTAAGATTTTATTCCTATGCTCAAAAAGCTTGGAGAGAAGCCTTCCAAGTTCACTATAATTTTGACATCTTAAAAGGCTAGGAAGGTCAGTATTGCAACAAAGATTATGAAATTGTGCTCTAATGTGGTTGCACGTGGGGCACTCTAAGAGGAAGTGATTTTCATCCTTGATGTTCATATTCTCACAGACATGGCAAATCCTTTCTATCCATGGTGTTTTAGGAACTATCCAATGCCCTATTTCACTATGGAGCTCATGAGAGTTCATTCTAATCTTGGCTATACTAATTTTCTTCTTTGAGCTAGTTAAAACAGAGAGAGACTTTTGATCTTCTACGGTGGGGTTGATGACCTCCTTATAATATCTTAATTTTCTTTTAGCTGCTAGATCTTTCTCACACCACATTTTTTCTTTGAACTTAGAAGTAACAATTTTTTTAATGTTATAAATGTTTTGCAATGCAACATTCTCGTCAATCTCCCAATGGTTTAACCAGGCCTTGGTGTCTTTATACCAACCTCATTTAAGCCTTAGGTGGTTTTGGCTGGAATTTAAAGCTAGCTTAGGAAGTTTATGGTCTCCTATACTATTGAGCTTGTGCTTGTACAACAGAAGCCTAGTCATAGCTAGGCTCTCAATAGGGGAAAGACCCACTTCTATAAGGAGAATAGGATAGGGTGTATTGCTTTTAATTTTAAGGTTATACGTTATAAAATGCTTCTGGATTTGGTCAATATTTCTCTAAGATTCTCTAGAGATGCTGCAACCCCAAACCTCACATACGTATAAGATAACAGGAGTGACTAAAGTTTCAAAGAAGAACTTCTTTCTATCCCACATTACGAGGTTTTTTGTTTTACAATTATTTTCAAGACCAAAATAAGCTTTCCACCCCCCATTAATCCTTTTTTGAATGCTATAGTTCGAGTTGAGCTTGTGATGAATATCAATTCCTAGGTACTTATAAGAAGACACTTCCTCCAAGTTACTATTGTCATACATAAAATTAGTGTAAGTGTCCTTCTTGGATTTGATAATCATAACATAGAGAAGAAGGATGATGACCATCCCAGCTAAGATCGTGCTAACACATCCTGCTTTCTCTAAAAAACCTTCTAGCTTGTCGATGTAAATGCTAAATAGGGTAGGGGAGAGGGGGAAACCTTGTTTAACTCCGATATTACACTTAATATCTTTCGACCACCCCTCATTTCTCTTTAACTTGGCAATTACATTCTCGTATAACCTTATAGTGGCTGCTCTTAGCTCGAAAAGAACATTTAGTTCTTCTAATCTATTCCATAGGTTGTTTCTAGGAACCATATCGAAAGCCTTTTTAAAGTCCACAAAGCATCAAAAGAGATTGGATTTATCATTGCGGCATTCCTCCACAATGACCCTAAGCGTAATGAGGTGGTCTGTTGTTGAGTGCTGCCTTCTAAAACCCGCTTGGCCTTTAGCCTGCTTACCTTCACTTTCAAGACAAATGCTAAACTTCTTTTCCAAAATAATACTATATAACTTGGCTAAGAGAGGGCTGATCATAATTGTCTGATAATTAGAGGGGTTATTTGTATCCCCAATTTTAAAAATAGGGATAGCGAGGCTCTGAGTCCAAGGTTTAGGGAACCCTTGCTTGGCCGCTTGGTTGAAAAGCTTGTGGATGTGGGGGATGAGGACAGGACCTCCAATTTTTAAGGTTTCTACCTGGTAACCTTCAATGTCTTAGCTTTCCCATTTTCCAGGAGTTTAACTCCAAAATCAATGTGTTCTAATGAGAAAAATTCTTTCATTGTGAGCAGGGTTTCAAATTTATCCCTGGCATTTGGAGATTCATAAAGCTTTTTAAGATAGGAATTCCAGTCGTGTAAAGAAATTTTATTATTACCTTTAGTTTTCTAGTTAGAATCTGCCTCCAGAATTTCTTAGGAGCCACCTTAGAGAGGTGTAAGATATTCTCTTGTATTTTACGAATATATTGCCGTTTTTTCCTTTTAGTTAGGGCTTTTTAGATTTTTATCGTGTCAATTTTGAGAGATTCATCAACAGCTTCCTTAATTTCTCTCCTCGCACTTTTACAATCTTTGTCATACCATGGGTTGGTTTTGCTATTTCTTTTATTACTTGAGACTTCAATTGAAAACTTGTTAATAGAATATGAAAAGGTTGTAGTAAAATTATGATAGAGGTCATCTATGTTGTTTATACTAGATAATGGAGGAAAATTATTTTTTAATTCATTTAGAAAGAGATCATTTTTATTTCTATCAAATATTAAGTTCTTTTGACTATAAGGATTATCTTCAATGGGATCTCTATGCATGACAAAATTGACAGTTATGAGTAAATGCCTATGATCAGAGTTAGGCTCGTGGTCATCTAAGATGTCAAAATTTATTATTTCGTTGTATAAAGGGAGATCGAAAATAACATAGTCTACCACGTTGCTGCCAAGCACATGGATGCAGGTTATCTGGCTAGAAATGGGCCACTTCTTTAGACCGTTGCAAATTATGAGATCCTGAGCACTACAAAGCTTGACTAGCTCTGACCCAAACAAATTATCCCCGAAGTCTTCACAGCTCCTTTTGTACCGGCTAGCTAGAGTAAGATCTTCGTCTAACCAAAGAGGATTGGGGTTGGAATGATTGCTTAGAAGAATAGCTTGGTTTCTTGAAGTTCGAGCATTAAAGTCACCCATTAAAAGGATATTACCTTCATTCCTTAGGCTAGAAATATCATTCTCTAAACCATTGTAAGAACTATTTTTATCTAGATTCTTTTTCTTATAGAAGTTAAAATTAATGGGGGAAAATAACAGATTTCTATGTAGGTCGTTTTATCATTAATGTCACTAATCTCAATCCTAGCATGGGGGGAGATGTTCTTCTGAATGTAGCAAGCTATGCCCCCAATGCCTCTATGGGAGGATCGCTTGTTCCAGGTAGACCATAGTGCAAAGCCATCTATGTTAGGGACCTTATATTCTTCATGTTCCCAAGTTTCAACAAGTAATATAATATCAACATAATTTGAGATCCAACTTAGATTGGGGCCTTTGTTCCATGGAAAGCCCCGACAGTTCCAAGAAATAATTTGGATCTTGATGAATTGCTATTTAGTACTATCTTTTTGGTTTCTATCTCGAATAACGAATTTTCTATTTCTGATTATTGCCCATTTTCCTTCCCTCCTAGCTTCTTTTACCTTTTGAACCTCCTTTCTTAATTTTTCTTGATCTTCTGGAATGAGATCTTCATTTATAAATATTCTCGATCCTTTTAGGCTTAAGGTTTTACTAAGTATGTCATACTTATGGCCAATAGAGCTCACCTTTATTCAGATCAACCTTCCTTTATTCTCAGTTTATTTCCCTAACCTTGTTGCTTCTGTGAGACATGTGGTTTCAATTTGTAATCTATTATGTAATTTTGTCTGGGCTATGGCTAAAGTATCATCATCTACCTCCTCTTTCAAACCAAATATTATAAGTTTCAAGGCCCTTTTGTTACGCTCATGATATAATTCGATCAATTTTTTCATTTCATATTTAATTGGTTTGATATCTAATTTAGCTACCCCATTATTTAGGATGAGACTATTGTTAACTTTTTGTTCTAGGTCTTTAATCATGTCCTTCATTTTAAGACTCTCTATATTATCAACATCTCCTTGCTGGGATGTTTGGTTCGTATCTTGGTTTTGTTTATCCATGACTTGCAACCTAGTCTCCATTGCCTCCATTTTATTCTCCCATAGTTCTATTTTATTTTATATTTGTTTTTGGATCTTTTCTTCAAGAGATGTGAATTTGTTTTCCAGCATGGATTCTAACTGGGTTTGTAGCTTGACTTCTCTTTCTTCTCTACGTTTCTCTAAAGACTCTATATACTCATAAAGGCTCTGTAGAGTAACTGTGCTAGGTCTACCTTTGGTAAACTTTGGTAGCTGTGGTGAATTATTCATACTTGAGAATATATGAGCATATATGTATTAGAAAAAGGCAAGATATGTATTTTAAAATGAGCTTGAGACACACGATTAATTTTGTAAACTTATTTTTAAAATGTATGAGATGTCAGATTGGTTGTAATGGATCGTAATTGATATGAAATGATTCATTCCCGTCTATTTTATTTTAGATTTATATTGCCATTATATAAATTTTTTGTTAAAATTTTTATATTCAGATTGAAATTAAACTTTTTCACAACTGAAATAAGAGCAAAACTGCTATTTTTAGTTTTTCCTTGTGAATTATGTGATTCTCGTGACGGATTTTACTCCATTTATGTTATGAGAGAAGATTAATTTAAACATTTCCTTTGTCACAATGACAATAATGTTTAATAGTGAATGATGACTTTTGATTGATCTTCACTTAATTTTTTCAAGAAGAAAAAACCAAAATATTTTCATTTTTACATTTTTACATATATGTATCTTGTAAACTTTGTATTGTGGATAATGTTACAGTGATTTGTTAATTGATAAAAAAAATTGAGCAAAAAATATATCCAACACATAAAAAAGAAACAGAGATATGTTGCACTAACAAACCATGAAGGAAAAACTAAAAGTGATATGGATGAAGATACATGACTAAGGCAGAAAACATGAACTGTCCGTAAAGGAAAAATGAAAGCCCAAGTAAAAAACAGAGTGAGATTAGAAATATGCAAAGGAGCCCTCACTTCGAATGGATCCATCCACTATATGTTCAGAAACCATATAATCATGAAAATAAAAGAGAGCATGCTTAGAGAGGGCATCTACTTTGACATTCTACTCTCTGAAGATGTGTTGAAATGAAACCTCCAAGAAGAGAACCTTAAGGTCTAAAATGTGCTACATCGAGTTGAGAAGGGTTGGAACCTAAAAAACAAACCAGTCTTGTATCCATCGGATAATGGAAAGGGAGTCCTCGAATATCAAAATACTATCAAAGCTAAGCCATTAAGACACATGTAATTCTCCCCATAAAGCCAACATATCAGCCCTGTAGTTGTTTCCCAGACCTTTGAACCATCTGAAGCGAAAGAATAGAAGAGAGTTAATAAGGAGAGAGACTCCTCACCCACAATGCTCGGTAGCAGAGGCCCCATCAAAGAATCAAATAGGAAAGGTATTAGGCAGATCGACAAAAAAAACAGACCGGGAAGAAACCTTAGGGGTCCATTCCTTCACCTCCATGAAATATGCCACAATATGGAGGGAAATAAAAAAATGCATTGATCAGGTGCTCAAAAATAAAATTTCTTAGAATGACACGAAACCTGAACAATCGCGTAGTGCTCGTCATTCTGAATCTGGTGCAACTTGTTTTGCACGAAATTGACTCAGTATGGCTTCAAAAACATGTTCTGTCCGTTTTCGTAAACTGACGAATTTGGAAAAAAATAATGCAGAGAGGGAGCCTTGTCAGTAGTCTGTACTGATGACATGGCATGCTGACTAGGTAGGTCATAAGATTGGTCAACTCATTTCTTTGGTGAATGGATGGGTGCCAATTGGCACGATTATACATGACCAAGTGGCATGTTTTGGTTTTATTTTCAATTGTTGAAGGCATGAAATCACAAGCTTCCATGTGGCAGCTCACGAGCCACCAAAAGGTTCACAACATTTTGGGCATAGGCATCGAGGTTCGACCCTGCGACCTCCTAACCACATGCCAAGCCGTTTATCACTCCGCCTACATGATGTTTCTTAATTATATATGAGCGCCACTTATATTTAAATTGTATATAATGCATCATTGGAGGGGAGTGAGGGCCAGCCCCCAAAACGAACCACCATATGGCCTATACCTCGGACCCATGTCGGAACGCAGGAGGCACTAACCTTATGTGCACTATTAAAATTTTAATATTGACTTAATTAACACATAATGCAGGTTTAATTAGAGCTAATACAGTTTATAGGCGTTATTAAAGAAATTAACCATCAAACAAGTTGCGTGATCGGTCGGCGAAATTGTAGGACAGTATGCTAGATTCTGGGCAGATTTTTCGGAGCAGCCGAGATTTTGTGCAATCTCTGGAGCGAATTGTGGGAAAACTAGGAGAGGTCATAACTCATCCAATTTTCGACCAAATCAGGAGCAGAAAGAGGCTAAGGTACCATTTTTGAGTGTTCTGGACTCAATGAAATAGGTTTTAGGAGAAGAAAATAATTGTAAACACATCATTTTGCAAATATGAGCATAATATAAAGGCCCAATCCATGGAAATTGGACCAAGGAGATGTAGCCCAGGACGGGTGAACTCCTTCATTAAATCCCTGTGTTGATGTGTTGTATGTTGATGTACTATAAATTTTATTGATGTTTTTCAGTGTTTGTTTTATGTTAAATTGTTCACAAAATTAACATAAAAACCACTCATGGGTCTCAGTTAACTTGCAAAAGAAATTGAATCCTTAAGCACATGAAAAGCATTTGTTTTAAAATCTGAAAGAGAAATTAGCACAAAATTACTAACATACCTTAATTAGTTAATTTTGGTATTAGAGCAACTAGGTTTGTTTTTGCACGAAGGGATCTAATTGTTTGCATGTTTTTGTCATGCTTACAAGGTTAAAACTGAAAAGAGGAGAAGGGAAGTTGGTTGAAAGCCCTGCAATTGGGTCAAGAGGAAGAAGGGAAAGGTTGCCAAAGTCTTCAACAGAAACACATCCTCAAATTGAAGTTGAGTCTCTAGTGAGCATATCTCCTGAAGGAGAACCTACCATGATAGAAGAAAAGAGCATTCAAGAAGACATTTTTTGATATGAAAGAGATGGTAAAGGTCCTCTATGAGGATAGGAATTTAAGGATACATGAAGAAATTTCAGGGCCTTCTATAGGAGATTTTTCTCCAGGACAAGGAGGTCATGGAGATGGTGATAAACCACCACCCACTCCACCATCATCCTCACCACCATCTTCACCTTTCTCTTCATCATCTTCCACTACCACAACCCTTCCACCTGTTCATACACATACTTCAAAAGGAACTGGTAAATCACCCTTACTTAAACTTGATATTCGATTTGAGCTACTGATGTAAATGGTGAAGTAAATGCAGAGAAGTTGCATAATTGGATTCATCAATTAGAGGTTTATTGTAGAATTCAGAACCTTGAAGAGGATGGCATAAGGATTCAATTGGCTTCCTTGAGAATGGAGGGTGCAACACTTGTATGGTGGGAAGCAGGGACACAATATGAGATTAAAAAACACAGTAAGATATCAATTTCTTGGTATAATTTAATTGCTACAATTAAAAGGCAATTCTACCCTCTAGCTTACATGCAAAAAGCCATTATGAACTAGTAAAACTTTAAACAATTGAAAGGTTGAAGTGTGCAATATTACACTCAAGAATTTAGAAAAAGAGCTCTTATGTTAGGTGTTTATTTGCATTCTCAAGATACCTTACTAAAGTATATAGGGGATTTACAAAGTTACCTAAAACATACCATCCTCATGTTCAATCCCACTAGTCTAGATGAGATCTGTGTGCAAGCTACACACCTTGAGGCAAGAGGAAAAAATATACCATAAGAATGTATGAAGAAACCATTTAAGGGTGGTGAAAAAGGAAATGGTTTCAAAGGAAAACAAAAGAAAAATTCATCCATTAAAAAATAAGGGGAGAAAACCACATGTAAACATTGTTCCAAAGAGGTTCATGATCAATCCCATTGTTGGAAGCTTCATCTATAATTGAGGCGTAAGAAATTCAATAAGAAAGGGAAACAAAATAAAATCGCTACCACACAACAGGATCTTGGATCCGAATCAGGTGATGAGACTAAAATTTTAGCCATCGTCACAAAGGGAAAAGAAGCCATAGCATGTACTAGTTCATTGAATTATCATAGTAACACTCCAAGTTAAGAAACAAGAATAGAGTTGTTTCATGTAAGATTTGTCTCAAAACATACAAAAATTGACACACTATTTTATAGGGGGTCTCAAGCGAACTTAATTTCTGAATACTTAGTCAAGAAAATTAAAGATTGAAACCATACCTAATAAAAATTCATATCATTTGGGTTGGATAACCAAGGACACAACTTTACAGGTTACAAGAAAATGTATTTTCCGGTTTACAATCACCGCAAACTTTATTAATGAAGTTGAGTTAGATGTTGTACCACTTGACAAATCAGGAATTATTTTGGGTGGTCCTTATATTTATGACAAGAAAGTAGTCCTATATCACCATGATAACAAGTACCACTTATTCAAATATGGAGTGGAATATATTGTGAGAGCTCATCGCAAAAAGCTAAACCTCTCTTTAGTTAATGTCGGGTAAATGAAAATACTAGTAAATTCAAGCAGAAAAAATGTGCTTCTTATGATCAAGCAAAAGAATGATATGGATTATGAATCTTCTAAAGGTTGTGATGATAAATTTAAATATGATTTTGTTTGATATGGTATGTCAGCATGGCGAGATGTTTTAGGAACTTAAGGGGTTACCTCCCAAGAGGGGAATCCAAAATAGATACAGTTGCATCAGGATTGTCCACTCCCTAATATTGGCATGCATTGCATGTCGATAATGGAAACTGTGGAAATGAAGAAGAAAATAGAAGAGTTTTTGAATAAAGGGATCATTCGTCCATCTACCTCGCCATGTGGTTCAACGATTGTGTTGGTGCCCAAGAAGAATGGAAAATGGCACGTGTGTGTGGAATTTCGTGCAATAAAAAATCATTGTAAATAATTGTTATCCACTCCCAAGAATAGAGTATTTTCTTGATCATTTGAGGTATGCAAATTATTTCACTAAGTTAGACTTAATAAGTGGTTACCATCATGTTAGAATAGCTGAAGAGGACATATTGAAGATCTCATTTAAAACTAGACAAGGATTTTTTGAGTGGCTTGTTATGCCTTTTGGTCTTTGCAACGCTTTAGCTACTTTCATGAGAGTTATGAATGATGCGTTAAGACCATTTATTGATGATTTTGTAATTTTATACTTATATGATATTTGTATATTCAAAAAATCATGAGACGAACATGTCATGCATGTAAGAAAGGTGCTTGATGTCTTAAGAAAAAAACATTTATTTTTGAAGATGTCAAAATGTGAATTTGGTTAAAATTATTTAGTGTATTTGGGACATATTTTTGGAGGAGGTGATATGAAGATAGATCCCTATAAGGTTGAGGTCATTGGGAATTAGCCAACACCCAAGACAATCACTAAGGTAAGAAATTTTCTAGGAGCAACACAATATTGGAGGAAGTTCATTGCTAATTTTTCTTCTATTGTGGCTCCATTGCATGCATTGACTAGTGTCAAGAAGGTATTATAGTGGGGAGGAAAGCAAAAAAAAGAATTCGATGCTTTGAAAGAGAAGACCAGTTCAGCCTGAACACTAGTAATAGTGGACTTGAGACAACCCTTTGAGACTCAAACCGACACAAGTGACTATGCCAAGGGTGTAGTCCTCTTACAACATGGTAAGCCCATTTAATTTCATTCCGAAATTTTCAATGGTATAGTGATAAAATATCCTACTTATGACAAGGATCTATATGCATTGTTTCAGAGTCTAAAGAAGTGGAAACACTATCTGATGGGAAAGGAAACCATCATTCACACTGAGAAGACCATTGCAATACTTGCAATGGCAAACTAACTTGCAGCAGTCAAGGCACTTTCGATGGATGGGTTTCTTACAAAAATTCCACTTGGTCATCAGGTATAAGAAAGGTATATACAACAAGGTTGTTGATATACTTCCTAGGCCTATTGTCAGTGAAACTAATTTACTCAAGAATACTTTTGTTTTACATGAAAGTTATGTTGAGCAATATGCATTTGATAATGACTTTCAAGATGTTTATATGCAAACTTGATTCAAGGTCTCCAAGTTGAGGAATTGGATTACCATGCACATAATAACTTGTTATGTCATTTTGGAAAGATTTGTATTCCATAGTGGGAGAGAGTGAATGTCATAAGGGAAGCACACACTTCTCTTATTGCTAAACATTTTGGTGTAAGAAAAGCAGTGGAAAACATTCAGAGGTATTGTTATTGTCCTCATATGCTTGAAAGTGTGTCACGTTTCATTAAAGGTTATTCATTGTGTGCAGTATATAAGCCTAGTAATAGAAAATTAGGATCTTACACACCACTTATGATTCCTTCACGTCCATGGGAGAGTATTTTCATGGATTTTGTAGGAGGTATTCCTTTGTAAAAAAGAGGCCATGATTATTTGTATGTAGTTGTGGATAGGTTCAACAAGATGTGTATATTGATGTTATGTAAAAATCAAGTCACAACTGAACAAAAATATCATATTTGCTTTAAAAATGTTTGAGTTCATTTTAGGTTGCCTACATCTATTGTCAGTGACTGAGATTCTTGATTTGTTGGGAATTTTTGGTCAAGCTTGTGTGGGACTTCATGGACACTAATTTGAAGAAGATCATAACGTTTCCTCCATAAACAAATGGTCAACCTGAAATGGTCCATCAAATAGTCATTCATCTTCTTCAAGGGTATTCCATCAAACATCCTAAGTTGTGGGATGAACAGTTGCATTACTTTTAACAATCTCACAACCGTGAAAAACATTCCTCTACACAAACATCACCGTTTGAGGCATGTCTTGGATACTTTCCAAAATCACCATTAAATTTCATTTTTGGAAAAGATGTGGCTATAGATGGGCATAGAGACATAGATAAAGCAAAGAAATTCATAGATCAAATTCAGTTGATCCCTCAAACAGTCCAAGATCAACTAGAAAAAAGTCAAGGCAAGTAAAAAGTGAGACACAAAAAACATCGTGTGGATCCTAAGTTTCATGTTGGTGATGAAGTTTGGCTTCACATTAGCAAAGAGAGGATTCAAGGAGAAGGTGGAAATATGAAACCAACCCGTTATGCTCCTTTCAAAATTCTAGAAAATATTGGTAACAATGCCTTCAATCTTGATTTGCTTTCATACATGAAAATTTACTCGGTTGTTAATGTTGAGAATTTAAGATTGTATGAGCCTCCTTTGATTGAAGAACAAGGAGAGAGTGTTCAACTTCCATCTATTTAAGACTTTTCTCTAGAATTATTTAATGAGCTTCAACAAGACACCATAATTGACAGAAGAACAAGGAAATCAAAAAGAGGAAGTGTCTACTATCTTCGAGTGGGGCTTAAAGGAACAAATCCTTCAAAATCCAAATGGATTGAAATTAGAAAGGTGAGGGAACTGTACCCTCACATTTTCAACAATTGAATATGATATTTTTAGGTCCAAAAGCTTCCAATAAGGAGGAATGATAAGGTGCTTAGAATTATGCTCAATAAGAATAGTTATTAGAATGACACAAAACCTAAAGTACCGCTTAGTTCTCATCGTTCTGAATCTAGCGCAACTCGTTTCACATGAAATGGACTCTGTATGGCTTCATAATCGTGTTCTGTCTATTTTCCTAAACAAAGGAATTTGAAAAAAAATTATTCAGACAGGGAACCCAATCAATAGTCTGTACTACTAATGTGGCATGCTGATTGGGCAGGTCAACGAATTGGTCAACCCATTTCTTCGCCGAATGGATGGGTGCCAAGTGGCAGGATTTTACAGGACCAAGTGGTAAGTTGTGCATTGATTTTGGGTTGTTGAGGGCATCCAATCACAAGATACCATGTGGCAGGGTCGGAAGCTGCCATGAGGTAGCCCACAGGCCACCAAAAGGTTCACAATAGTCCAGGCAGAGGCAGCAGGGTTCGACCTCACGAACTCCTAAGCATAGACCTAGCCGTTTACCACTCTGCTTACACTATGTTTCTTAACTGTATATGAGTGCCACTTATATTTAAATTATATATAATGCATTGTTGGGGGGAGTGGGGGCCAGCCCCCAAAACGAACCACCACATGACCTATACCTTGGACCACAGGTGGAGCGCAGAAGGTGCTAACCTTAAGCGCACTATTAAAATTTTAATCTCAGCTTAATTAATACCTAATTCAGGTTTAATTAGCGCTAATATGGTTTATAGTCTTTATTAAAGAAATTAATCATCCCACAATTTGTGTCGCCGATCAGCGAAATTGTAGAACATGTTAGCCATCAGTATTGTCATAGAAAATGATGGCTAAAACAGGTCTTGAGCCTTCAAGAGATTATTTTCATAGAAAATTTCTCATTCTTGAAGCCTTTTGGTGCTTTCTAACTTAAGAGTAATCTTCACTGCTGTCTCATTAAAAAATCCACCAAGTAACCCTGCTGATATCAAAAGAAGACTGTTTTCAGTCATTTTCTCCATCTTTTCGCCTTTATAAATTCCTCCAAAATCCCCCATATCATTCATTTTTCCCTTTTATTTATCCTCCATTTCCCTCTAAAAATCCCCTTTTTTCCTTCTCATTTATCTTTCATTTTCCTAAAAAAAAAAAAAAAAAAAACCTTCAAAAATCCCTTTTAAACTTATAAAAAACCCTTTTTTATGGTTTAAATCATCTCTTTTTTCCTATCGGAACCTCAAAAAACACTAAAGAACCCACCTTTTTAAGCCTATTTCGACCTTTTTTACAAACATAAGGCTTTAATCCCCTGAGGGCTTAAGCCTTTCACCTTTTCTGCCATATGACCTTGCGCCCGCGACCAAGGCCTTAGCCCCATCGCCATCGCGCATCGGTGTTCCCTTTTCTTTTTTCCCTTTATCTTTTTATGCCGATTGGCCGATGCCCCGAAGCGATCTCCACCATCAATCGAGTTTTTATCTGACGGCCAACGCTAACTCTCCACGCCAATTTTTAGCTCATTTTCCCTGGCTCCTGGTCCCTTGCTCCTCCACGAGACCATGCCCCAACACCAAGCTCTTAGCGCCCATCACATCAACGATTCACATTTTTTTCTTCATTACCCTTTCCTTTTCCTCCACCAATGTTTCCACCTCCGATGTAATCCGCACCATTGATCTACCCAGATCAATGGCCCTCCGTCTCCCCTCCTTATCCATCTCCCATTGTTCCCATCCTCTTTACCCCCCCCGATGGCAGATCTCCACCGTTGATCTGGGAGATCCAACGGTCATCACAACCCCCTTTCCTTAATGATCTCCCACTATCCCTAGCCCCTTATCCCTCCACTCCGCTATTCACCGATCAAATTCATGTTTTCACGCCCCCTCTCCGTTGTCGATCTACGTCCTTGTAGATCAGACAGCTGATGCACTCCGACCACTGAAATCTCCCGACGCGCAACTTGGACATGAAATCAGCGATATTGAGGGAGACACATGTTGCATGTCAGACGATATCGCGTTCATTCAAGCGTAAACCACTTACCACCTAAATCGTCCGCGAAAACCATTCGTAGTTTTCGTAAAACCACTCTCTTCTATTTTCACGCCAAAACTCAAAATTAAACCCTGTTTTCGCGTTTTTGTCCATAAAACCTCCTCTACATGCTTTTTCCTCCTACGCTTGCATATCCCGCTCCTCTAAATATTGCTCCGTTCCGCCTCCGCCTGATCTCTGATAATAGTTTAGCCCTTCCCTCGCAAGTTTTATATAATGGTGTGTTTGTGTTGTGCAGGTGCAATGGCAGTCACCCCGTAGCCAGGCCAGTGGTGAAAACTCCCAGGATGATGATCCTTGGGGTTTAAAACACAAAAGGGAGATTTACCATGGTTTTATATGTTTTATTAGTGCCCCATTAACGCTGGTAAAACGAATGAAACCCTCTTTGTGCCGAAGACACCTGTTCACAACAACAAAAGGAAAAGATAGTGAAGATTAAGAGATAAAGGGTTAAAGACTAAAACCAAGAAAATTATGGATAAAGCGCAGTGATTAAAGAAAGAAATAGAGGCAGAAAATCAAAGGAAAAGATAATTAAAGGTTAATACAGTCAACAGAAAGGACAAAAATCCCGAAGATGATAAGAAGGCCTAAAAGCATAATCAGAGGCCTAATTTAGTGTTTAAAGTAATAAAACAGACAGATCACCCAAAAGAAGGCTTTGAATGCCAAATCACTGAAGCCTTTACTGCTCCAAAGATCAAAATGCCACCTACAAGATAATTTTCCTCAAAAGAATACATAGTTAATGCACAGTCAGAGATATTTTCCAAATACAGCTCAAAAGTAATTGCCAGCCTACCAAAAGCCTCCAAAGTCAACAAAAGTGACTGAAGTAGATAAAAGTTAATGTAAAATTAATTAAAACAGAGTTAAACATTTGAAATCTTCTCCATAAGGCCTCCCAAAGGTCGAGAAGCATTTACTCTATATTAATTAAACAATTAGACCTTCCTTTCACTCCACCTCCTCAATTTACCTATATATATCATATGAGGAGCCTAGTATTGTTATTGGTTGAATACTCATTGAATGTAAATAGCTATTGAGGCATGCTGAAGCTCTGTTTTGTAATTGAAGAAATTTAGGCTGAGAATAGAAGTTTGAAGCTGTAAAAGACCCACTGGACTTGAAGATTGTAACTGGTTTGAACATCAAATATAAAAGCTGATTTATGGGATCATGGTCTATGTCAATGGTGATGTTTTTCTTACCATAACTGTCATTTTTCTCATGTTTTCCATACTGTCCATTTTCTCTGATAAAGAACAACAAATATAGATTAGGATTTAATTTTAAAGTACCCTAAATCTCACTGATAAGCTTTATCTTTATGTTTTCTTCTAAATGTGTGTTTGGGAATGATTTCGATAGAGTGTAACCAATCAAGGAATGTTGGCGAGCCCATGTCTTGCTGAGTAAAACTTGAGATATTTTTTTGAATGATATTTTCATTAAATGCTAAGTAAAGTTAAAACTAGGGAAGTCTATGGTTAGCCCTGTCCTCTAGTGTTTTCCCCAACAACTATTTTGAAAGATTCCCTTAAGAGTATGTCAAAATCAGTATAGGTTAAAAGTCCTTACCTGATCTTAGGCTACTTCTTATGTTTATCTTGAATGTTTTCCTTAAGAATATGTTGAAAGCAGAATAGATTAAAAGTTCTTACTTGATCTTAGTCTATTATTTTTTGATCTTAATTGTTTTCCTTTGAGAGTATGTTGAAAGCAAGCTGGGTTAAAAGTCCTTACTTGATCTTAAGCTGCCCTTTGTTCTCTTATCTGTTTGCTTCTTTCACCACTTTTAATGTTCCATATCACAAAATCAACTAAAGAGATCCTTTGATATAGATGACTTGCCCCATAGACCATTCTTGAAACTTGTTGTGCAATTAAATCCTTTTGTGACTCCATATCCCAATGGATTGATACTATTTCTTACCTATCCTATCAACTGAACCATTATTTCAACCTACTCACAACCTTTACCCCTCAAAAAGACTTCCTTAATTTTGATGATATTCATCCCAACCAAAACAAAAAAAACCCTTGTACTTCATAACTAGCCTAATATCATATTATAAGCCTTAAAGAAATATCTTTGAAAACACTCATATAGAGAGATCCCTCTCTAAATCCAGGAGGGCTAGATCCTAGGATTCGAAATTGGTTTTGATGTAGGCTCTGCAGCGTTTGTTCTTTCCAATCTTGCAAACTACGGAGGCCATAACATACTGGCGACCATACTGAGGATCACTTATTGAGTAATAGATAACTTCACAACTCAACGAACCCCTATTTCTAAATGAAACAAGTGTCACCAAGATTTGTTATTATTGATTGTTGATGGTGAACAACAATCAAACCTTGAAAACAAGTAAAAATCCTTCACCTGGTGACTCCATTGGTATTTAGTAGGCCTGTTGACCCCATTGGTTTTTCCTAAGACTCCACTAGGAAATCCTTTTATCCTTCAAACATCATTTAAACCCAGTTAAGAAGACTTTGAGGATTGATTTTTCCTTGAAAATATTAGTTAGACTTTAAAATACTTTCATATTTGGCTGAACGTTTCTCATCATTGGGTCTAAAAACACCACATAGTGGCTTCTAGAAGAATTTATACTAGAGTCTATCCTAACCCAAATCCTCTTGAGATAGTTGATAATCCAGAAAGTATCCTTAGTTAATCTCCTAAATCCAAGACTTCAACGGTTGTTAGACCAATTCATAAAGCTAATTCTGTCCCTGAAAACCTCTTAGCTCTACAAAATACACAAGTTGACTTAAGAAACCCATCCAAAACTAAGTCACTTAGTGATATAGATCAGATAGACTTTGAGCCTTCACACTCACCCCAACATAGTGGTGAACATACTGATAGTAGAGAAACCACTCCACCCGACCTTCATTTCATTCATAACTTTGGTTTTTCTCATCCTAGATCTGCTCAACAGTCTCATGCTGGTCCAAGTACTTTTTTTTATCCATACACCCACTGTTCAAACTACTCCATTCCATCCTCCTCCTCCTTTCATAAAACCTCCACTTGTAATCCCCCCATTTTTTCCACAACCTCCTATCATGGCAGCATGGTATGCTCCTCTAGTCCTTCCTTTGCCTTTAGCCAATTTGCCATAGGACTATTAGTCCAAAATCCCATTATATGATGCTAGTGGTTCCATTACTGCTCAAATACATGTGGACAAGATGAATGACTATTTTGATAGAAATGAGATAGATGATGAGACCATTAAACTTAGATTATTTGCTCAAAATTTAGGGGGAGAAGCAAGAAAATGGTTCAAAGGCTTAACCCCTCATAGTATTAATGATCTCCAAGCTTTCCGTCAAACATTCATAAAAAAATGGCAAGTTAGGAAGAACCCTTTCCAAATACTTTCAGATTACAACAACCTCAAGAGAAATACTGGAGAAAGTGTTCAAGATTATTGCACTAGATTTAATAGTGTTTATAACGCACTTCTCCTATATTTGAAACCTCCACAAGGCTCAAATTTGGCCAAATTCCCTAAAGGATTTGATTCTGAAATGGCCTATCAGCTAAGAGAAAGGGACCCCTTAACTTCAGAAGACATGCAGAAGGGAGTTCTTAGTATAGAAACAAATCTGACTGAGAAGAGAGCTAGAATGAAGACTGAGAAGAGGGTATCATATAGGGATGAGGCTACACCTTCCACATCTGACTCAAAACTGGAAAGGATGATGGAGAAGATGATGGAGAGAATGAGCATGTATGAGAGAGCTCAATCTAGAGAAAATCATTCAGCTCCTCAAAACAGAAATCAATCCCAAAACCAAAATCAGAACTTTAGGAGAAATCAACCTCAAAACAGACAAAGAGATGTTGATCAATAGACCATACCTCAATTTCAAGAAAATCATGTCAATGAGGATGAAGAAACAAATGAACAAACAGAGGATGATCACATAAACATATTGGGAGTAAGCAAAAAGGATTTTGATTTCCTCCATCAAAGAAAATAAGGTCTATATACATCCTATGATGATAGAAGACCAGAAACTGAATACTATGAACCAGACTTTGAAAATGACATCATAGAATCACCTAAAAAATATTACCTAAGAAGTAAAAATAATCAGGAAACTCTCAAGAAGAAAACCTCTGAAAATTTTTCCAAAAACAGCCTTGTAAATAATTTCAAAAATACAGCAGAAAATCATAAAACAGTGGCTGAAATTTCTGATCCAAACAATGGAAAAAACACCCAAATCAATGAAAAACAGAGTGGTGACCCTAGCAGCACTAGCATTTCAGCTAATTCTCCTTAAAAAACCATTTTAACTGCTGTAAATAGTAGAAATCAGCAAGTTGTTTTTTCTGATGAATCAGTGACTAAGAAGGCTGAACCAAACATTTTGAAAAATCAGATTCCCTTTAGCCTAGAGAGTGAAATTGCCAAAATTAAAATCTCTGTCCCACTCACTGAGTTAGTTAGTCAAAATGTATATAGATGTCAGGTTTTGAAAGATCTAAACATAGAATAAATTCATGATACTGTTAACTTAAATGATGATACACCAGAGCTTTTGTTTGGTCCTAAGATTGAAGGAAAATTTAAATAAGGAACTACCCCTCCATTCTACATCAGTTTGAACATCCATGATAACATTTTGCACAATGCCATGCTTGATTCAGGAGCATCACATAATCTCATGCCTAAAGTAATAATGGAAAAATTAGGCCTTGAGGTAACTAGACCTTATAAAGATTTGTATTCCTTTGATTCAAGCAGGGTAAGATGCCTAGGCCTTATAAAATATCTCTGTGTTAACTTAACTCAAATCCCAGCCAAAAGATTAGTGATGGACATTGTAGTGGCTGATATACCCCCCAAATATGGCATTCTTCTTTCAAGATCATAGGGTGCTAAGTTGCAAGGTACTATGCAAATGGATATGACTTATGCCACCATCCCTGTCTTCAGTCAACCTAGAAGACTCTATAGGGAAACACATATGAAATACATGGTGAGTAACAAAGAAAGACCAGAAAACTCTCCTCTTTATTCCACACACACTAACCTTGACTCATTCATTCTTTATAATGATGAGATTCCTAATGAGAAAGAGTTAATCAATAAAACATTAGCCAATGTAGTGGTCACTCCACATCCAAACATAATGGAAGTTATAGATGAAGAGGAAAACAAAGAGAAAACTAAAAGAAAGTTTGCTAACTCAGAAAATTACAGCAAACAGATCACAGGTCTTGAGGTCCAAAACATTCATAAAAATTGTGTAGATCGTGAAAATCAAAGAATAAGACCTCAAAACATTGAAAATCTTGAGGAACAAAACAAAATTTAGCATAGTACAGACCTATGGGAACAACACAGTGACATATTAGGCAAGCAAAACAACGATGACAACAACAAAATAAATGGAAAATATAAAAACAACCCTCTTTGGAGTATGAGTTTTGATGGGTCTTGCTCTAAAACTGGTGCAGGAGCAGGAATATGGGTGCAAAACACTGAAAACAATCATGCTGAGGGTCATTCCTATAGATTAAACTTCCAATGTACAAACAACATATCAGAGTATGAAGCTCTCCTTTTAGGCCTGCATTTATTGAAGAAATTAGGGGCCAAAAGAATAAAAGTTCATGGGGATTCAGAATTGATAATTAGACAAGTAAATGGGGAATACACTGCTAAACATCCCAGACTTAGAGCTTATAGAGAGGATTCCATGGATTTGTTGAAAACATTTGTTGAATTCCAACTCATCTTTGTCCCAAGGGACCAAAAAATTCTTGCTAATGGATTAGCCTTTGCTGTTAGAACTTGTCTAACACCTTATGAAACTAAGCAATGCACCACCCAAGTCAAATATAGACCAGTTGTCCCGGATAATGAAAAATACTGGAAAGTTTATGATGGAGATAGACGAATAGAAGAATTCCTACAATCCAAAAATGAATTTGAAATACCAAACTCAGATTCAGACTACGAACAAGACTGTCCCACTGAAGGAAACCCACTTTTTGAAGAAAAAAAGTCTCCTGAGATTGCTGATATAAATATTTTAACCCATGAACCCAAACATAAAACAGAAAATAGCACAAATTTAGAAAAAGAAGATTTAGAAGTGCTGCAATCTAAAGGTCACAGCTTGCCAAAATGATTGGTCCCATTAGAAGAATTGTTTGACTTGATTTTTTGCCAAAAATCCAAAAGTGGAACCTATTGAAACTGAAGTGGAAGAATGCAACATAGGCTATTGAAACTGAAGTGGAAGAATGCAACATAGGCAGTGAGGAAAAGCCCAAAATGATCAAATTATCCAAGACACTGCCAGCTCACATTAAACTGAAATACATTGAGCTTTTTAAAAAAAAATTCTGATGTATTTGCATGGAGTTATGAAGACCTGAAATCATATGATACAGAAATAATCCAACATAAGATACCCCTCAAAGAAAACCAGAAGCCTTTTAAACAAAAATTGCACAGAATCAACCCTGTTCAATTACCTCTGGTAGAGAAAGAAATTAGAAAAATGTATGATGCTGGAATTTTAGTCCCTATTAGATACTCAGAGTGGGTGTCTAATATTGTATCAATTAGGAAGAAAACAGGAGAAATAAGGCTTTGCATTTATTTTAGAAACTTAAACAAAGCCTCATTAAAGGACAACTATCCCTTACCCAAAATGGATCATATCTTGCAAAGGGTAGTTGGTTCTAAAAGAATTTCTTTGCTAGATGGCTTCTCAGGTTACAATAAAATATTTTTACATCCTAATGATCAACTTAAAACAGCCTTTACTACTCCTTGGTGTACTTTCATGTATTTGAAAATTCCCTTTGGTTCAATGAATGCTAGTGCCACATTTCAGAGAGTCATGGATATAGCATTCTAAGAAGAAATAGGTTACTTCATAGTGATTTACTTAGATGATATCATAGTCTATTCAAAAACAGATGAAGAACGCCTAATACACTTGAGAAAATTCTTTGAGAAATGCAGAAAATTTGGGTTGTCCTTAAATCCAAAGAAAACATTGTTTGGTCTCCAAGAAGGTAAACTTCTTGGACACATCATATCAGAAGAGGGAATAAGGATAGACCCAAAAAATATTGATGGTATATTGCAAATCAACCATCCTAGAAACATCAAGGAACTTCAATCTTTCATTGGAAATATTAATTTCTTGAGAAGGCTCATACCCACTCTAGCTGAGCTCCTTAGAAACATGACAAATATGCTAAAGAGAGAAGAAGGAGTTAAATGGACCTTGGAAGCAAAGAAGTCATTTGAGTTGGTAAAACAAGCACTTACCAAAACACCAGTTCTTATTAGTCCTGATTTTACAAAAGATTTCTTCATTTTTTCATTTGCCTCAGAACACACAGTAGTTGTTGTCCTATTACAGAAAAACTTGAATGGACAAGAGCAGCCAATTGCATTTTTCAGCAAGGCATTAAGAGATGCACCTTTGAAGTACAATATAATGGAAAAACAAGCCTTTGCCTTGGTCAAAGCCTTAAAAGACTTTAGAGTTTACATTTTACATTCCCATATTATAGCATTTGTGCCTCATTCAGTTGTAAAAGACATATTGGCCCAAAATCCAGATGGAAAAAGAGGATAGTGGATTGCTATAATTTTAGAATATGACTTAGAAATCAAGCCCACTAAGCTCATAAAAGGTCAATAACTAGCAAAAATTATGGTTGAATCGAACTTTCAAGCTCTTGATATAAACATGTTTAATTCATTAGATGAAGGGAAGGAGTTGACAACTCAAATTATTGAAGATCATTTTCTGAATTCATCTTGATATGTTGATATTTTGTATGTTTTGCTCAATGTTAATGCCCCTCCTAGCTTTTCTAAAACAAAGGCAATATTCTTAAAGTTGAAAGCTGTAAATTATTGCATTTTGGATAAATGTTTATATTGGAAGAATGCTAGTCGATTATTGCTTAAATTTTTTCCTGAGAATGATGCAGATAAGATCAAGCACGAGTTTCATGAAGGAGAATGTGGAGGCCACCTCTACTGGAAGTCAAATGCTAACAAAATCCTTAGAGATGGTTACTACTGGCCCACCCTCTTTCAAGATATCCACAAAATGATTATTGCCTGTCACAAATGCCAAATTTTTGAAGGCAAAAGAAAGCTGCTTCCCTTACCTCTGCAACCAATCACTGTTGAAGCTCATTTTCAGCAGTGGGGTCTAGACTTCTTTGGGGAAATCCATCCTGCTTCATCTACCCAACATATATTATCCTCACAGCAACAGATTATTTTACCAAGTGGATAGAAGCCATCCCATCTAGAAATTCCATAGACTCAGTCATCATTTCAATCCTTGAAAACCATATACTGTCTAGATTTGGCTGTCCTAGAAATATCATAACTGATCATGCTGTTGCATTTGGGTCTAAAAAGATGGTAGAATTATGTCATAAATATCATATGATATTGGGTCATTCTACAACTTATTACCCTTAAGGTAATGGGTTGGCAGAATCTTCAAATAAAATTTTGGTAAACATTATCAAGAAGTTGCTGGAAGATAACAAGAAATCATGGCATAGTAAGCTAGTACATGCATTATGGGCAGACAGATTGACAGTTAAAAAGTCAATTGGGATGTCTCCTTACTAGCTAGTGTATGGAACAGATGCAATATTTCCAACCAGTTTAGGAGTGCCAGTCATGAAGCTGATTCAAGAAGTACAGTATGAAGATGATGATATGACAAGAAGAATAAATCATACCATACATCTACAACAAACCAGAGAGGAAGTCTACATCAAAGCACAACAACTACAAGAAAACATCAAGAAGCTGTTTGACAAAAGAACCAAGGCAAGTGATTTTAAGATTGGTGATAAAGTATTGAAATGGGATTCAAGGAGAGAAGATAAGGGAAAACATGGAAAATTTGATAATTTATGGCAAGGCCCTTATCTTATCCAATCTGCTATTGGGAACAATGCATTCTTTCTTCAAGAATTGGATGGAGCTGAATATTTTGGAGGTCCTGTCAATAGCAGGATGCTCAAACATTATTTATATTAACTAATAATTTTTAGTTTCAAGGATTTTTTGTTCATTGTATATAACACTGTTTTTGAATTTGAAAAAAGAGAAAAATAGAAAAACAATAGAAAAAGAGAAAAAGAGGGGTGAAATAAAAGAAGAAAGGTACAACCCCATACCAAAAAAGAAAGGAAAACTTGAAAGTGTGCAAGCTTAAATGCCACTACCAAAAGAAAGCACTGCTATTTAGTCATAAAACCTAATCATGACTAGATAGATTTCAATTTACTATTGATAGGTTAGTGAATCAGATTAGCCAAACAATGGAATCTTGGCTTATCAGTAGATTAGAATAGGATAGAAAAATGGCTTTAATCAGACCAAAATCTGAGCCAAAGAAAAATAAAAGAATGGTTCTAATGCACTGAAAACTTGAACCAAAGAATCGAAAGAAAAGATGGCTCAAAACAAGATCAAAATCTGAGTCATAAGAAGAATGAAGGATGCTTAAAATTTTCAGATCTTAAGCCTTCACAATTTTGTTTAAATTTCTGTAAAAATTCAGTCTATGTGCAGCTTGCTTTTATGCCATAGTCTTGTAGCAAATCAGACAGCTTAATCCTGGTATGTTTGTATTTAAATTTCTGTTTTAGAATATAGAGAATAAAATATGCCAGATAGTTTAATCCTGGCAGATAGTAGCTTAGGTAGAGAATTAATAAGTTCAACTGTTCAATCTGAACTCATGGAAGAAATAAGGGTAGATTTAGATTAGTTTCCTGCTTTCAATATAAGAATAAAATGTTGATGTCAAAAGGTTGCAAGTCCAAGTGCACCTTTTGAAATTTTTTTTTTAAGAAAAGTAGGCTATGTAGGTAGAATGTTTGGGAGAAATTTATTTGCTAATACAAAGTACTGATCATATTTTTAAAGTAGCATGATCAAAGAAGAAGAGGTTTTCATGGATAAGGCACAGGTATACATCCTAGAGATCAATTTCTAAAGTTCTTGACACCTCCAAGGAGCTGTCATCCCCAAGTGGAGCCACTGTTAGCCATCAGTAAATTTTTGTCATAGCAAATGATGGCTAAAACAGGTCTTGAGCCTTCAAGAGATTATTTTCATAGAAAATTTCTCATTCTTGAAGCCTTCTGGTGCTTTCTAACTTAAGAGTAATCTTCACTACAATCTCATTCAAAAATCCACTAAGTAACCCTGCTGATATCAAAAGAAGATTGTTTTCAGTCATTTTCTCCATCTTTTCACCTTCATAAATTCCTCCAAAATCCCCAATATCATTCATTTTTCCCTTTTATTTATCTTCCATTTCCCTCTGAAAATCCCTTTTTTTCCTTCTCATTTATCTTTTATTTTCCTAAAAAAAAAAAAACCTTCAAAAATCCCTTTTAAACTTATAAAAAGCCCTTTTTTACGGTTTAAATCATCCTTTTTTTCCTATCAAAACCTCAAAAAACACTAAAAAACCCACCTTTTTAAGCCTATTTCAACCTTTTTTTCAAACATAAGGCTTTAAGCCCTTGAGGGCTGAAGCCTTTTGCCTTTTACGCCGTATGAACCTGCACTCGCGACCAAGGCCTTAGCCCCATCGCCATCGCGCATCGACGTTCCCTTTTCTTTTTTCCCTTTATCTTTTTATGCCTATTGGCCGATGCCCTGACGCAATCTCCACCGTCGATCGAGTTTTGATCTGATGACTAGTGCTAACTCTCAACACCACTTTTTAGCCCCTTTTCCCTGCCTCCTAGTCCCTTGTTCCTCCATGGGACCATGCCCTAGCACCAAGCTCTTAGCCCCCATTGCATCGGTGATTCACATTTTTTTCTTCATTACCCTTTCCTTTTCCTCCGCCAATGTTTCCACCTCTGACGTAATCCGCACCATTGATCTACCCAGATCAACGGCCCTCCGTCTCCCCTCCTTATCTATTTCCCATTGTTCCCATCCTCTTTAACCCCCGCCCCCCCCCCATGGCATATCTCCATCGTTGATCTGGGATATCCAACAGTCGTCAAAGCCCCCTTTCCTTCATGATCTCCCACTATCCCTAGCCCCTTATCCCTCCACTCCCCTATCCACTGATCAACTTCACGTTCTTGCGCTCCCTTTCTGTCGTCGATCTGCATCCCCGCAGATCGGACAACTGATGCACTCCAACCATTGAAATCTCCCGACGTGCAACTTGGACGCGAAATCAATGGTATTGAGGAGGACACGTGTTTCCTGACGGACGATATCGCGTTCATTCAAGCCTAAACCACTTAACCCCCTAAATCATCTGTGAAAACCATTCATGGTTTTTGTAAAACCACTTTCTTCTATTTTCACACCAAAACTCAAAATTAAACCCTATTTTCACGTTTCTGTCCATAAACCCTCCTCCGCACGCTTTTTCCTCCTCCGCCTGCATATCCTGCTCCTCTATATATTGCTTCGTTCCACCTTCACCTGATCTCTGATAGAATTTTAGCCCTTCCCTCGCAGGTTTTATATAATGGTGTGTTTATATTGTGTAAGTGCAATGGCGGTCACCCCATAACCAGACCAGTGGTGAAAACTCCCAGGATGATGATCCTTGTGGTTTAAAACACAAAAGGGATATTTACCATGGTTTTATATGTTTTATTAGTGCCCCATTAACACCGGTAAAATGAATGAAACCCTCCGCGTGCCGAAGACACCTGTTCACAACAAAAAAAGGAAAATATAGTGAAGATTAAGAGATAAAGGGTTAAAGACTAAAACCAAGAAAAGTATGGATAAATCGCAGTGATTAAAGAAAGAAATAAAGGCAGAAAATCAAAGGAAAAGATAATTAAAGGTTAATACAGTCAGCAAAAAGGACAAAAAGCTCGAAGATGATAAGAAGGCCTAAAAGCATAATCAGAGGCCTAATTCAGTGTTTAAAGCAATAAAACAGATAGATCACCCAAAAGAAGGCTTTGAATGCCAAATAATTGAAGCCTTTACTGCTCCAAAAATCAAAATGGCACCTACAAGATCATTTTCCTCAAAATAATACATAGTTAATGCACAGTTAGAGATATTTGCCAAATACAGCTTAGAAGTAATTGTCAGCCTACCAAAAGCCTCCAAAGTCAACAAAAGTGACTAAAGTAGATAAAATTTAATGTAAAATTAATTAAAATAGAGTTAAACATTTGAAATATTCTCCATAAGGCCTCCCAAAGGTCGAGAATCATTTACTCTATATTAATTGAACAATAGACATTCCTTTCACTCCACCTCCTCAATTTACCTATATATATCATATGAGGAGCCTAGTATTGTTGTTGGTTGAATACTCATTGAATGTAAATAACTATTGAGGCATGCTGAAGCTCTGTTTTGTAATTGAAGAAAGTTAGGCTGAGAAGAGAAGTTTGAAGCTGTAAAAGACCCACTGGACTTGACGATTGTAACTGATTTGAACATCAAATATACAAGATGATTTATGGGATCCTGGTCTATGTCAATGGTGATGTTTTTCTTACTATAATTGTCATTTTTATCATGTTTTCCATACTTTCCATTTTCTCTAATAAAGAACAACAAATATAGATTGGGATTTACTTTTAAAGTACCCTAAATCTCACTGATAAGTTGTATCTTTATGTTTTCTTCTAAATGTGTGTTTGGGAATGATTTCAATAGGGTGTAACCAATCAAGGAATGTTGGTGAGCCCATGTCTTGCTAAGTAAAACTTGAGAAATTGTTTTTGAATGACATTTTCATTGCATGCTAAGTAAAGTTAAAACTAGGGAAATCTATGGTTAGCCCTGTCCTCTAGTGTTTTCTCCAACAACTGTTTTGAAAGTTTCCCTTAAGAGTATGCCAAAATTAGGATAGGTTAAAATTACTTACCTGATCTTAGGCTACTTTTTATGTTTATCTTGAATGTTTTCCTTAAGAATATGTTGAAAGCAGGCTAGGTTAAAAGTTCTTACTTGATCTTAGTCTATTCTTTGTTGATATTAACTGTTTTCCTTTGAGAGTATGCTAAAAGCAGGTTGGGTTAAAAGTCCTTACTTGATCTTAAGCTACCCTTTTTTCTCTTATCTGTTTTCTTCTTTCACCACTTTTAATGTTCCATATCACAAAATCAACTAAAGAGATCCTTTGATATAGATGACTTGCTCCATAGACCATTCTTGAAACTTGTTGTGCAATTAAATCCTTTTGTGACTCCATAGCCCAATGGATTGATACTATTTCTTATCTATCCTATCAGCTGAACCATTATTTCAACCTACTCACAACCTTTACCCCTCAAAAATACTTCCTTAATTTTAATGATATTCATCCCAACCAAAACAAACAAAACCCTTGTACTTCATAACTAGCCTAATATCATATCATAAGCCTTAAAGAAATATCTTTGAAAACACTCATATAGAGAGATCCCTCTCTAAATCTTGGAGGGCTAGATCCTAGGATTCCAAAGGGGTTTGGATGTAGGCTCTGCAACATTTGTTCTTGCCAGTCTTGCAAACTATGGAGACCTAACAAAACAATTTCCCAAATTCTAGGTGGATTTGTAGGACTAGCCCATATTTTGTGTAGTTTGTGGAGCAAATTATGGGTAAACTCGAGGTGGTCATAACTCATCCAATTTTTGACAAAATCAGGAGCAATAAGAGGCTAAGGTATCGTTTTTTAGTATTCAGGACTGAATGAAATAGGTTTCAGGAGCATAAAAGCATTGTAAACACACCATTTTGCAAATTTGAGCATAATATAGAGGTCCAAGCCATGGAAACTGGACCAAGGAGATGTAGCCCAGGAGGGGTAAAATCCTTCATCAAATCCTTGTGTTGATGTGTTGTATGGTGATTTACTGTACAATTTATTGTTGCTGTTCAGTATTTTTTTTATGTTAATTTTTTCATAAAATTAACACAAAAACCTCTCATGAGTCTCAATCAACTTGCAAGAGAAATTGAATCCTTAAGCACGTGAAAAGAATTTGTTTTAAAATATGAAAGATGAATTAGCACAAGATTACTAACATACCTTAATCAGATCATTTTGGTATCAGAGCAACTAGGTTTTTTTGTGCAAGAAGGGATCTAATTTTTTTCCAGTTTGTGTCATGCTTAGAAGGTTAAAACTCAAAAGAGGAGAAGGGAAGTTGGTTGAAAGCCCTATAGTTGGTTCAAGAGGAATAATGGCAAGGTTTCCAAAGTCTTCAATACTAGAACATCCTCAAATTGAAATTGAGTGTCCAGTGAGCATGTCTCATGAAGGAGAACCTACCATGACAAAAGAGGAGAGAGCATTTAAATAGACATTTTTTTATATGAAAGAGATGGTAAAGGTCCTCTATGAGGAGAGGAATTTAAGGATGCAGGGAGAAAGTTCTAGGCCTCCTAGATGAGAGGGTCCTCTAGGAGAAGGTCACAGAAATGGTGATAAACCACCACCCACTCCACCATCATCCTCACCACCGTCTTCACCTTCCTCTTCATCATCTTCCAGTACCACAACCCTTCCACTTGTTCATACACATACTTCAAAAGGAACTGGTAAATCACCCTTACTTAAAATGGATGTTAAATTTTAGCTACTGATGTATAATGGTGAAGTGAATGTAGAGAAGCTGGATAATTGGATTCGTCAGTTGGAGGTTTATTGCAAAATTCAGAACCTTCAAGAGGATGACATAAAGATTCAATTGGCTTCCTTGAGAATAGAGGGTGCAACACTTGTATGGTGGGAATCAAGGACACAAGATGAGATTAAAAAACATGGTAAGATATTAATTTCTTGGTCTGATTTCATTGTTGCAATTAAAAGGAAATTCTACCCTCTAGCTTACATGCAAAAATCCATTATGAACTAGAAAAATTTTAGACAATTGAAAGGTCAAAATGTGCAAGATTACACTCAAGAATTTAGAAAAATAGCTCTTATGTTAGGTGTTGATTTGCATTATCAAGATGCCTTACTAAAGTATATGGGGGGTTTACACAGTTATCTGAAACATAACATCCTCATGTTCAATCCCACTAGTCTAGATGAGGTATGTGTGCAAGCTACAGACCTTGAGGCAAGAGGGAAAAATGTACCAGAAGAAAGTAAAAAGAAACCATTTAAGGGTGGTGAAAAAGGAAAGGGTTTCAAAGTGAAAAAAACACATCCATTAAAAATGAAGGGGAGAAAACCAAATGTAAAGAATATTCCAAAGAGGGTCACGATGAAGCCCACTTTTGGAAGCTTCATCCAGAATTGAGGCCTAAAATATTCAACAACAGAGGGAAACAAAAGACAACCACTACCACACAAAAGGATCTTGGATCTGACTCAGGTGATGAGACTAAAATTACAACCATGGTCAGAAAGGGAAAAGAAGCCATAGCAAGTATTAGTTCATCAAATTTTCACAATAGAGCTCTAAGTGAAGAAACAAGAATAAAATTGTTTCATGTAAGAGTTATCTCATAACATAAAAAAGTTGACACTCTATTTGATAATGGGTCTCAGCAAATTAATATATGAATACTTAGTCAATAAAATTTATCTTGAAACCATACCTCATCACAAGCCATATCCATTGGGTTGGATAACCAAGGATACAAATTTACAGGTTACAAGAAAATGTATTTTCTGGTTTGCAATCACCACAAACTTTATTGATGAAGTTGAGTTAGATGTTGTACCACTTGACATATCAAGAATTGTTTTGGATAGTCCTTATCTATATGAAAGGAAAGAAGTCTTCTATCGCCATGAGAAAAAGTACCACTTGTTCAAAGATGGAGTGGAATATATTGTGAGAGCACATCGCAAAAATCTAAACCTCTATTTATTTAATGTTGGGAAAATGAAAAGACTAGTAAATTCAAGCAAAACCTTTGTGCTTATTATGATAAAAAAAAGAATGATATGTTTATGAATATTTTGAATGTTGTGATGATAAATTGAAATCTGATTTGGTTGATGTGGTAAGTCAGCATGGCGAGATGTTTCAGGAACCAAATTGGTTATCTCCCAAGATGGGAATCCAGCATGAGATACAGTTGTAGCAGGATTGTCCACTCCTTAATATTGGCATGTATCGCATGTCAATAATGTAAAGTGAAGAAATCAAGAAGAAAATCTAAGAGTTGTTGAATAAAGGGATCATTCGTCCATCTACCTCGCCATGTGGTTCACTGATTGTGTTGGTGCCCAAGAAGGATGGAAAATGGCACATGTATGGATTTCCATGCACTAAAAAAAGTCATGGTAAAGAATTGTTATCCACTCCTAAGAATAGATGATTTGCTTGATCAGTTGAGGTATGCAAATTATTTCACTAAGTTAGACTTAAGAAGTGGTTACCATCAAGTTAGAATAGTTGAAGAGGACATATGGAAGAACACATTTAAAACTAAACAAGGATTGTTTGAGTGGCTTGTTATTCCTTTTGGTCTTTGCAATGCTCCAGCTAATTTCATGAGAGTTTTGATGATGTGTTAATATTATTTCTTGATGAGTTTGTCATTGTATACTTAGATGATATTTTGATATTAAGAAAATTCACGAGATGAACATGTCATGCATGTAAGAAAGGTGCTTGATGTCTTAAGAAAAGAACATTTGTTTTTGAAGATGTCAAAATGTGATTTGGTAAAACTTTTTTAATGTATTTGGGACATATTGTTGGAGGAGGTGAGCTGAAGATAAACCCCTCTAAGGTTGAGGTCATTGTGAATTGTACAACACCCAATATAGTCATTGAGGTAAGAAGTTTTCTTGGAGCAGCACAATATTGGAGGAAGTTCATTGCTAATTTTTCTTCTAGTGTAGTTCCATTACATGCATTGACTAGTGTCAATAAGATCTTCCAGTGGGGAAGAAAGCAACAAAAAGCATTCTATGCTTTGAGAGAGAAGATCATTTTAGCCCCAATGCCCTCATTTACTGAGACATCAAAATATGAAGTGAACTGTATGTATGAGTGGACTGATTTGTCCCTCCTTTCACTGCACTATACAGTCTCCTTATTTGGTGCAGAAACCTCCTGAAATAGATAAGGATGAATGCTCATCATCCCTTGTTGCTGTTGATCCTTCTTTTCTTCTCCTTCCATTTGCCAAGATTCACAACCCACAACAATTGATGCATGCTGCTCCGGAATTGTATTTTGGTTCCAACATGTTGGATCATTTGGAACTCCTTGTAAAGACACAAGGGCTCCTCTAATGAAAGCAATGTCTTCCTTCCCATATCCATGTGGTGATGGATCTCCTCCCGATGGTACAACATTGTTAGCTCTTCTCTGCTCATCCTCTTCATCAATATTTGAAAATGCCTCACCATGAATGAGAGACCCTTGACCTTGGTCTTCCCTTGAAGGAGGAACCTCCATGTCTTCATCTATAGAAAAGGGCTCTTCAAGAAGTGGGGATATTTCCCTTGGCAAGGCATAATGCATGTTTTTATCCCCTTGAACAGAAATAAGGAGTGGGGTTCGCAGGATAGATCTCTCCAACTCATGCAAAGGTTTTGAGTTTTTGGTTTCAATAAATGATGTTTTACAATGTTTGATATCAAATATCCTCACTAATTTCTTAGTGAACCCTGCATAAGTGTTGATATTTTCATGATAACATGAAGTAGAACTACAAAACCACCAATCATGGGCCATACCTTTGTGGTGCAGTGTTGCTACTCTAATGGCCTCATTTTCTGAAACTTGGTGTAGCTGGAAATAGGAATCCAACTTCTCCACCCAAGCTTTGGTTGTGCACTTTGTTGATCCATCAAAGTTATATATAAAGATTCTACCTCTCTTGCTTCTATTATGGCTGTTGGATCTTTTGTCTTCCTTGAGTTGGAAAAACCCTTGGAAGTCCAAGTGCTCTTTGAATCTCCATGATTGCGACTCATACTCCTGAAGATAGCCACCCAAGGTCTCCTCCCTTGGTGCATCTTCCTCCTCCATCCTTCTTGCAGTGAATGTGGGAAATAAACTTCGCTATAGATCTGCATGAGTGGCTGAATGTCCACACCCATCATGTGAATATCTAGGGTTTGCTCCACTTTCAAACCCTTTTGGAATTTTTCTACACCTCTCCCCTTTCATCTCCTTGAGATCTTCTTTGATATTTTTTACAGTTTGGAAAAGAAGCTAGGAGATCCTCTCTTCCTTCATTTCTCGAAATAATGGAATATTGCCTTTGTTTCTTCTATACATCTCTTTTTTGTGAGAATAAGCTTCTCCTTCTAATGACATAATGTCTTGAATGCACAGACTGAGCCAAGATTATGCTCTGATACCACTGTAATATTCCAAAATGGAAATAGCAGCAATATAGCTCATAAAAATGTAAAGAACAACAATTCTGAATATGACATAAGAGGGATTAATATACAACCATAATTTTATTATAATATCAGCAACCATATACAAAAATATCATGAGGGACGAGCCACTCAAGAAAATAAAAGAAGCCTCCAATGAGTAGAACAATCAGTACATGAGTTGCTGCAACTGTATAGAATGTCAGAGAGCAGTGAAAACGTTGTCTATATCAGTCTAGCTACTGCTATAAACATACACAAATGGAATATGGCTGATAGAAACAAAGAAATTCCCATAGAAGAAGATGTGGGCTCTAATACATGATTTCTAGCCAACCCGGAAGAGATTGCTAGAAATATCGAAAAATGTACAATGTGACAAATAACCCTGGGGTTAAGTTGTCACTGCAAACTGGATATGAATAAAATGAGGCTATGATATATCTGAAATGAGGATGTCCTCCTCCAATGGTATTTCTAAATAGAAGGTTGATCCATCTACTCAAAAATAGACCCTCCTGATGAGCTCAATGAACCCTCCTAGCAATTGCCTCCAAAAATAATGCAGTTCAGAATTGTGACTGCATTTTAAGGGATGGTGGATGGTTGGCCTGATGCCAAATATGTGAAAATATGTCCAGGATCCCTCCTTGTTGATCCTCCAATGTATAGACTACCCCTCCACTAAAAAACAAGCTCAGAAATAGCTCTATGTGATCCTCCTTTGTTGCACCCTGCAACACAACCCAGCTCTAAATAGAAACTGTGTTGTAGCTGAAGGAGGTAGCTTGGCCAGAATTCCAAAATGAGAAAATTAAGCCCAAAGAACCTCTCCTTCCATGAGGATGAGGTAGGGATTCTCGATGAGGAACACCCTTGTGCTAAACAGCACAGCAACCCTGCTAAACAGCAAGAGGAAGCTAGTTTAAGTAGACCAATATCAAAATGATAAAATAAAACATGAATAACAATGGTTGCCATCCCCTCCATATATAGCATGAGAGCCTCCTCACAATGGGTCCCATCCATACTTGCCACTAAGCTCATGCAAGTTGCCCTCCACTAAAACTACGTTGTCTCATCATAAAGACCACACCTCTATGACAACACTATTGATTTGGTTAAAGTTGACTAAATCAATGTGATCCAATCCCTGTTCACATCCAAAGGTGCTTAATCCATCTGCTCATTCTTCCTCCTTTCACATTAGGAGTGTTATTATTTCTTCAAAAGGGGTTTTATGGGTCTCCCCACCCACTTATTCACCTACCTAGTGATAAAACCAACTATAATATTCCATTTAGAAGAAGGCTAAATTTTTGGAATATTACAATGTGTCATGTGTTTGATCATCATTGATGTAGAACTGGTACTCCTTAATCACCTCACGATTATTTTCATCGCTATCAAAACCATCGATATCAAGCTCTGCATGTCTATAAAAAATATGCACAAATATAGATACTTGGTCTGAATGATAATACGCACTTTGTATCTCCTTTTGTGGAATAAACGTGCAATTCTCAGCGAAATCAACCACTGATAACATTGTTCCTTTTAGGAACACATCACGTGATTGCTTGAACTATAAATCCTGCCATCGTGCTATATGAAAGTGCTTAATATTTTTGAATATTTGCACCTTGAACTTCTCCATAAAAGATGTCACTGAAATGTCGTCATCAAGTAAAGTGATATTTTTTGATGTTGTGCTTGAATCTGCAATAGCAGTGTAAGTAAAATTTTCATATCACTTCCAATTCAAACTGAAATTTGAAAGTCTAGGATCATTAGGATCACTGGGATACTTTGCATCGTAGAGTGCTAAATGAGAACATTCTCGGCATTTTCTTCCACCAACACATTATTTTTTATAAAATAGTTTATTATTCTCTCGTGCACATAATATCTTCGATAAAATTTCACGAACACTTGAAGGAGGGGGGCCATTTGACCAATATTTTATGCCAAAATTTACAAATTTCTCATAAGATAATTGGAATTCTACATGGTATCAACAACAAAATGTATCTCGAACAGTGATAGGCCTGACATACCATGGGTTAATTTTCACAAATATGCTAAGAGAAACCTTCACATCAGTATTACTCTCCATAAATTTCAAAAATAATTCTACTTGACTGACCTGTGTTATATGTTTGGCATGAGTTTCATAAACTCCCTTCGATATACGACGTCACACAACGTCCCTTTCATTTGGTGACACACGGGAATTCAAATTCCAAAACTCTTTTACCCTATCCCTCACACCATCAGGAAGTCTATCATGATATGGATGCCTACAGATATTAGCCCAACATGCAAGTTCATCATTCTCATCTAATTGAATTCTAAATTTTTTATGCCTCCATAAACATTTTCATGATGTTTTAAACAATTTTGAAGTTACTGACATCAACTAACTTGATGTAGTTTGTTTCACAAGTACACCTGTTAAAATTGTTCTATGAGCACTCTTTTCAACTTGAGATCGCTTTTTGGCTAGTGTGGTAATCACCGACGTCACATTTTTTGATACCATTTGATTTACAAAAACCTCTTTCTGACTTTTAATGCCCAATAATTCCACAACATTTCTGAGAGATTTGTGCTTTAAAAATCTACATAACATCTGAGCTTGTGCTATGATATATTCACCTTCAAAAATATGTTTCAACCCCCAATTTATTTAATCTCCAACTATCCGTTCAGGCATTGGTGGTCCCAATTCTTCAATTTTAGTTGGATCCATATTCTATAGAAAGTTGTAGTCGTATACAAAGTTCTTGGAACTTCCAATTAATTACAGTGAAATGCGATGTGTGGTAGTATCTTCTTGTGGGTCTGATGTTTTCCGTGCATAAAAAATAATATTAACTTCTAATTTGAAATTGACATATATATATTTTTTATTTTGAAACTATCTTGAACTACAATGTTTTTAAAAAAAATACAAAATTGAAATTGAAGAAGCTATTGACTCACCAGTGAGATCGATATTAATATTCTCTTGGACATTTTTGTTTTCAATATTCTCGTTGACACGTTCCTCAACATTCTCTTCGACATTTGTGTTTTCAATATTCTCGTTTACAAGTTCCTCAACATTTCTCATTTCCTCGTCATTTTCATGCACCTCTACATCTCTTTCATGATGCTCTACCTCCACATTTATTTCATGGCTTAATATTTCCCTTTCCTCTCGCCTTTTTTTTTGTAATCTCTCATTCCTTTTTGTCGAATCAGTTCTATTTCGATCGTGCCTTGATTTGAAATTCCTTTTGCTTCCCATGTTCACAAAATTGGAAACCTAAAATCCAATTCTATTTGGAAAAATACCCAAAAAAACATAAAGACTTTAGAATAAGTACTTCATGCCTTCAATAAGAGAGAAAATTAAATAAATTATTAAATTCATAAAGACATTTTTCAAAAATATTTCATGCCTTCATAGAGTCATTTTGCAAAATATCAAGTAATTAAATTCTTATAAAAAATAAATATGTCATTTTTTCCCCATAAAATTTTCACTTCCCTTTCATGAAAATATGTGCTCTTTAAAAAGAACTGAATGTTTAAAAAACATTACTTAAAAAAAAAAAATCACACCCAAAAAAACTTCGCACCTTCGAACCCTTAAAATTTTTTCTTCTTTGGTTCAGAATGGTGTGTGGAATATTGTGGATTAAATCTTTCGAGCAAGAATATTTATTTACAACTCTCACCTGAAACATCGCAACGATATGATGAATCTTCGCAGGATTTTGTCGGTCAACAGTAAAATGTTTCAATTAAACTTCTCGCCCGAAAATTTAATAGACTCTTGGACGAGAGTTATATAACTTTCACCCGAGAGTCTGCCTTGGGTGTATTTCTCACATGCATACTCTCGACCGAGATTTTGTAAAACTTTTGGGTGAGAGTTTACCCGCACGGTTAAATTTAACCTGTGGTGATTTAAACTCTCAGTCGAGAGTTCAACATTTCTCGCCCGAGAGTTTATTAAATGTCTCACCGAAGAAATTATCTCGCCTGAGAGTTTCAGGTCAACAAAAACCCTAGAAAATTCTGCATTTTTCAGGAACCTGTAGCTTTGGAGGGGCAAAACACCTAAAAAATTACAATGTTATCTTTCATACCTGGTACCATTAGATTCATCTCTGAATCTAGTTTCCAATGATGTAATATTTGTGGATTTTCATTAAAAAATTCAATTTGTTATTAATTTTATACTAAAATGTGTCACTGTGGAATTTCATTGTTCTAAAAATTGCAGTGAATGAAAATTCAATAACTTTAAAATGGAAACACCAAAAAAATCAGAAAAATCATATTTCAATTCCTCTCCCTATCATCCTCAAAAGGGTATTCTCATTTTTCATATTGACGATAACATTGAAAAGAAAATGTACGGGTCATAAAATGTACTAAAACATCACCATTTGTTTGTCTTCATCCATTTCAAAAAATAATAAAAAATAGTGATTTAATCTGAAAATTACCGAAAGATATTCATTGCAGTAGTGAAGTCTATGTAGATTATGATGATATGGTTTATTTCCAAAAAATGAATAACCATCCCTAAAAAAAGTTAGGGTTCAAAAAGTGACTAATTATGTTTGCCTGAAAATTTCAAGTATATGCAGTTAGTAAACAACAAATTTACCCCTCTATATATCAATATATATTTTTTTAAATATGAGTAGGGAGGTAAGACAATTATCTAATTTTATTTTTATTTTTTATTTCAAAGCGTAATTTTCATTGAAAATATGAGTTTAGCGGAGTTGAAGTTGAAAAAACATATAAAATGACAATTTCCAGCGTCAAAAAGGAAAAAAATGTTTCCCAAATATAAGTGTAACTGATATTCTAGAGGAACATAGGATTGATGTCTTCATAGGGACTTTAAAGGATAACATCCAACATGAGGTTCGCGTTTGGGAACCTGATTCATTGGAAAAGGCATTCAGGTTGGCAAGAAAAATTGGATGTAAAACTATGGTGACAAGGAATCCTACCACTCACATCTATAAAGATGGAAGTTTTGCTACTCCTAGACTTCCACAACCTACAAGATTGACACCACAACAATTGGAAGAAAAAAGAGCAAAAGGGCTTTTCTATAGTTGCAATAGAAAATACACTAAAGGTCATAAGTGTGCTGAGAAGAAATTATTTTACATAGATTGTGAAGAGGAAGAAAATTAACAAGAAACTTCAAAAGAAGAGGATAAACATCAGGAACCAGCCCTAGAAGAAGAAAAAATGAGTCTAGTCATATCCTTTAATGCATTGACAAGAATTACCACTCCTCAAACTCTCAAGATAGAAAGACATATCAAGAAGAAAAAGGTAATAGTGTTGATTGATTCGGGTAGTACCCATAATTTCATTCATTGTAAGGTAGCCAAGGAATTGAATTTTTTCATATACCCAACACCGGGATGTCAAGTGATGGTTGCAAATGGAGGAACTATAAATTGCTCTGGAAAATGCCATAATATCAAGATAACCATAGGGGAATTTGTATTTAATAGTCCAATGCTTTCCATTCCAATGGGAGGTGCTGATGTTGTACTAGGAGTACAATGGTTACAATCTTTTGGTGCGGTAGCTTTTAATTTTCAAGAACTTTTTTGAATTTTTTTTGGGAAGGAAAGGAATTCAAATTACAAGGTATTGCAAGGAAGCTGGAAAATATAATAATCTCTAATGTCATGACAAATCTTTTGAAGAAAGAACAATGAGGCGTAATTGTACAATTATGCTCACTAGAAGTTCCAAAAGAGCGAAATTGAACGTATGATTACAGAAATGTTACAGGCTAGTATAATTCCACCTATTCAAGGTTCTTTCTCTAATCCAGTAGTATTGGTGCACAAGAAGGATGGATCATGGTGTATGTGTTCTTATTATAGGAAGCTCAATAAGCTCACTATTAAAGATAAATTTCTCATTCATGTGATTGATGAATTATTGGATGAATTACATGGAGAAATTTATTTTACCAATTTGGATCTTCGTTCAGGATATCATCAAATTAGAATGAAGAATGGAGATATTCCGAAAACAACATTTTGAACTCATGAGGGTCATTATGAATTTTTGGTCATGCCTTTTGGCCTTACATTCTACATTTCAAGGGTTAACGAATTCCATTTTCAAACCCTTACATAGAAAATTTATGCCAGTATTTTTTGATGATATACTAATCTATAGAAGGTCTTGGAAGGATCATGTTCGACATGTTGACAGGGTGCCTAAACTATTGGAGGTGAAACAATTATATGAAAAAAAATCCAAATGTTTCTTTGGAGTACAAGAGGTGGAATATCTGGGTCATATTGTATCTCAATAGGGTGTTAAGGTAGAACCTAAAAAAATTAAATTCATTAAGGAATGGAAATTCCCCACAACCATAAAGCAGTTATGAGTATTTCTCTGGTTAACAGGGTATTATCACAAGTGTGTTAAGAATTATGGGAGAATAGAAACACCACTAACAACATTATTGAAGAAATATGCATTTTCATGGACTCCTGAAGCAAATAAGGCCTTTGAACATCTTAAAGAGGCAATGTGCCCAGCACCAGTCTTAACTAAGCCAAACTTCACAAAAACACTTATTGTGGAATGTGATGCCTTAGGAAATGGAATTGGTGTTGTTTTAATGCAATATGGAAGGCCTATTGCTTTTGAAATTCTTCCAATCAAAGGAAAGTATTTACAAAAAACTATTTATAAGGAAATGTTAGCAATACTACATGCACTAAATAAATGGAGACCTTACCTAATGGGAAGACACTTCAAGGTAAAAACTGATCATGATAATCTTAAACACTTTTTGGAACAAAGACTATCTTCAGAAGAGCAACAAAAATGGTCACAAATATGTTGGGTTATGACTTTGAAATCATCTACAAAAAATGGAAGCTAAATGTTGTTGTAGATGCACTCTCAAGAAAGAATCAAGAGGTGTAAGCATTGCTTTGTGCCATTTCTATTATCCAACCATATTGGATAACCGAAGCAAGGGATTAATGGAAGAGGGACAAAGAAGTGTGGACACTCATTCAAAGGTTGTAGCAAGATCCTAGTACATCTCATACATTTAGTTGGAAAAGTGATTCCTTATGGTAGAATGATAGCCTATATATTTGTAATAATTAAAAACTAAAACAAAAAATTCTTTTGGAATTGCACACTTCTCATTTAGGAGGACACTCGGGATTTTTAAAAACTTACCACTGGGTGAAGACAGATTTTTTTGGGATGGCCTTAAATCTAATATTTAAAAGTTTGTGGCAGAATGCTTGGTTTTCCAGCAAAATAAAGTTAAGACAGTCAAGACCCCAAGTCTTCTACAACCTTTATCTATTCCAAGTCAATGTTGGGAGGATATTTCAATGGATTTTATCACAAGTTTACCTAAGTCCGAAGGAAAGAGTGTCATCATGGTGGTAGTTGATAGACTTACCAAGTATGCACACTTTTGTGCATTATCGCATCTGTTTCAAGTAAGTACAGTCGCTACTACATTTATTGAAACAATTCAAAAGCTACATGGATATCTAAAGATTATTGTAAGCGACAGAGATCTCATTTTTACAGGAAATTTTTGGAGGGAATTGTTTTCTTTTTGGGTAGTCAACTAGCTCATGGCTCGTCTTATCATCCTCAATCCGATGGTCAAACTAAGATAGTGAATAAATGTTTGGTAGATATCTTCGTTCTTTTGTACTTGATAAACAAACACAACGGGTCAAGTGGTTACCTCTCGTTGAATGGTGGTATAACACTTCCTTCCATACTATAGCAAAAATGACCCCATTTAGGTACTTTATGGATATCATCCATAGTCCATCACATTATCTTTAAGAGAAAATTCTAAGGTTCAAGCAATGGAATATCACATCGAACATCAACAATAATTTCTCCAACTCTTAAAGTATAACCTAAATTTGGCACAAAATCGAATGAAACAACAGGCAGATCAACATCACAGCGAGAGAATTTTTGATGTAGGAGACTGGGTATTTTTATAGCTAAAACCATGCAATCAAATGTCCCTCAAGCAAGCTAAGAAGGATAATAAATTATCGCCAAAGTACTATGGTCCTTAGAAGGTGTTGTAAAAGACTGGTACTATGGCATACAAATTGGAGCTTCCTACTTCTTCGCGAGTGCATCCAGTTTTCCATGTTTCATGCTTAAAGAAGGTTATAGGTGAAAAAATTCCAATTCAAACAATATTGCCAGAACTTGATGAGGAAGAAAAAATCATATTGGAACCTGAAGCAATCACGAAAAAAAGAACTCGACAGCTACGAAATCGATCAATTTCAGAGTATCTCATCAAGTGGAAGAACTTACTCGCTGAAGATTCTACATGGCAGGATGAGAATTTCATACAGAAGAACCCATAGCCACTCAAGCGTTGAGGACAACACTTTTTTGAAGAAGAGTGGCATGTTAGGTCATTATACTACTAGTGTAGTCCCTTATTGTTGTTAGTGTAGCCCCTTTATTGTTATTGTTGTACCCGTATAACCCCAATATTGGTATTATTTTGCCCTTACATTATTATTGTTAGGTCGTCTAGGATTATATTGTGACCCCATGGACTCATATATATAGAAGGAGGTTTTGAAATTTGTATCATCCAATAATTTTTCATTTATGTAATGTAAAGAAGGTTTCCCCCTCAAAGTGGCTTATTTCTAAGACGTTGATCTCTCTTTTCTTCTATTTCTGGAGCTGGTTTCATAACACCTCCTCTATCTTTCCATGAGCCTTTCCATCACATGTTTCACTATGGTCATGGCTTTACATCACATTTTTCACTATGGTCATGGTGAAAGTTAATGTTTCAATATAATCATGGTCCGGTTATGGTCAAACTTAATCTTTCAATAGGCTAGTGATAGTCCAACTCAATGTTTCAATATGGTAAAATTTAGTGTTCTTTTTCACTATGGTCAAATTCAAACTGTCAACCAAGAGTTTCACCATGAGCATGCTCAAACTCAATGTGTAAAATAAAGAAGAACCCGAACAAGGACTTAGATTAAGGGAGGATTTTTCCACTTGTTTATGTAACTCTGGCCTTTTGACATCTCTGAAGAATTTATTTTAAGAAAAACAAATTTGGAGAGTTTTCACATTAATCATGCTCAAACTCAATGTGTAAACCTTAAGAAAGCCAAAACAAGGACTTAGATAATGGGAGGACTTTCCGAGTTTTTTAGGTATCTTTGCAGTTTTTGACATGTTTGAAGAATTTATTTTAAGAAAAAAATTTGCAAAGTTTTGAAGAATAGATTTATAACATCAATAGGTTTATTTGATTTATAATCTCAAAGAAAATTTATTATACTATCAGAGTGAATTTATGTAGCTGAACTCCATCAAGGTACCTATTTGCAACTCATTTATTTTTCTTCTGGAATAAATATTTCCCTGAAATAAGGCACACTTTATCATTTAGTTTTCGTATGGATTAAAACTTACTTAGAACAATGTACACTTTTGCACTGAGAGGCGCATTATATAGCCTAGTATGACCCCGATGTGTAAGTATTTCGGAAGCCAAAATAAAAAAAAATAAAAAAACTATTTTTTTTTTTAATAAAATATAAATAATGTCGACTTTAAAAATAACAACATAAACATATTAAAAATAACAACATAAACATATAAATAAACGATTAAAAATAAATTTACAAAATATAAATTTAAAATATGAAGAATTTTACGAACACTCAAAAAAGAGATATGGTAAATAAATAAAAATATAAATAAACCAGAGGTATCCTAAATAAATAAAACCTAGTTTTATACTTACTCCAGAGGTACGTTAAATAAATAAAAATATAAATAAACTAGAGGTATGGTAAATAAATAAAACCCGTTTTTATATTTACTCCATAAACCTCTTTATATTTACAAAAACTCAAAAAGAAGTTTTATTTAAGTAAAGCCTATGGGCCAAATACCATGGGACAAATTATTGTTAATACCATGGGCTAAATACCATGGACCAAATACCATATTTATAAAATAGGTATAAAAAGGTAAGGTAAATAAATATAAATGTATCAAATAGGAGTACAAATCAACATCTAATTATATTTGAAGCCTATGGACAAAATATCACGGACCAAATTAATAATAATACCATGCAAAAAAAACATCATTAACCCTAACATTAATATTAAAATATTTATATTAATATTTATTAATAAATCTAATATTGATATTAATATATTATAATATTCAAATTATTAAATTTAATAACTTTATATTAATACAATATTATATATATATATATATATATATATATAAACTCTAGATATATATGGGAGGGGAGAACAAAGACATATGATAGAGGTGGAGAAGTAGAGGGAGTGACAAGGGAGAGATTGAGATAAACTGAAGGAGAGGGGAGAGGAGGAATGAATAGAGAGAGAGGGAGGGAGAAGGAGAAATGATTCGACAATAGAGAGAGAGAGAGAGAGAGAGATAGAGAGATGAAGTTGGAGGGGGGGAGAAGAAGAAAGACATAGAGAGTGATAAGTGGAGAGATAAGGAGTGACAAGAGAGAGACGGAGAGAGAGTGTGTATGTTTATGGGTGAGATAAAGAGACATAGAAGGATTTATGGAGACAAGGGGGGGAGGGGCGAAGGAGAGAGAATAAGAATGGGATGGATATAATAGCATAGTTGGAGAGAGAGATAGAGTGATGGGGGGAGAGAGAGAGATAGAGAGGGGCAGGGAGCGGGGGTGAAGGTAGAGGGAGGCAGGTGATAAAGGGAGATAGAGGAAGGACGAGAGAGAGGACTTGAGAGAGAAGAAGAGAGTGATGGGGGAATATAGAGGATTGTAGGGGAAAGAGAGAGAGAGTGAGTGATGGGGGAAGAGAGGGAGGGATAGAGAGATGGAGTTGGATGGAGATAGAGGGAGGGATAGAGCGATGGAGATGGATGGGGAGAGAGAGAGAGAGATAGAGATATGGTGTTGGAGGGGGAGAGAGGGAGGGAAGAAGAAAGACATAGAAAGTGACAAGTGGAGAGATAGAGAGAGAGTGACAAGGGAGAGATGGAGAGAGAGTGTGTATTTTTGGGGGTGAGATAAAGAGACAAATAAGAAGAGATGGAGAGAATGCAGGAGAGAAGGAGAGAGAAAGGAATACAGTGACAAAGTTAGAAGGTGAAGAGAGAGAGAGAGAGTGGAGAGAGGTAGGGAAAGATGGATGGAGATGGAGGGGGAGAGAGAGGGTGGTAAGAAGAAAGACATAGAGAGCGAAATTTGGAGAGAGAGAGAGAGAAGGAGTGATAAGGAAGATGGAGGGAGAGCGAGAGAGGCTAACAGGAGGGAAGAGAGATAGAGGCGAGGGATAGGTAGGGAGACGAGGAGGGATTGATAGATAGATAAGTTGGAGAAAGAGAGTGTATGTTTTGTGGTGGATATAAAGAGACAAAGGGAGATAGAGATATAGAGGGAAGGTGAAGAGAAAGAAGAGATATATGGAGACAAGGAGGGAGGGACAAAGAGATTGATACATATGGAGTGAGAGAGTGTGTGTGTGTTTGTGGGGGTGAGATAAACAGACAAAGAAGAAGAGATGGAGGGACATAGAGATATATATGGAGGGGGGAGAGAGGGAAGAAGATTTCTTATAGTAGATTAATTTATTTCATTGTATATGGTGATTTCTAATCTTATTTGATTGCTTGCACTAGATTCATTTATTTTAGTGTAGACTTTGATTTCTAATAATATTTGATTACTTGCACTAGATGCATTGATTTAAGTGTAGCTGATTTCTAATTCTATTTGATTGCTCGCACTAAATGCATTGATTTCAGTGTTGATGGTGATTTCTAATCCTATTTGATTGCTTTCACTAGATGCATTAATTTCAATGTATATATTGATTATTAATTATATTTGATTGCTTACACTATATGCATTGAATTCAATATAAACGATTTCTAATCCTATTTGATTGCTTGCACTAAATGCATTGATTTAAGTGTAGATGGCGATTTATAACCCTATTTGATTGCTTGCACTATATGCATTGATTTTAGTGTATATGTTGGTTTCTAATCCTATTTTCTTACTTGCACTAGACGCATTGATTTGAGTGTAGATGTTGATTTCTAATCTTATTCTATTACTTGCATTAGATGTATTGATTTATGTGTAGATGTTGTTTTCTAATATTATTTTATTTCTTGCAATAGATGCATTGATTTCAGTGTATATGTTGATTTCTGATTTGATGTAATTGGATGTATGACGGTACATTAATTTTAAAGTCATTGGATTAATAGTGTGCATTGATTTCAGTGTAAGCACAAAACATTATTGACAATATAGAACGATTTTTTTGTTATAGTAATTAAACCTAATAATATTGGAGAGCAAGAGATACAAGATATGATCTTTACTACAACAACTCGAGCTAAATATTCAAATGGTTTATGATTTATCATTTCTACTCTCTTTTTCATGTAATCGATATGAAAATATGACAAAACTAACAAGCGTGACAATAAGAATAGTAGAAGAAAATAGTTTGAGATTGATCACAATGAAGGATATGTGTAATTGATTACATTCTTATTATTCACATTTTCTATCATTCAATATTATTACATTGTCACTTTGCATTCACCAATTTTATTTCATAATTTTTCATCATTAAAGTTATTTTACAATATTTATCATCTCAACAAACTCACGTAACTATGGAAATTTAAAATTAAAATGACTCCATAACTCTCAAACATATTTAGCATATTTAAAATGGTTATAGTAATATTAGATGTATTTACATATTATTGATAAAGTTAATCATATCTTGCTCATATTATCGATATATTAAGATGGATCTATCAAGCGCGAAGAGGGACCAAATCTCTCGAGGTGCAAACTTTTTCTCATGTTTTACACTCAAAAAAGAGTTTTTCACCTCGAGATATTTAATCCCTCTCAGAACTTAATAGATCCGTAGTTAAGATGGATCTAGACTAGTTTAACTACTTACAAAAAAAGTACACTTATTTTTCTCAAATGAACCACTTTGAAAAATATATACATGTTTTCCAATGAAAATTGGAATGGAAAAATGATACTATGAATGCATGAAAGTTTAAATTTAGAAAAGAAAATGATGAATCATGGAAGTTTAAATATAAATAGTTGATTGAGTTTGACCAGCATAACTCAGGCTGTAAAAGAAATGATAACTAAGGCCATAAATGTAAAGGATATATTTGTGAGAATACTAATGATATGTGAGAACGGCATCTAATGTTTGTACTATATATGTGACCGCAATCTAATACTACATATAATAGTTTAGATTAATTCTGGATTTATTATGTCTAGAGGAAGTTTAGATTAATTCTTGATTTATTATGTTTAAAGGAAGTTTAGATTAATTATTGATACATTATTTCTAAAGGAGGGTTTGGTATATAGATTTATTTTAATTCCAAATTTATTAGGTTGAAAAGATTAAATATTTGCAAATATATAGTTTTCTTTAAATTATTAATCTAAAGCTATTAAATTTAATAATATGCTTTAAATTTAATAATATAAATATTATTATAATATATTAATATTAGATAAATTTATTAAATCTAATAATACTAATATTAATATTAATATTAGATTTAATGATATTTTTATATTAAATCAAAATTATATTTATAAATTTAATAGCTTTAGATTAATAATTTAAATATTATTATAATATATTAATATTAGATAAATTTATTAAATCTAATAATACTAATATTAATATTAATATTAGATTTAATGATATTTTTATATTAAATCAAAATTATATTTATATATTTTAATATTTTAATATATTTTATGATTTTGGACAGATTTTAATATATCTATCAAATATGGTTATGGTTTTCATTTCAAATATGGTTATGGTTTTCATTTTTGTTTTGAGTGAATTTTAATTATTATTATTATTATTTTATTAGAAACTTGACATACCTATTATTGATATTGATACTAATACTAGGTTGTAGAATGTGCAGGCAATCTGGCAAAATAAGCCTTTGGCGCAATTAACGATATCTGGAGACACCATCAAATGTTGTTTGCAGGTTATATATTTTTAAATGCAAAGTTAACCGATTGAAATTCTTAAGAAGTTCCATGGTCCTGTAAATACTATAATAATAATATAATAATATAAAAAATTAAAAATATTCATTTTCAAAACCTCATAAATTCACAAAGAGAAACAAAGAAACATGACACTGCAAAGATTGGCATGCTGTAACAAATACAACTCTTGTACCCATTTTCTCTATTGGCAATTTGCATAATTTCACAAGAAGTTCCAAACTGCAGCTGCATGTGATCTGCTCCTCTTACCATATTTTTCCTTGGAAGCTTTAATGAAACCGTAGAAACTTCAAATCTGTTGAGCAAGATGATGGTAATGATCAGAAAGGAATGGCGTTGGAAACAGAACGAGATACAACTGTGGCTGGATGGCCCATTATCCTCCTGCCCTTATGATGGCGAAAGCAATAGATAGTAGCACCCACTGGCCATTCCACCACAGCAGTCACCAGGAATGCAATAAACCCTAACGTTGGACCCACTATTTTGCATCTGCATGGATTATCAGTGGTTCCACACTGAATACAAAGTGAGACTCCTACACCTATTGTCATCCTCGATAGCAATCTAATCCTCTGTTTTCTTTAATTTCTTTCAAGGCTATGCTCGCAATGACTTCACAACTCATTCAAATTCGGTTCGAAAACTCGGGTTGTAATGTGGTTGCCCATTTCTGCACTACGGGAAGAGTATCTACTATAAACATTACAGATTAGATTAGGTGGCAGAGGACCTGTATACCTTCGTGACACGTAACAAGAGAGCAACGTAAAACTTATGGACATTATGACGCGTGTCAGGATTGTCTATGACGTTAAAAGCGAATACACGGCGGAGTGAAAAAAACCTTTGCAACTTGGCAAGCGTAGAAGATTGGTCATGCATTAAAAAAACAAAAAGTGGGGATTGAAGAAATTGGCCACGTTGTCACAAATATTAGCCTTTACAGCGATTGAACTGCCATCCCGGCCGCTATTGTTCAAAGTTGTCTTAGACAATAAGTTAGTACAAGAGCAAGTATGGCAGGTTAGAATTTGGCTTTCAAGGTTTGGCACTCAATGAATAGAATTATTATGTGGAGAGATGTATTCTACAGCTTTTGAGTGCTATGTGTAAAGGTGTCAATTAGTTATTAAAGTTGAAATTTTATTTATATTGACCAAAATAAAGGAGTTTAAAAATCTAAAAATGAAAAATTTAAATAATTATACAAAATATTTAAATAATGTGGATTCATAAAAAAATTTAAATAACTGTATAAATAAAAAATTAAAAATCTCTTCGTATTTTTGGAGTATAAAATTTGAGAAAAAGCTTGCAAGTAAAAAATTGTGATCTTTCTAATTGCATAATAAATCCGAGTTACATGGATCTAGACTAGCAAAATTAATAATATAGTAAGTAGAAAAAAATATAAAAAAATATAAAATAGAATAAAGATGGGTCCTAAAGAGATAGATGATATGAATTTTCTATTAACACAATAGAATGATGAGTAAATCTATGAAAGAGATGAAATTTTTCGATGACATGGTAGTAAGCGCACAAATTTAAGACAAATGTGTTGACCACAGTGATAACCTGGACCGAGGAAATTACCAGCTAACAAGGAAATACATGTGTTGAGGACATTGGTAACCTTCATCAAAGCAATTACTAGCTAACCAAGAGAGATATAAACTTGAGACACGAGAGTAGTGACTTATGATGTCCTCAATAGTGGACTAATGGCTAATATTAATACTTCAATGTGATAATTTGTATTGGTTGTTTCCCAATAAGCTATGAAAAATGTGATTATATGTCGTCGTCTTCTTTTTCTTCTTCTTCTTGTATTTGCTTGATTTTAGTAGTGACTTATGATGTCCTCAATATTGGACCATGGCTAGTATATTGTGATAATTTGTAATGGTGGTTGTCTAATGTAACATTTAACACTGTGTACATTAAAAAAAAAAAAAAAAATTTACTTCTTATTTTGGCAATTATAACATTATGATTAAACTCTTAAGTTTCAACTCTTAGATTATATAGTGATACATCATTTCGGATAGAATTGTATTATGGTTATTGGCATTTATAACATGTATAGTTCCGCAATGATAAAGGCCTAGGTATAATGTTTATTCAACGTAGCTCGTACGCTTTAATATAAACTGTATTTAAAATCCAATCTATGTACAAATCTTTATGGTCTTTGCTCTGAGATAATCGGTCTTGAGAGTTGGTTCTTGTACCACCTGACAAGTGGGTGATTTGATCTTAATATCGTGAGTAATTACACCCACTAGCCGTGATATTTGTTATAGTTTTGAGTTTAATGTGGACAACCATCTGTCCCTTCTTCTCACCGTTCGATGCTAATGAAGATCTATGGTGATTTCAAAGACAAAAAATCTGTCGGATATTACCCGAGGCCTAACTACTCAACTCTCATTTCTCTCTGTTCTATGTGGCAGCTTTGTCTGCAACCTTTCGAGGGTTTGAGACTGCTCGCTCGGCTCCCTCCGCCGGCTAAGAAACTGGTTCAACGTGACTGCATACCAGCTCTTGTCGTGTGAGAGCAGTGTTCTTTGCAGAAATAATAGAGCGTCTCCTTTTCATAGAGAGTTACGAATCCATTCAAGATTTTTGGGTTCAAGTGATGCCTTTAACTATTTTCTTATCCATTCGTTTTCTTCCCTAAGTTTTAGTCGATTTTTTTTCGTTTGGGTGTTCTTTACTCATCCACAGTTCTTTTGTTCTCCAGTTTGGCAATCATTAAGCTCGGCCGGAAGATTTAATCCTACTGGTATATATGATTCATCACATTTGTATTTTGGTTTCATTTACCATTTCAAGCATTAGAATCGACATTACTGTGTCATCACTTACTGACTAGTTTGTCATTTTTCCTTTTATATAGGTATTTTCATTCACAAATCCAATTCAATCCTCCGCTCTTTCTCAGGAATCATGGGTTTTCTCCCACTAACTGCGCCCTTGTCTTACCAGGTACTACTATATTGAGCTCATTTGATTTAATGGGAAGATGATTCCTCTTACAAGGCTTCTACCTCGGTTTTTATTCTGATGTAGTCTACACAATGTTTGACTTTAGCTTGAAAGAGTCGAGGGCTTTTATCCTTATATGATTTTCAAAGCTATGTATTACTTTTGCTGAATGGGTGTCTCCTCCATTTGTAATGGTCTGCTGGTAGAGAGATTATTGCGGTCCTAACCTTTCGATCTCGAAGGAATTCTTCTCTACTCATGTATTTTAAAAATATTGTAAACACTGTAACGACATAAAATGTTTTTCTTATGAATAGATTTCCCTGTGGGGTCTTATTTTATCTCTCAGATAGTTGTTTTAAAGATATACTCATGGTTTTAAAGCACAAATTCTCTTTTGCAATTTACAAAGTTATACAGTTATCTTATAGTGAAGAATCTCATGTTGTTACTGTAATATGTTAAGCATTCAGAGCTATTGGCCGGCTCATGAAATCTCTCATTGTTTCCGCTTTTCTTTGATTACATCATAAGGTTGTTTTTCTTTATGATTTAGCTAGTTGATAATGTAGTATTTAATATTTTGGCAAATGAGTTCAATTTACCCTTGTACTGATAATATTATACTTACATAAATAAGTATTATCACAACTAGAGTTTTTCTAGTATAACTCAGGTGACCGAACCACTTTGTAGTTCTATCCGTGTATAGTCTTCTTGGGTAAACAACGTATTCTCGGTTGAGGCTATGCCTCGTATCCAGAATCAATAGTTTACCCTTCTATGTTTAGTCTTACAATTTTTATTAGTTCGGTTGTCTTGCCTCGAGTTCTACTGTTATGCTATTTTATTCCATGACTTGATTATTTCTTTCACAGATTATGATAACATCACATGTCTCCAACATATTCTTCTCTATGGATTGTCACTTTAATTGTATTTTCTAAAGGAATATTTCACATATACTTTGATACAGTAACCACGCACAATTATCTTTTTTATAATAGTTTTCTCATGCCTTCATTTCCATTGTACCCAATAGAAATTCTAAAGAGTTTATAAATAATTTTACAGAAGTCATAAATGATTACTAAATTCACAAAAACGTTAAGAACTAAGTCTTCTCATACATTAGTAACACACATAATTGTTTGTCTGGCACTATTTTTCCTTAACTGTGTAACAACTCTTTAATATTTTTCCTGTTTGAAAGTACTGAAATGCACAGATACTTATCTGATTATGAAATTCACTGTTGAGGTCCTCCCAACCTTCAAGAGAGGCAATTACGTCCTCCTCTTGCCCCTGTGCTTGACTCCTGAAAGGTACAGGTTGATAGTCATTTCTGTTGTGACCTTAGACTCCTAGCCTAGTGAGTACCAAAAATTTCTCAGGAACGCTGAGTGATTTCCATTGGCCTCTACCAGCTCAAGAAATTCTCCTCTCTTCCTTAGTCCATGAACAGAACCCTTATTCCTCACTGGGATGAGCAGGTAACTGTTCAAAATGTCCAACCACCTTTCAGTTCTTGGAATACTTTTACCATCAGCCTTTTAATTTTTTTTCTTATGGAACTACTTTTCCATAACCAATTTATTTTTCAAAAGAAAATAAAACAAATAAACTTTTCAAAAAATAATAATTGTTTTAGTCTTTTCTTTTAAAATAATACCTAAAATGTCATTTTACTAGTTAACAACTTGTTAATGCCAAATCTAGTTATTACAGCTTCCCCCCTAGAAGTAACACCGTCCTTGGTGTTTCACTCCAGCTCAAGAAATAGCTCTGGGTAACCCTCGTGTACAAATCCCTCATCTTCCCAAGTAGCCTTATCTGGGTTGAAGTGCTTCCACTGCACTTTAACCTGGCTGATGACTCGCTTTCGGAGCATGATTTCTCTCCTATCAAGTATACGTTGAGGTTGAACCAGAAACTCGCCGTCCGGATCTACCTACACACAAAAATGTTTTTCTGTCAATTTCACATGAAATTTCATACTTCAAGTTTAGGTTTCTTAATTCTACCCTACCTGAATGTTCTGCCAATGAATTACATGCTTCGGATCATGTACATATCGCTTTAGCAGGGACACATAAACACATTGTGTACCCGAATTTGGCTGGGTAAAGCTAACCGATACGCCACAGGTCCTACCCTCTTCAAAATTTGGAAGGGTCCACAGAACATGGGGTCTAACTTGGTGCAAGAGGCCCACCTCAAGGTTCTCTTCTTGGGTTTGATCCTCCCATACACATGATCACTCACCATGAATTCTCGATAAGTCCTCTTCTTATTTGCATATATATTTTGTCGATCTTCTGCAACTTTTAGGTTTTTACTGATATTATTTACCTATGATTCCACTTCAGCCAGCATTTCTGGTCCAAGCATTAGTTTCGTTTCAGGGCTGCTCCAATTTATGGGAGTGTGACTGCCTCCCATATAGAACTTTGAAAGGACTCATCTTAAGGGATTCCTGATAACCATTTTTGTAAGAAAATTCAACTAGGTGTAAATACTCTTCCCATTTAGTTGGCTCCTGATTCACCTGTTCGGTTTGAATATCCATCTGGGGATGATAGGCAGTGCTAAAATTTATTTGGGTCCCCAGACCTGTAAACAAAGTTTTCCAAAATGCTGAAGTAAAATTCACATCTCTGTCCGAAATAACAGTTTTTGGAATGCCGTGCAGTCTGAATATTTCTCTCATAAAAATATATTCTATCTGTACAGTCTTGTAAGTAGACTGTACATGTATAAAATGTGTAGACTTACTCAACCTATCAATCACCACCATAATGGAGTCATTGTGCCTCTTTGATCGTGGTAATCCCGTAATGAAGTCTAGCGATATGACCTCCCACTTCCATTCAGGTACTGGTATGGGGTGCAACAATCCTGCGGGATGTCGATGCTCCACCTTGACCTGTTGACACTCCAAACATTTGTTTAAGTATTCATAAATGTTTCTACGCATAGCAGGCCATAAATATGTTTTTCTAATAGCAATTTTCTGGTATCATGGGTGTCTTGTATAATTACTTCGATGATATTAATTCATGATTAGCTCCTTTATATCCACACGGTTTGGTGCATATATCTTTCCCCTAAAGGTTAGCATTTTTTCTCTACTAACTCCATACTCAGAAGTATTTCCTTGCTTTCTAGCCTCTTCCATTTGCTACCATAAAAAATGGTATTCTGGATCCTTCTGTGCTTCCTCTTTCACTTGATCTAAGAATTTGCATTCAAGCTGATTATAGTAAATCTCATAAACACAATGCGGCTTCCTACTTAAATCATCTGCCACCCGGTTTTCCTTACCCTTCACGTGTTGAATGTCCATATCAAACTCACTTAAGAAGGCATTCCATCTTTCCTGTCAGGAGTTTAAATCAGCTTGTTTGAAGTAACTGGTTAGGCTACTATGATCAACATTTAGTAAAAACTTCTTTCCCAGTAGGTAGTGTCTCCATACACGGAGTGCATGTACTACTACTGCTAACTCTAGATCGTAGGCTGAATATCTTTGCTCATGCTTGTTTAACTTTCTTGAGTCATAGGCTACTACCTTTCCTTCCTGAGATAAAACTGCTCCAACTCCCTCTTTACAAGCATCTGTACAAACTTCAAATTCTTTGTTGGGGTCAGCTACCCTCAACACAGGTGCAGTGGTCAATAGTTGCTTCAACCTCTCGAAACTTTTTTGGAACTCATTAGTCCACTTAAATACTTTTCCTTTTTTCTGCAAAGAGGTGACTAGAAAAGCAATTTTGGAGAATCCTTCAATGAATCTTCGATAGTAGCCAGTCAATCCCATAAATGATCGGATATCCGCCACATTTTGGGAAACTCGCCATTCCATGATTGTCTTGATTTTCTCCAGATCAACAACAATCCCTTCTACTGAAATAACATGGCCTAAGTACTATATTTCTGTTTTGAATAAATGACATTTTGTGAACTTAGCATACAACTGGTGTTTTCTTAACATTTCTAGCACAATCCTTAGATGTTCTATGTGTTCTTCCTGGTTCTCAGAATAGATTAAAATATCATCAATAAATATGAGTACAAATTTATCCAGGAAATGGTGAAATATACCATGCATTAACCTCATAAATGTCGTTGGCGCATTTTTTAACCCAAAAGGGTAACACCACAAACTCATAATGCCCGTACCTAGTACAGAAAGTAGTCTTATAAATATCTTCATCCTTGATTTGGATATGGTGGTAACTAGACCTTAAATCTATTTTTGATAATACTGTGGCCCCTTTCACCTAGTCAAATAGGTCATCAATACATGGTAAAGGATATTTATTTTCGACTATTAATTTATTGAGTTGTCTATAATCCATGCACATTCACATGGTTACGTCTTTCTTCTTTACAAATGTATCATTTGTCCAACAGTTCTTGTAACTGCATTTTTAATTCAGTTAATTCTGGAACACTCATTCTGTAAGGAGCCCTTGACACAGGTGATGCTCCTCGCATTAATTCAATGGTAAAATCAATATCTCTTCTTGGTGGTAATCCGCCTATATATTCTGGAAATACATCCATGAAATCTTGTACCACTGGTATGTTCTCTATCATAGGAGACTTCTCCTTTGAATTAGAATATCCCACTTGGATAGCATAAATCTGACATCCCTTCCTCATACACTTATTCATTTGGGATGCTGTAATAGGACGTAGTTGTAGCAGTTTCTTGATTCCCTGAATCTCTTTGCGTGTTCCATCTTGCATTCTCTAATAAATAATCTTTTATTTACATTCCACCAAGGTCTAATGTTTTTCTAGCCAATCCATACCCAGCAAGACATCATAGGACCCTAATGGAAATATGTTTAAGTCCACGTTTAACTGTTGGTCTACAATTTCCAAAGTACAGTTTGGAATTTTGGCAGTTACTTTTCTTTTTGCTCCTGTGGCTAGTTGTACTAGCCAAGGATTTTTGAGTTTCTTACCTTTTAATTTACATACTTCCACTATTTTGGGATTAACATAACTTAGACTTGCACATGGGTCAACCAAAATAGAAACAGATTGAGATAATAACTTACCTTCCAACTTTATCATTGTTGGTTGATAATCTGCTTGTCGATCCTCCATGGCTGCATTGATTCAAGGTATGTTCAATCCATGTCACCTACTGTAAAAGCCTCTTGCAAGTTTGCAATTGTTTCACTTCTCCCTCACTGTGGGCAATTTTTATGATAGTGTTCCTCACCACACCCCCAACACTGCAGAGGTGGTTTGGACACCTGTCCTTGCTCAGGTTTTCTAGAACCCTCTGTAGGCCTCTCTTTAGCAGGCCATCGGGTTCTTTGATGATTTCTTCCAAACTGTTTGCTTACAGAACTTCGTGTAGAATTCTTAAAATTATTACTTCTGGCACCCTTCAAGTTTGAGTTGTTTTTCTGTCCTTTTCTTGGCTGCCAACTTTTTCCCACTTCCCTTTTTACCTTAGACTTTTGGTAACACATTCGTGCCTTACGAATGGGTTCGTCCATGGTTGTAGGATTTATGAACTCGATATGTTCCTTCATATAGGTTGGCAGACTGCTTAGGAATATTTGAGCCTTTGCCTTTTCATCTCTGAGGTATGGAACATATCTTAACAATGATGTGAACTTGGTAATAAACTCATTCATGGTCATCTAACCCAGTTCAAGTCGTGAAATTCTCTAGATTTCTCATCATAAAAATGTTCTGTCAGATACTTATCTTTAAAATATTGCTAGAATGATTCCCATGTAACATCTTGATCTTCAATGCTACAAACATTCTTTACCTCCTCCCACCACATGGCGGATTTTTCTCTCGACTGATATATGGCCAATCTAGCTTTTAGGTTACTGTTGTACTCGTACACATAAAAATATTTACTCATATTTATCAACCAAGCCTCTGCTACTTCCTCAGCTTCTCCATAAAATGTAGGTGGTTTTATTTTTCGAAACTCACCTTGAAGCTCCACTTTTTAATTCTTAACTTCTTGCTGATCTGACACATTGCCATAATCTACTTCATTATAGTTTATTTTTTTGTTGCTTCGCTGTGAAGGACTTCTTTCCACTCTGTTAGTGGTGTGGTCCCTTACTTTTCGCTCGTTACCTTCCTGCATGTCTCTATCAGAACTGGGTTTTTTCATTCCCTGATTCTGCTTATCTGAAAGGCTCTTGAGTATCCTTTCTTGCTCTTACATCAAGCGCTCATTATCACTTCGAACCCGCACCATTTATTCGTGAAGATTCTGCACTGTATTTAACAGAATGCTAGTTTGGTGCTATTATTCCTCTAGCAGTCTACTAGTTTGCTAGTGCTGATCCACACTCAGCTAAATCCACATCTTAGGATTCATTTCTGGTCGTGGTTGGAGTTCCCCGGTGTTTTGGTGTGGTTGTTGCATTGAACCCCTTCTCATAACGTCTCCTGTTATGCTTCTTTTCTGTGCATCAGTATACACACATATTAAATCGTTAGATGACCCATAGGGTCCCAGCGTGAAAACACTGCTCTGATACCACTTGTAACACTTAACACTATCCACATAAAAAAAATTACTTCTTACCTTGGCAATTATATCATCATGATTAAACTCTTAAGTTTCAACCCTTAGATTACATGGTGATACATCATCTCAGATAGAATTGTATTATGGTTATTAACATTTATAACATGTATAGTTATGCAATGATAAAGGTCTAGGTATAATGTTTGTTCAACATACTTGGTATGCTTTAATATAAACTGTATTTAAAATCCAATCTATGTACAAATCTTTATGGTCTTTGCTCTGAGATAATCGATCTCGAGATTTGGTTCTTGTACCACCTGACAAGTGGATGACTTGACCTTAATAACGTGAGTAATTACACCACTAGCCATGATATTGGTTATAGTTTTGAGTTTAATGTGGCTAGCCATCTGTCCCTTCTTCTCACCATTTGATGCTAATGAAGATCTATGGTGATTTTGATAGCGGGAAATCTGTCGGATATTACCCGAACCATAACTACCCAACTCTCATTTCTCTATGTTCTATGCCGTAGATATATCTGCAACCCTTTGAGGGTTTGATACTGTTGGTTTGACTCCCTCGGTTGGCTAAGCACCCCGTTCAACGTGACTGCGTACTAGCTCTTGTCGTGTGAAAGCAATGTTCTCTGCAGAAATAATGGAGTGTTGCCTTTGCATAGAGAGTTACGAATCCATTCAAGATTTTTGGGCTCAGGTGATGCCTTTGACTATTTTCTTATCCATTCATTTTCTTCCCTAAGTTTCAATCGTTTTTTTTTCGTTTGGGTGTTGTTTACTCATCCACGGTTCTTTTATTTTCCAGTTCAGCAATCATTAAGCTCGACTGGAAGATTTAATCCTACAGGTAAATATGATTCATCACATTTGTCTTTTGGTTTCATTTACCATTTCAAGCATCAGAATCAACGTTACTGTGTCATCACTTACTGACCTGTTTGTCATTTTTTCTTTTATATAGGTATTTTCATTCATAAAGCCAGTTCAATCCTCCGCTCTTTCTCAGGAATCATGGGTTTTATCCCACTGATTGTTCCTTTGTCTTACCAGGTACTATTTTATTGAGCTCATTTTATTTAACGGGAAGATGTTTCTTCTTACAAGGCTTCTGCCTCGGTTTTTACTATGTTGTCGTCTACACAGTTTTTTAATTTAGCTTCAAACGGCCGAGGTCTTTTATCCTTATATGATTTTCAAAGCTATGTATTAGTTTTTTTGACTAGGTATCTCCTTTTTTTGTAATGGTCTGCTGGCGGAGAGATTCGTCTGGTCCTAACCTTTCGATCTCGAAGTAATTATTCTTTGCTCATGTATTTTAAAAAGATTGTAAACACTGTAACGACATAAAATGTTTTTCTTATGAACATACTTCCCTACGAGGTCTAATTTTATCTCTTGGACTGTTTTTTTAAAGATATACTCATGGTTTTAAAGCACAAGTTCTCTTTTGCGATTTATAAGGTTATACAATTATCTTATAGTAAAGAATCTCATGTTGTTACTATAATATGTTAAGCATTTAGAGCTACTGGCTGGTTCATGAAATCTTTCATTGTTTCTGCTTTTCTTTCATTGCATCATAAGGCTGTTTTTCTTTATGATTTAGCTAGTTGATACTGTAGTATTTAATTTTTTGGAAATGAGTTCAATTTACCCTTGTACTGATAATATTATACTTTCATAAATAAGTATTATCACAGGTGGATTTTTACTAATATAACTTAGGTAACCGGACCACCTTGTAGTTCTATCCGTGTACAGACTTCTTGGGTAAACAACGTATTTTGGGTTGAGGCTACGCCTCGCACCCAGAATCAACAGTTTACCCTTCTATGTTTAGTGTTACAGTTTTTATTAGATGGTTATCTTGCCTCAAGTTCTACTGTTATGCTATTTTATTCCATGACTTGATTATTTCTTTCATAGGTTATGATAACATCACATGTCTCTAACAGATTCTTCTCCATCCATTGTCACTTTCACTGTCTTTTCTAAATGAAGATTTCACATATACTATTATACAGTAACCATGCACAACTATCTTTTTATAGTAATTTTCTCCTGATGTCATTTCCATTGTACCTAATATAAATTCTAAAGAGTTTATAAATAATTTAACAGAAGTCATAAATAATTACTAAATTCATAAAAACATTAAGAACTAAGTCTTCTCATACATTAGTAACACACAAAATTGTTTATTTGGCACTAGTTTTCCTTAACTGTGTAATAGTTCTTTAATATTTTTCATGTTTGAAAGTACTGAAATGTATAGATACTTATCTGATTATTATGCAATTCACTATTGAGGTCCTCCCAACCTTCAAGAGAGGCGATTACGTCCTCCTCTTGCCCCCATGCTCCACTCCTGAAAGGTACAGGCTGACAGTCATTTCTATTGTGACCTTAGGACTCATAGCTTAGTTAATACCAAAAATTTCTCAGGAACGCTGAGTGATTTCCACTGGTCTCTACCAACTCAGGAAATTCTCCACTCTCTTCCTTAGTCCATGAACAGAACCCCTATTTTTCATTGAGATAAGTCTTTTATCCTCAGAGGAGCAGGTAACTGTTCAAACTGTCCAACCACCTTTAAGTTTTGGAATACTTTTACCATCATCCTTTCTACTTATTTTATTTTATTTTATTTTATTTTATGGAACTAATTTTCCATAACCAATTTTATTTTTCAAAAGAAAATAAAACAAATAAACTTTTCAAAAAATAATAATTGTTTTAGTCTTTTCTTTTAAAATAATAACTAAAATGTCATTTTACTAGCTAACAACTAGTTAATGCCAAATCCAGCTCTTACATCTAATGAGCTATGATAAATGTGATTATATGTCATGTTTTTGAGTGACATGTTGTCCTCAATATTGGACTAATGGCTAATATCATTTCTTCATTATGATAATTTGCAATGGTTGTTTCTCAGTGAGTTATAGACTAATGGCTAATATCAATTATTCATTGTGATAATTTGTAATGGTTGTTTCCCAATCTCCTAAATGCAGGTGTTCAATGACAACAATACGGTGGCTGGACCCTGGCGAGACATTTAGCCAAGCCACCTGCCCACCTCTGAGCATGGTACCAAGGCCTTAAAGGCCCTTGGGTATCGACGTTGGGCATTCAAAGCTCGCTCGTTCCGCCATCACTTTGCTGCAATTTGTCCGATGCATAATTCAATTGAGATGTGTTTGCCCATTCCTAATACTTCTGTGTATGCCTTCTCGAGCTCATTCTCTCCACTGCATCTCTGCATCCGGCTCACAAACCAGTCGACTGGTGCTAGCCCTCCCTTTGCCTAGCCAGACTCTCATCCTTGTGCTCATTTTGGCCTTCATTTTCCCTCTGACGCCATCCATGTATCTTGCTCGCCTCGCACCTCTCCTCTTCACTCTTCCCCCTCCAAACCAGGTCGTTGTGCTTATTCTCAGAGCTCACCTTCTGGTCTCTCGCATTTGCCTGCTGGTTGACCTTCATCGTCTTCCCACCCGGCCTCTTTGTCCTCTCACGAGGTCTCTTTGTCTTCCCATTCAGCTAGCATGCCGCAGAGGCATCGCATGAGGTGTAGTCGGGGTGGTGGGAGAGGATTTGGCTCTCATCTGCCCCTTTCTAGCCATGTTGTCTCCAGCTCTCAGCCTCCAGCTGGCAATGTAGCTCATTTTCACTTCAGCAGCACCATGGACAAGCCCAGAATTACAGCCACCATCTCGGTAGTGTTCCAGGAGGAGCAGTGTGAAAGCAATGCCTCTGGCTCTAGTAAGCGCAGGAGGAAGTCCACGATTTCTGTAAGGCCTCCTCAGGTCTCCAGAAAATCTTCGGCCCTCCCTGTCAAAACTGGTTCGAAGATCTCCAATAGCGATGGCAATTGCAACCGGATTTCTTCGCACTTGGACAAGCAAACGTAGGATAAAAGCTCCACTTCCTCTTCGGAGAACACTGCCCAGCATTCCAAGGAAAAATATGAAGATTTGGAGGATGACCACAGCTGCCCAATTGTGGAGGAGACTCCTTCCTGACACATCGACAATTAGCCTGTTGACAGGTCTTCTTACCTCATTTTGGTTTTTGCAATGATTTTCTACATGGTTAGACACATGGACTGGAAACGCTGTGATGATAATGGCTATTTTTGTAAACTCTGGTTTTTGTGTAACTTTATCAATATTGGTTTCCCAATTATGGGCGGCATCTTTGGGGTCGGTTCCCCTATAGGGGCGGTCTAGTTTTTGTTTTTTTGATTAAGACTCCCTCCGGTGCTGGTTAGCTTTACAGTCCGGAGGTATCTCTCGCATTTTACATTATGTTCTATATCAATAGATTAAACTAACTTAGAAAAAGAAATGGTTGTTTCCCAATGAATTATGAAAAATGTGATTATATAAGTCTTGTTTTTCTTTTTTCTTTTTTTTAATGTATTTTCTTTATTTGATTATTATATTAGGGTTTTTTTTTAATTCTGGAGTGATAGGTTACAATTAGTGATTTTGGGATAGTGGTTTTGGGAACATCTTTTCATAGCTTGCATTATTAGAGTAATGGTATTTTCCATGTCAGTGGTATTTGGTTGGAAAGAAACTTATAAATAGATTTATTAATCTCCGTTGTAAGGTGCAAAGGTTTAAGAAGGTTTGGTGGTTTTGGGCATATGGTTTTGTAGCCTATGGTATTACCCTAGTGGTATTTTCCATGCCAATGGTATTTGGTTGGAAAGAAGACTATAAATAAACCTATTAGTCTCCATTGTAAAGTGTCAAGATTTGAGCAATTTTGGGCTCCCCAAAGGTTTTCCAAAGGCTGAGCAAGCTCTACCTAAAGTTGGTAAAAGTTTCAGCCAAAGACTAATGAAATTCCAATAATCTAAAAAACAGTTGAATTAAGATTTTCCCAAAATATTATTTTTTAGTATTCTTTATGCATGTGGTATTTCTGGGTATTCTTTGTGTATGTTTGCTTCTATATTTTCCTATCTGTTTGATTACCTTCTAAGATATTCTTTATGCTTGTGGTATTGCATTGATAGTCTTTGTTGATTTACCTTCTCTTCTCTGATATTCTTTATGCTTATGCTTGTGGTATTTCTTTCTTTGATATTCTGTAGACGTGGGGTCTCTTTGTGTTTGCTTCTATATTCTGTTATCGGTTTTCTTTGTATTCTTTGTGTGTTTGCTTCTATATTCTGTTATCGGTATGATTTACGTGATTTACCTTGCCTTTTATCGGTTTGGTTTACGTGATTTACCTTGCCTTTTATAGGTAAGATAACCTAAGGCAGCATATCAATGAATTGGGATCCCTCTTCAAAATGGTTGTTATATTTGAAATTAGTGTTGAGTTTGGCCAACATAACTAAGGCCGTAAAAGTAAAGGATATATATTAAGGATATTTGCGAACACTATTGTATATTAAGGAAAATTTGTAGGTTGCATATTTCTGGATGCAATATACAAATGCACGTTGGTTGATTGTAAGAAATTCTTAATAGGTTACATGGTCCTGTAAATGTTATTATAATAATAATATAATATTATTTATTAATAAAACAAAAATAATTCTAAAAGAATCGACAGAGAAATTTACAAACAGAAAGAAAGAAACATGAAACTGCAAGCAGAATACTACAAATTTAGTTCACCATAAGATCGCATGAGTTTCTGTTGAAATATTAAAGTCACCTGCCATGCCTTTGGGCAGGAAGAAAACGAGTACACAGAGGCAGTAGAATTTTGAGTGCACAGCACTCTGCATTGAAGAAGAATGGAGATGAATTTACTCCTGATGGGCCGCAGCCACGGATTGCAGAAGAATTAACTCAGTGATGGGCAGAGCCGTTTTTTGTCTACGGAAGAACAGAGATTAGCTTTACGGAGGGGCAGATTGAGTTAAGACAGTCATTTCGGGCTTTAAAGCCCTCAACAACCAAAGTTATTTTTTGAAGCAGTGTCTTGTTGATGAAGAGGATGAGATGCGATGCGATCTAATCGCAATCGCAAATCATGGTTCATATAAGTTTCATAACTCAAATGTCTTGCAGATGTGAAGTCGCGATGCGATGTGATTCAATCGCAAATCACAATCGCAATATAAATGATCCGAAGATCCAAGTGTCTTGTTGATATGGCAGAGTTCCGCAACGGAACGGCTGTATATAAAACATACAACCGAAACATATATAAATCGCCCTCCCGTATAGCAGAGGCCCGTGGGTCCACTTGACCACGTGGTGACACCTGAATGGAATCGCTTGGTTTTAATCGCAAGACTCAATCGGAGCGGATATGTTATGACCTCCGATTGAAAGCCGGACCCGATTGTATTTTACACCATATTTTATGCGCCAATCGCATCCGATAATCCAATCGCAATCGGAGTTTTGTTGTTTGGTCGTGCGATTGGAGTGGCGGACCCGATGATATTATATGCCACAGTTGAATGGGCAATCACATCCGGTTGTCCAATCGCAATTGGAAGGTTTTGTGTTTTGGGCCCGATTGCACATTGTTTAAAAGTGCGGACCCGATGGTAGAATACAGTGGAGTTAATAAAGTTCAATCGCATCCAGATTTTGATCGGAAATCACAACTCTTTTGAGCGAGGCCCGATCGCACATTGTTGAGGTGGCGGACCGATTGGTTTATGAGCCAACTTTTATAATTGCCAATCGCATCCGCTTTCGGATCGCAATAGGAACTTTTGTTGTGTGCACTTGTTTGTTGTTTGCGATTGGGATGTGGTCCCCACCTTCTATGGTGCGCATCGTATTTGTTTTAAAAGTTTTAATATGGTTTGTGTAATGTTGTAATATGCACGGCATATAAAAGCCAAAGGCCCGCGAAGTCTATTGTATTGTATTGTATTTTTTTTGTCTTATTGTTTCGCACAGCAGCGCGGAAGTAGAATGAAATACATAGCAGTGTGTTGACCGTTGAAGAAATAGTATTGTTCTTGAGAGACAGAGAGTGTTTTCTGTGCACTGCGTCTGTAGCAGTCACCTTTGTTGTTATCCCTCTCTTAAGAGGAAGAATTTGTAACAGTTTTGAAAGTAATAGAAGTTTGTTTTAAAGCCCTGAAAACTCTGTCTCTTGTCAATTTTTTTGTACTTCTCTGTGTTTAGGAGGAGAGCCCATTCTCTTCTCTTGGAATTCTCAAAATTCCAACATGGTATCAGAGCTCATCTAGGCTCTTTGAAGATTTCAAAGAAGCTGAAGAAGAAGACCTGTTGCAGCGTTTCTCTCCAGCAACGTGAAAAGCTCAACAGAAGTCAAGGTCAGGTATTTCTCAAAGATAAAAGTGCAGTTGTTTATTGTTTAAAGAATTTGTTCTTTCAAGAAGGAAAGACAGTTTTGTTTAAAGTATGAGTTCAGTTTAAGAAGCAATGGCTGGACCAAGCACTGGTATGAGTCTTGGAAGTGTTCATCTTCCACAATTTAATGGAAAGAACTATGATTATTGGGCCATTACCATGAGAGCCCTGTTTGTCTCACAAGACTTGTGGGAACTAGTAGAAGATGGTTTCACAGAACCAGCTGATGAGCAGGCTTTTAATGCCTTAACTCAAGCAGAGAAAGATGTATTGAAGAATAACAGGAAGAAGGATGCCAAAGCTCTCTCCTGTTTGTATCAAGCTGTAAACGAGAGTGTGTTTCCAAGGATAGCAGCAGCTAAGAATCCAAGGAGGCATGGGAAACTCTGAAAGTAGCCTATCAAGGTATGGAGAAAGTTAAAACAACAAAACTTCAATTGCTGAGAAGAGATTTTGAAACTCTTTGCATGAAAGAGTCAGACAGTGTTGACACATTTTTCACACATGTGATTGGGACTGTCAATCAGATAAGATCCCATGGAGAAACTCTTGAAGATAGAAGGATTCTGGAGAAACTTTTGAGATGCTTACCCTCAAAGTTTGATGTTATTGTTACCACCATAGAAGAGACCAAAGATCTCTCACAGTTCACAGTGGATGAACTTCATGCCTCACTGATAACTCATGAACAAATATTGAGCAGAGATGAACACTCATCTCTTGAGCACGCCTTCAAGACCCAGATGCCTTCAGGAAGAGGAAGAGGTCAAGGAAAAGGAAGAGGAAGAGGCAGAAGTCAGAATAGAGGTGGAAGGAACAGCACTTCACATTCACATGGAAGGAGCAACAGTCAAAGCCAGAGCCATGGCCAATGCAACAGCCAGCAAGGTGGACATCAACACCAACATGCTCAAGGACAAAGGTATGACAAAACCAATGTCCAGTGTCATTATTGCAAGAAATATGGGCACTATGCCAATGAATGTAGAAAGAAGCAAAATGACATGGAGAATAGGCAGAATGCTAATGTAGCAAAAGAGGAAAAGAACCCAAGTAATGTGCTGTTAGCTTGTAAAGTAGCACAAGATAAAGAAGATGATGTTTGGTTCTTAGATTCTGGATGTAGTAATCACATGACTGGCAACATAGCAATGTTTTCCAATCTTGATGAAGAAGTTAAATCTGAAGTGACCACAGGGACTGATACTAAAATCTCTGTCAAAGGGAAAGGCAGAGTAAGTATTCGTGCAAGGAATGGTGAGCAAAAATTTGTCCCTGATGTGTATTATGTTCCAGGTCTGAAATGTAATCTTTTGAGCGTTGGGCAGCTCATAAACAAATGTTACAATGTTATATTCAAAGATGATGTGTGCACCATAAAAGATATTCCTCCAAGTAAGAAAATTATTGCTGAAATTCAAATGACCAGCAATAGAATGTTTCCGCTCAAGCTCAACATTGACTTGAAAGGAAAAGGAAAGAATGTAGCAGCCGTAACTCAAGAAGCCTTCCAGAAGGAAGAGAAAGATGAAAATTGGTTATGGCATCTGAGATTTGGACATCTAAATTTCGGAGGCTTGAATTTGTTGCACAGAAAAGGAATGGTAAGAGGTTTACCACTGATAGAGAAGCCTGACAGCCTATGTGAAGGCTGCATCTTGGGAAAGCAACACAGAGAAAATTTTCCTTCAGGGAAAAGCATAAGGGCGAAAGCACCTTTGGAGATAATCCACTCAGACTTATGTGGGCCGATGCAAACAGCATCTGTTTCGGGCAACAATTACATTCTGACTTTCATTGATAATTTCACACGAAAAGTGTGGGTTTATTTCTTAAAATATAAGAGTGAAGTCTTTCAGAAATTTCGTCAATTTAAAGCTCTTGTAGAAAAACAGAGCGGACTTCACATTAAAGTCCTCAGAACGGATAGAGGAAGAGAATATATCTCAAAAGAATTTCTGCATTTTTGCAGAGAGAATGGCATACACAAGCAGTTTACCATGAGGTACACGCCGCAACAGAATGGAGTGGCTGAAAGAAAGAATCGAACCATAATGGAAATGGTGAGAAGCATGCTCAAGGCAAAGCACTTGCCGAATGAGTATTGGGCCGAAGCAGCAAACTGTGATGTATACATTTTGAATAGATGTCCCACAAAAGCAGTGATGAACAAGGTTCCAGAAGAAGCGTGGAGTGGCAGAAAACAGGGAGTCACCCACATGAGAGTTTTTGGGTGTGTAGCATATGCACACATTCCAGATAAGTTGAGAAAGAAGTTGGATAGTAAGGGGGAGAAGTGCATTTTCCTTGGATACTGTGAAGATTCCAAAGGATACAGACTGTATAACCCATCCACAAAGAAGTTTGTAATTAGCAGAGATGTGCAATTCATCGAAGAGGAAGCGTGGGATGGAAGCATTGAGAAAACAGTCAATGTAAAAAACTGTTTATCTCATGATGAAGATGATGTAGATGTGGTTGAGATTAATAACCCATCCATTGCATAACCTCCAGCAGCGCAAGGCCAGCAAGGGACGCCTCAAGCGGCAGTAAGAACACCCTTGAGAAGAAGCGGCAGTGGTTCACCGAGTACACCACAAGGAGCAGAATCGAGTGCTTCATCAAGCACACCTACACCAAGTGAAATAGGAACAAAGTTCAAAAGCCTTAGAGAAATCTATGAGCAAGGAGAAGCAAATGAAGGTATGAATTCCTTATTTTCTTTGTATTGTCAAATTGATGATCCTATTCATTTTGAAGATGCTATTAAAGATAGAAAATGGATAGAAGCTATGGCTGAAGAAATTAAAGCCATAGAGAAGAATAGAACATGGGAGTTGGTTGATCTACCAGAAGGTAAAGAAGTCATTGGAGTTAAATGGGTATACAAGACCAAAAGCAATGCTGAAGGAAAAATAGAAAGACACAAGGCCAGACTTGTTGTCAAAGGATATAAGCAGAAGCAAGGGATTGATTATGAAGAAACTTTTGCACCAGTTGCAAGAATGGAGACGGTAAGAGCAGTGATGTCCATAGCAGCACAAAACAAATGGAAAGTATATCAAATGGATGTAAAATCCGCATTTTTAAATGGAGTTTTAATGGAAGAGGTATATGTGGAATAGCCTCTTGGATATGAGAAGAAAGGCCAAGAGCATAAGGTCTGTAAATTGAAGAAAGCTCTTTATGGGCTGAAACAAGCACCAAGAGCATGGTACAGCAGAATAGATTCTTATCTATTGGAGAATGGATTTGAAAAGTGTGAGGGAGAACCCACCCTCTACATCAAAGAAAAGGATGGTAAGTTATTGATTGTTGTCTGATATGTTGATGATTTAATTTTTACAGGTAATGATGATTACCTTGTTGAAAATTTTAAAACAGTCATGAAAGATGAATTTGAAATGACTGACATGGGTTTGTTGAGATACTTCTTGGGAATAGAAGTAGAACAAGGTGAGAAAGGAATTTTTATTTCTCAAGCAAAATATGTGAATCAAGTTTTGGAAAGATTCAACATGCAGGAGTGTAAAGCAGCAATCACTCCCACAGTAATGGGATTAAGGCTCAGGAGAGAGGACAGCAGCAAGGATTTTGATCCAAGTTTATATAAAAGCATAGTTGGCAGCCTCATGTACTTGACTGCGACTAGGCCGGATATTATGCATGCTGTTAGTTTAATTTACAGATTTATGGAGAAGCCAAAATAAGCACATTGGCAAGCAGCAAAGAGGATTCTGAGGTACGTTAAAGGAACTAAAAGATTTGGTATTTTATATACAGCTTCAGAAAATTCAGAATTAGTTGGATACACTGACAGTGATTGGGCTGGAAGTGTAGATGATCGGAAGAGCACTTCCGGTTATGTTTTTCATATGGGTTCAGGAGCCATTTCATGGGCTTCTAAGAAATAGCCAATTGTAGCATTGTCTACAGCAGAGGCAGAATATGTAGCAGCTACAGCAGCAGCGTGTCAAGCAATTTGGATGAGAAGGATGTTGAGAAGTTTATGTCAAGAACAGGTAAAAGGGACAGTGATTTATTGTGACAATAGCTCAGCTATTGCATTGTCAAAGAACTCAGTATTTCATAAAAGAACAAAGCACATAGACACAAAATTTCATTATATCAGAGAATTGGTGAACAATGGTGAAATTGTTTTACAGCATTGTAAAACAGAGGAGCAATATGCAGATATTTTAACAAAGCCATTGGGACAGAAGACCTTTGAATTTTTAAGGAAATGCTTGGGTATGATGAATAACCCAGCAGCTGACTTTAAGGGGGAGTGTTGAAATATTAAAGTCACCTGCCATGCCTTTGGGCAGGAAGAAAACGAGTACACAGAGGCAGTAGAATTTTGAGTGCACAACACTCTGCATTGAAGAAGAATGGATATGAATTTACTCTTGATGGGCCGCAACCACGGATTGCAGAAGAATTAACTCACTGATGGGCAGAGCCGTTTTTTGTCTACGGAAGAACATAGATTAGCTTTACGGAGGGGCAGATTGAGTTAAGACAGTCATTTCGGGCTTTAAAGCCCTCAACAACCAAAGTTATTTTTTGAAGCAGTGTCTTGTTGATGAAGAGGATGAGATGCGATGTGATCTAATCGCAATCGCAAATCATGGTTCATATAAGTTTCATAACTCAAATGTCTTGCAGATGTGAAGTCGCGATGCGATGCGATTCAATCGCAAATCGCAATCGCAATATAAATGATCCGAAGATCCAAGTGTCTTGTTGATATGGCAGAGTTCCACAACGGAACGGCTGTATATAAAACATACAACCGAAACATATATAAATCGCCCTCCCGTATAGCAGAGGCCCATGGGTCCACTTGACCACGTGGCGACACCTGAATGGAATCGCTTGGTTTTAATCGCAAGACTTAATCGGAGCGGATATGTTATGACCTCCGATTGAAAGCCGGACCCGATTGTATTTTACACCATATTTTATGCGCCAATCGCATCCGATAATCCAATCGCAATCGGAGTTTTGTTGTTTGGTCGTGCGATTGGAGTGGCGGACCCGATGATATTATATGCCACAGTTGAATGGGCAATCGCATCCGGTTGTCCAATCGCAATCGGAAGGTTTTGTGTTTTGGGCCCGATTGCACATTGTTTAAAAGTGCGGACCCGATGGTAGAATACAGTGGAGTTAATAAAGTTCAATCGCATCCGGATTTTGATCGGCAATCGCAACTCTTTTGAGCGAGGCCCGATCGCACATTGTTGAGGTGGCAGACCCGATTGGTTTATGAGCCAGCTTTTATAATTGCCAATCGCATCCGCTTTCGGATCGCAATCGGAACTTTTGTTGTGTGCACTTGTTTGTTGTTTGCGATTGCGATGTGGTCCCCACCTTCTATGGCGCACATCGTATTTGTTTTAAAAGTTTTAATATGGTTTGTGTAATGTTTTAATATGCACGGCATATAAAAGCCAAAGGCCCGCGAAGTCTATTGTATTGTATTGTATTTTTTTTGTCTTATTGTTTCGCACAGCAGCGCGGAAGTAGAATGAAATACACAGCAGTGTGTTGACTTTTGAAGAAATAGTATTGTTCTTGAGAGACAGAGAGTGTTTTCTGTGCACTGCGTCTGTAGCAGTCACCTTTGTTGTTATCCCTCTCTTAAGAGGAAGAATTTGTAACAGTTTTGAAAGTAATAGAAGTTTGTTTTAAAGCCCTGAAAACTCTGTCTCCTGTCAATTTTTTTTTACTTCTCTGTGTTTAGGAAGAGAGCCCATTCTCTTCTCTTGGAATTCTCAAAATTCCAACAGTTTCATTATTGGTACCATTTAGAAAGAAGTGGCTTAACCATCGATTCATGCAAACACGGGACTAGTCACAGTGAAATCCAAGCTTTCTGGCGCTGTAGCAGAGTAACAACACGATGGGCTGCAACTCGAATCAAAAGAAAAAATATGGGCACGCAAATATCGTTCACACACATAAACAATAGCCCGTGGAACCCGGACCAATGATTTGCTATTACAACCCTAAATGACGGCTACCCCAAACATTGCACTAATGCAGACATAAAATTTGAATAAAACTCAGATTGGCATGTTGTAAGAAATACCACTCCTCTACATTTCTCTACTGCCAATTTGCATGATCCCACAAATTCCAAGCTCCAGCAGCATGTGATCTGCTCCTCTTAACAGTTTTTCATTTGGAGCTTTATTGAAACAGTTGAAACTTCAAATGTGATGAGCATGATGATGATACTGATCAGAAAGGAATGGCGTTGGAAACAGATGGATACACAACTGTGGCTGGATGGCTCATTATCCTACTTATCCTCCTTCCCTTATGATGGCGAAAGCAATAGAGAATAGCACCCACTGGCCATTCCGTCACAGAAGTCACCAATAATGCAAGAAACCCTAATGTTGGACCCACTATTTTGCATCTGCATTGATTATCAGTGGTTCCGCACTGAATACAAAGTGGCACTCAATATCAATCTAATCCTCTGTTTCCTTTTATTTCTTTCAACGTTCCAGTCGCAATGACTCCACGATTGATCAGATTCGGTTCCAAAGCTCCGGGTTCTAATGTGATTGCAGATTCCGGGAATAAGGAAAGAGTATAAACAGATCACGTGGCAGAGGGCTTGTATCCCTTCCTGACACGTAACGACAGAGCAACGTAAACATTTTTCATTATGACGCGTATCAGGATTGCGTATGACCATAAAGGCTAATATCGAACGGAATACCGCATTTACATATTCTACTCCACTTTGGGCTAATATCAAACTTAATAGGGCACTTATTGGAGAATGTTTGTGTCACACTTGTCAGTCCTAAATTAGGATTAGTTTTTGTAATTTTAGATTGTTTTGATTTTTTTTATTTTGATGTAAATCTATATATTTTGATTTGATGATTAATGAAGGTGTGGGGTACTGCCTAAGCAGTTTCTAGGTGCAGCTTGCTCACCTCTCAGCTTATAGTTTTAGTGTTCTATTTTTATGATGGTATCACAGTTGTTAAGCTTTGGTGTCTAAATTGGATGACTTCCTTGGTGGCTGGAAAGCCTTAGTGGCAGTGTGGAGCCTTGGTGGCTGAATTGAAAGTCTTAGTGGCAGCGTAGAGCCTTGGTGGTTGGTTGGTTCATTCAAGAGGCTTGGTGGCCGGTCAATTCGTGAGCCTTGGTCCCTCGACAATTTAAGTGCTTTGGTGGTTGGAGAGAGGCGTTGTGTGAGAGCCTTTGTGGCAAAGGCGAATCTACAAATTCGCTTTTTTTATGTGTAAAGTTGGACCAGTGCAGCATTGAGCCCTGATCTACGCACTGGCCAACAAGGAAAACAACACAGCATTTAACCATCATTCTTGCGCTAATGCCCCTTTCCTTAGAACAATCACGATCAGCACGGGTCGTAAACGCGAACCCGATCTCCAAATTCCGTGCTGGTGCATTTTCTTGAGGTTTTTTCGTGGCACGAGGTGAGAAGAAAGTTGTGGTGGCTTTGTATTTTCTTTTGAGGTTGGGGTTGTTTCTTTTTGAAGCTGATATTGCTCCATGTGAAGCCGAGGTGCATTGAAGCTCGAGATCGTTGTTGAGATCGTTGGTGCAGTTTTTTGGCCTTCCTGTCGTCGTTTTGTTAGGTCGGCACTGCTTTGAGGCCGAGATCCCTTCGCATCACATGAAGATTGCTTGGTACCTGTGGTGTCTCCATGCAAGAGGCCGAGATCACCTAGTTTGTGCTACAGTGGTGCTTTGATCGCTTAGTACATCGTCGGAGTGGTCGGGGTTTTTTTTTCTGATGCTCTGAGGCCGAGATATTTTCAATAAGTTTGAGATCACTTGAAGCCAAGATCGCTTGAAGGCTAAGTTTTTGGGTACGTTTTCTTTGGTGGTGCTTTGATGCTTTGAGGCCGAGATCACTCGAAAAACCTCGAGATTGTTCCAGAGATCGTTGTTTGGTACGTGTTTTCGGTGTTTCTTTTTAATGAGATCAAGAATGCCAGCGTAGATCACTGCCTTGGTGGTCGAGATCGCCAGTATAGCCTTGGTGGCTAAGATCAGCGGTGCAGTGTTGATGTTTTTCTTATTGAAAACATCTCTATTAATTGTCGGAGACTGAGAATTTTCTTATGGATCTATAGATCGATCTTGTCATAATGAATAACCACATTGCAGAAGCTTATCTGAATGAGAGTGCGTGGGCAATTACAAATGGAGACGAAGCGAAGCTGACTCTGGAGGTGGAACAACTACAACAATTTCAGATTGGGAGAAGAGGGAAAACAAAGTGAAGGTGTTGTTGAAGATGTCAATGAAAAAGAACATCATCCCTCACATCGGAGAGTGAAAAACTGCTAGTTATATTTGGGTGACTCTCAAGGATCTATATGAGACAAAGAATGCAAATAAAGTATTGTTCCTCAAGAGTAATCTTCTCTCCATCAAAATGGAGGAGAACGAATATGTGTTGTATTCATCTCTCGGATCAAAGAGCTGAAAGACAAGTTGGGTGACATAGGGGAGAAAGTGTCCAACATTTATCTTGTCATGATTACCTTAAATGGTATGACTTTATCAGATATTTATTACAGGGTTGGTAGAGAGGAAGAAAACTCCCACGTTTGAAGAATTGATAGGTGTGTTGATGTAGAAAGAAGAGAGGTGTATGAATCTAAAGCTTCAGAATGCAGATTTTGCATTGATGGTGAAGAAAAGGTCTCTCAAAGGGAAACTAGGAGGAGGAAAGAAAGGTAGTGGTACACCCCAGAAAGAGCCTTTTTAAGGTATGTCTTAAATCAGAAATGATTTGTAAATTAAGTGTTTTTACTGCAGTAAAATTGGTCACATTACTAGAAATTATTATAAAACGAAGATTGATGAAACCCGACACATATACAAGAGGCATACATGGCATTTTTCTAATGAACATCATAATCATGATCTCAAATTATTTGCGTTTGATTATGCTCTCTCTGCAAAGACTGATGAGGCTGAAACTTGATTTGTGGATTATGAAGGATGCACTCATATGACAGGTAATAAGCACTGGTTTGAAAGTTTTAAAGAGACCACCAATGATGCTAACATCTACCATGGTGATGACAGAGCATACCATATTAAAGGGTATGGAGATATTTGTGTGATATTGCCTGATGGTAATATCTAGTGCATCCAAAATGTCATGTATGTATTGGGAATTAAAAATAATTTGATCTATGTCTCCATGATTGCACATCAAAACTTGAAGGTAGGATTTTTCAAAACCTATTGTGTCATAAAGGATTTTCTAGATCATTAGAAGTTGGTGGCATCTGGAATACGAGTTGGAGGCCTATATAATTTGAATGTTACAAGCATGCGACATCAAGCTTTAACTTCGAAAACTATGACAACAGAGAATCTTTAGCATCAAATATTTGAAAACATCAATCTTCATGACTTATTTCTACTACAGAAACAAGGTATGGTTAATGGACTTCCTATTTTAAGAAATGTACATGTTGATTGTGAAGGATGTGCACTTGTAAAAATCCACCTGGGGATGAACTGAACCCTCAAATTTAAAGAGGAGAAAGAGAGATATACTCGAACTTGTGCACATTGATATATGTGGACCGATGTAGTCAAGGTCCTTAGGTGGAGCTTATTATTTTTTGTTATTTGTTGATGATTGCACGAGATATACCTAGGTATATTTTCTCAGAAAGAAAATTCACGCTTTTGAATATTTTAAATAATTCAGAAGTATAGTTGAAAAGCAGAGAGGGAAGGTCATCAAAATTCTCCACTCAGATCAAGTAGGAGAATATAAGCTTTGAAACTTCATCAAATATTGCAGGTATCATGGAATAATTCAATAGTTTACAATACCCCAAACTCCAAAATAGAACGGGGTTGCAGAGAGAAAGAAAAGAACTCTGGTTGAGTGTGCACACAAGATGTTGAAAGGTAAGAACCTATCTAATAGATTTTGGGGAGAAGATATTAATATTGCAGTCTATTTAAATAATAGAATTCCAACTAAGAGTCTTCGTATCCAAACTCCATTTTAGGCCTTATATGGCTTTAAGCCTGCAGTCAAACATTTAAGTGTATTTGGATCGAAAGCTTCTGCACATATTCCTAAAGAGGATAGGAAGAAATCGAATGCTAAATCCATAAAATGCATATTTGTAGGGTATTGTTCTGAGTTCAAAGAATACAAGTTGTTTAATCCATCTACACACAAAGTATTTGTGAGTACAGATGTTATTTTTTATGAACATGTTGATGAAGGGAACAAAGACAAAAGTTATGAGGAGTGGCACATGCCTTTACTGATTGATGACAACAATGATGAAGCCAAAGAAAACTATGTGCATCAACATCAACGAAAACAAGAATCTAGTGATGTAGATCCATTCAACAATCCAAGTCCATTCATGACTGAGCAAGACAGATTTGAGGCAAGTCTACTACCAAGGAGATCAGGTAGGGAGATACACTTACCACTAAGGTATAAAGGCTATTCTCTTATGAATATAATTTTAAATTTTGTTGAGCCCATGAATTATAATTAAGCAAATCAGTAGGATGAATGAAGGTCAGTGATGAAATAATAGTATGAGTCAATAATTAAAAACAAAACCTAGGAATTAATTGAACTGGCACAAGGAGAAAATTTCATAGGTTGTAAATGGTTATATAAACCTGAGTTCAAAGAAAATGGTAGTGTAGACAAGTATAAAGCTAGGTTGGCAACCAATGGGTACTCACATAAATAAGGAATTGATTATGAGGAGACTTTTTCTCCTGCAGCTAAGTTAAATAGAATTATAATGTTAATAGCTCTAACTAATAAGTACCATTGGATTTTACACCAGCTAGATGTGAAATCTGCTTTTATAAATAGGGAATTGGAGACAAAGGTATATTTAACACAACCTGAAGGCCTCATTAAACAAGGGAAGGAACACTTGGTCTATAAATTATAGAAGGCGTTGTATGGATTGAAACAGGCACCTAGATCTTGGTATGAGAAAATAGACTCTTTCCTCTTGCAACGTAGTTATAAGAGAAGCAAAAATGACCCAAATATGTATACAACATTTTATTCAAAGGGAAGATTGTGTTGATTTATTTATATGTTGATGATATAATTGTTACTAGAAATGTTGATGAATTGATTAAAGAAATCAAAGTGCAGATGTCACATGTTTTTGAAATGAAGGACCTTTGAGAATTACATTGTTGTTTGGGCCTTGAAGTCTGTAGGGATTCTGGCCAAACTTTTCTCACTCAAGGAAATTATGTTAGGGGATTATTGAAGAAATTCAGAATGTATCAGTGTAAATTTGTCTCTGTACCTATTGTTATAGAATCATTTTCCACCTCTGTATATTTGATGCTCTCAGTAAAAGCATTGGGCAACCCTTTCCCTTCATACTTGGTCCTTAACCTAAAAAATTATTTAATTCCATACGCGACTTTTCCCTCTCAAAAGTGTGTGCATATGCAATTCCATCTATATCCAACCTATGTAATATAAAATCCCTATTTTTTGGGTGGGGTTTACAGGTTACAATGGAAGCCCACCTACACGAACCCATGGCCTCAATGTATCCCAACTAAAACAATTTTTTGTGGTAATATAAATACACGTCATGGGAAGGCATAAAGGGAGAGAAATATAAGATATTGATATTATAGCCAATTAGTCCCTGATCATGTCTGATTTTTCCCTATGCCTCTTGCACTCCTAGATTCCAGAAACCCTTGTTTCCTCACAAAGATGAGCATCCCCTTTATATCACATCTATATGTATGCATTTGGAAGAGGATTTATGAGGTTTGGGATGGACGGATCTGGAGTACAGTTTCATTTTGAGCTATGGCTATATCAAGTGGTATTCCTCCACATTCCTTTGCAAACATCAATGAAGAAGCTTTGTCCTGTTCTTGATAGTTATGATATTATTGCTTTCACCCATGTTATGGTCCTATTATGAATGATTTCATGTTTTATACCTATTAGGATCCTATAATATAGGTAATCTGTTTGTTAAATTATCTAGTGTGGGAATCTGTTTGTAAAGTTTAGCCTATGAATAACTAAGTGTCATAGCCTAAAAGTTTGCTTATCCAAGGAAACATTTAGTTTTTGAAGTCTGGTGGTAAAGAAAAGTTTGACTGTTTGGGAGATTGTTTTCATATAAATTTTAGTTCAGATCAGGTTGCAGGTGTCTTCATGGTAAAGTGCTCAGAAGAAGCTTTCCAATGGTATATCTGGTGCAACAAACCAACTTCTAAATCACAATATAGAGAAAGTTGAAGTATTCTCCTAAGAACATCAAAACGAAGAAGGCCTAAGTGAGAAATTGCTTATTTTGAATTATTAAAATTCATTTAAAAATAAAAAATAAATCAAAACTCTAAAACATGAAAACCAATTTATCATATGTGAGCAAAATCCAAAGGTCAAAGCCAATGGCCCACTCCGCACTCATGCATTAATTTTCGCCCAATGTTAAACGCCTCTAGATGTGGGCAAAGTAAAATCAAGCGTTATAAATAGATTTCGGACCCCCCAGTTCATCTCACATTTGACCAAAGGGGAGGTCTGAAAGTGGTTTTCACTTTTTACTACTTTTTACATGTGCATGTTCCCCTTATTTTGGACCTCGACCTTCTAAAACTTCTTACCATCTACCCCCTTCAAAAACCATTAACTATGTTATTTTGAACTTTATAAATGTGGGTGGAGTTTCATGTGATTATGAAATAAATGTTATAAGAAATCATGGCGATAGAGGAAGGTAAAAGAAATCAAATTTACACTGTGAAAGAGGATAAGTAATATATGAGTTTTTACATGGAAGGAGAAACAAGACATGGATTTACAAAACTACACATGGTTTTATGAATCCATGGGATGAGAAAACAAGCCATGGATTTTGGAAACAACACATAGATTTGAAAATATAATGGTTTATAAATCAGTCAAATAAATTATTTGGAATTTAAATTACGGATTTCATTAAAATATTTGGAAGACAAAATGAAATATTCAAAATATGATCAAAGGAAAAAAATGACAGAAATAGTGCTCAAAGGGGCAGATGGCAGAGCAATCAGATTTGAGAGAACAACAAATAGATTTTGTGAAGACAGGTTAAACCTTATTTCAGATTTTGAGGGCATGAAAACACCTAGCAACAAAAGGTTAGCAGATTAAAGATCAAACAACATATTTCCAGCAGTCATTAAACCAATTCCAAATTTCAATGCACGATTTGAGAGAACAAGAAATAGATTTTGTGAAGACAGTTTAAACCTTATTTCATATTTTGAGGGCATGAAAACACCTAGTAGCAAAAGGTTAGCAGATTAAAGATCAAACTACATATTTCCAGTAGTCATTAAACCAATTCCAAATTTCAATGCACAATACTTTTAGCCAGTTCAAAATTTCCAGCAGATATTTTAGATATATTATTTTATTTGTAGTTATTATTCAAAATTTTATTCCAGAATTATTGTAACAGTTTACGAGAGTTTTGTTCTATATATTGTTTTATTTGTAATAAACAAAGTGTGGAAAATTGTATGAAGAAATCAGACCAATGATGTAATGTTGCACTGAGATGAAAGTGATCATTTCATTAAATACAAAAGTTTGTTCCAAGATTCCCGTGTCATTAGCTACTGGTGTGTTCTTCTTTAAAGTTATTGTAAGCTCTTGTCTAAGTTATTCATAAAACATTATCTTTTACCCTTATTTGAATGCAGATTATATGTGCAGAATTCATCCAAGATAGATGCTCTATTTCATTCCTTTCAGATAATATAAATATTATTCTTCTAAAGTTAAACACATAATTCTTAATTGCTCTATGTTTAATGGGTTGTGCTCCATTCCTCTACCATATGCTACAACTGATCCAAAGATCCAATAGCCTGCATATCTTTCCCTGTTTCAACTAATCTATAATTTTTGCACTTGATCACCCTAATACTCTGACTGCATTTCCCAATGGCCCTTTTCATACATTTTCGACTAACAATTGAAAAAAACAAAACCTGAGCCCAATAAATTGCCTGAAATTCCCAGCAAACAAAATTAAATCTGACAAAGAGATCCCTCTCTGAATTTAAAAGGGCTAGATCCTAAACTCCAAAGTGGTTTTGTGATTACCTCTGTAGTTTTTTCCCAGCCATAGAAATTGCAGAGTGCTAACATAGTGGTGACCATACTAGGGAATATATTTCATGTTCCTCAAGAAATATTATCAAGTTCCAGTTCTTATTACTGATGGTGGACAATGATTAGACACAATCAGGCTTTAATCTGCTAACCTTTTGCTGTTGGAAATATCCAACAACATATTTCCAGCAGTCACTTGGAAACTCCATGTTTCAAGTATCCAGAGCTTCAAATTTATCATGGTGACTCCACTATCAAAGAATCTAGAATTGTGGAGCACTTATGGTGGCTCAATTCTATTGTTGATTTTTTTGACAATGAGTTCAAGAATACAATGCGGGTATGTTCCTATGGACAGATCAAGAATTCTACGTTTTTCAAATCCCATGCCCAACATTGATTGCTTAACTTATCTTCCATTATTTAATGATAAAAGAGGAGATTATGTTGTTGTACATTTATTGAGGTTTCATATGCACATATATAAGCTTAAAATAAAATTTCATGAAGATTGTCTTATCAAATTTTTTATGGTAACTATGGAGGAAAAGGCTAGATCTTGGTATGAATATTTACCAACTACTATTATATGTTCTCTAAAACATATTAATACTATGTTCTATGACAAATACAAAGAATATTATCCGTCTTTGTTGTTGGTCCAAAACTTCTATGATAATTTTGAAAGTTTTATTCAATATCTGGAAGATTACTATAATGATGATCAGTTCATGAATAATGAATACTAGAGGCTTTAGATGAAAATAATTTTCAGCATCATGAACAAAAACTAGAAGCCTTGTTTGAATTATATACCCCTCAGGAAGAAACAGATGATATATTGTTTCCAGATGTTCATGAAGATTCCCCACTGAAAACATTTCTTGTAGCAGCTCAACAAACTGGTCAACGAGAGGTTAAGAAATAAATTCAGCATCCAGAACTTGATCAAGTATAGGACAACAGTGAAAATCAGTAGGTTATTTCAGATCCAATGGATGAACGCATCAACATTGTGGTTGTCTCAATTGCAGGAGATCAAATTGAAGAATAAATTCTTCTTGCTAATCAGAAAGTAAAGGTAATTGAGAATATTATTGAGCATTCATTCGTTTTACAGCAATCTTGTGATTTGAAAGAAGAAACACCAAAGCTTAATTGTCTGGATCCACAAGAACCTTTTCAACAAGCATTGTTTTCTTCGATGATTAAAGACCAATAAGATTTGCATGATGAAGACCATGTCTCAAATTACCTTTCATGTTATATCTTATCTCAATTTACAACCCTTGAACAAAATCATAAAAGTTCTCAATCATTAATTTCTTCCTTGGATGTTAATGAAGTAAGAAAACATACTATTACAAGTCATGTTCCTTCACCTCAAATTAATGAGATTTTGCAGCTACCTCACAAGCTTCTATGTGACCAAGTGAATGAAAAGGGTAATCAAGCACCTCTTTCTTCTTTTCATTCATTCTCTAACTTAATCACTAAAAGAGAAAAATCTATCTCAAGTCCTTTTGAAGAACAACATGAAGTATATGTTGAATTAAATGAAGATTCATTTTTGGACTCCCCTGTTGCAGATGATATTGTTGTTATGTTTGATGATATTCAAGAGCATTCATAACAATTGACTACAGTGGATAATAAGAAGGAAAAACAATTTGCTCTCATTCTATTTGAAGAGAATCAGTTTCAACACATAAACAAAACAACAATTTGGACTAAGTTTTTTTTCCTGTTTTAAATCATCCAGAAGATCTTATGTTGCATAAATTTTACATGATCCTTTGGTTAGTTTATTGCTATCATTGGTGAAGGGATAATTTTCTAGGTTCATCAATACAACTATTGGATCCAATGGAAAAGTTGAGTTTCCATTTTCTGAATTTATTTTTTTGCCTAGAGAATTGGAATGCATAATTTAGTTAAGTATCCATTTTCTTGACTGGTTTCATTGAGAATTTGTTATTGAGTTATATTGCAATCATTCCAGCATATTTGAGTGAGTAGGTATGATGAATAAGCTCTATGTTTTGATCATTCTGTTCAATTTCAGTTTGCAGCATAGATTTCAGTTTTAGAGTATAGTTCAGATTTCAGTTTGAAGAGTGAATTTGATTATGTTTGAGGATTGGAATATATTACCAGTGGGCTTTCAGTTGCATTGGTTTCATGGAAGAGCATGTTGCAGGCTTGGGATCAACCCAATGATCAAGCTACTAGTCTACGGTGTTATTTGCACCACACAAGGAGGATGCCATGCCCATTGGAGCCTATGTTAGGGTCCTATAATATAGGTAATATGTTTTTTCAATTATCTAGTGCGGGAATATACTGGTAAAGCTTAGCCTATGAATAACTAGGCTTCATAGCCTAAAATTTTTCATATCCAAGGAACCATTTAGTTTTTGAACTCTGGTGGTCAAGACAAATTTGACTGTTTGGGAGATTTGTTGCATATAAAGTTTGGTTTAGATCAGGTTGCAGGTGTCTTCATGGTAAAGTTCTCAGAAGCAACTTTCCAACGGTATATCTGCCGCGTCAAACCAACTTCTAGATCATAATATAGAGAACTTTGAGGTCTACTCCTATGAACATCAAAACAAAGAAGGCCTAAGTGATAAATTATTTATTTTGAATTATTAAAATTAATTCAAAAATAAAAAATAAATCAAAACTCTAAAACATGTAGACAAATTTATCATACGTCACAAAAATCCAAAGGAAAAGTAAAATCAAGGGTTATAAATAGATTTCAAACCCTCAAGCTCATCCGACAATTAACCAGAGGGGGGAGGGTGCGAAAGTGATTTTCACTTTTTACTAATTTTTAAAGGTGCCATGTTCCCCTTATTTTGGACACCCTCTTTCTAAAACCTCTTACCATCTAACTCCTTCCGAAAACCATTAAATATGTTGTTTTGAATTTTAACCAAAGGGGGAGGGTCCGAAAGTGATTTTAACTTTTTACCAATTTTTACAGGTGCCATGTTCCCCTTATTTTGGACCCCCTCCTTCTAAAACCTCTTACCATCTAACACCCTTCCGAAAACCATTAAATATATTGTTTTTACTTTTATAAAATGTGGCGGGACTGGAGTTTCATATGATTATGAAATAAATGGACTTTCATATGATTATGAAACAAATGTTATGCAGATGGGAAGCAAAGTGAAAGAGATTAGGTGAAATGATATTTTAAAGGAATTCATGGAATGTTGTACACGTGACAAAAAAATGAGATTAAGGTGAATCGATTTACAGGGTAAGAGTAAATAGAGGAAGGTAAAATGAGAAAAAAAAATGAGATTGAGGTCAATCGATTTACAAGGTGACATTAAATAAAGGAAGGTAAAAGCAGAAACGGGACATGGTTTTCTCAAATTTATAGTAAATAAAGGATAAATAAAACTAGATTTACAGATGTAAAAGGAATTTACAAGTACACATGAAATCAAATTTACACTATGAAAGAGGATAAGTAAAAAATGAGTTTTTACAAGAAAGGAGAAACAAGACATGGATTTACAAAACTACCCATAGTTTTTTGAATCCATGGGAAGAGAAAGCAAGTCATGGATTTTGGAAACAACACATAGATTTGAAAATACGGTGGTTTATAAATCATTCAAATAAACTCTTTGGAATTTAAATTATGAATTTCATTAAAATATTTGGAAATGTTATATATTATTCTTTGCACAATTTTTTTTGACAAAATGAAATATTTAAAAGATGATGAAAGGTATAAAAAGACAAAAATGGAACTCAAAGGGGCAAATGGCAGAGAAATCATATTTGAGAGGACAACAAGTAGATTTTATGAAGATAGCTAAAACCTTATTTCAGATTTCGAGGGCATGAAAACACCTAGTAGCAAAAGGTTAGAAGATTAAAGATCAAAGAACATATTTCCAGCGATCAGTAAACTAATTCCAGATTTCAATTCACAATACTTGCAGCCAATTCAAAATTTCCAACAGATAGTTTAGAGAGATTATTTTATTTTTAGTTATTATTCATTATTTTATTCTAGAATTATTGTAACAGTTTAGGAGAATTTTTTTTATATATATTTTTTATTTGTAATAAATAAAGTGTCGAAAATTGTATGAAGAAATCAGACCATTCATGTAAAGTTGCATTGAGCTGAAAGTGACCATTTCCTTAAATACATAAATATGTTCCAGGATTCCTATGTTATTAGCTACTGGTGATGTTCTTCTTTCAAATGTTTATAAGTGTTACACAACATTTTGTCACTGTCCCTACAATCCCCATCTCACCCATTGGAGGGTCATTTCCATGATCAATAAGCAGTGTCATGCCTTGCAAAGACCATCATTGTGTCCCTTTACATGACAGTAATATTCTTTCTGTTGACAATTCCCTGGGCAGAGACTCAAAAAACCTTGTTTTTGCCTTGGCACATGTAATCAGTTATGCCCTCGCGCCGAAGAGGAAGATTAACACTGGGCCCCACGCTAGCAGGTGCTCTGTCCCAGTTTTCCACCCGCGCCAAGCTGTTTATGGAATGTTTTTAAAAAAATAAAGGCGAAGATTCCACTCCAACTGTCTCGAGGATGAGTCATTGAGAGTGGTTGAACTGATAAACCACGGACTCCCTCCTTTAGGTTTATGGTTTCCACTTCTTATGAGAACTCCCTAAAGGATAGGCCTCCCTCACACCTTTGTAGGGATCCTAGCCTCCTCATTTTCCTCTATAAAATAAGCTATCTCTCTTAGGACAAGCTAGCTAAACTTAGAGAATTAAACATATTATAGCTGAATTACTAGAGAAGATAGAATAAGAAGGAATTACGTTGACAAATCTTGAGTCCACAACTTCTAAGAGAGGTTGAGTCCATGCCTTCATCCTATCTGAATTCCCTGACGAGCATCTGAGACACGCTTTAGTTGAACCCCGTTGGAGGAAACTGCAACGTCAAAGCATTGGTTGTAACACTTCCTTCTATTCATTTATATACATGACTACTGTTGGGTTCCACTTTTGTGTTACGACATTTGTTTAATGCAATATGTTTAGCCCTCTTTGACTGGCTAATAGTTATGAGTGAAACCATTATGTCGTGTGTTGTTCTTGTTTCTTGTTCTATGTGTAGGTATCCAAGTGTAATGGTAGAAGGATTGTGACTTGTCGAGGCGGAAGTGAGAGGCCACCACCACTATAGCAATGAGGATAGCATTTGACTTCAGGCAGGTCAACCTACTGATCCCTTTGTTCATTCAATAACTAGGAAGCAACACTTTAGATTGTCTCTGTCCGCAGAGAGGATTTACTTGCATAAAAAATTGGCGACTCCACTGGGGATCAGTGTGAGTTTGTCATTTCATTTTTTTGGGTCAGTTTCAATTATTGATTTAGTTATCTATATTTTATGGTTTGCTTGCTTAGTTTCCATCCTCTGTTCAGCTCCAGAGTGTCAAGATTGACCTCTGCTCATTAGGTTTTGGTTTTTCCTCTTTTTCCCATAGTTATCTGGCTTGGCGTGGTTTTTCTCTGAACAGTCGCGTCGATTGGTGTAGGTTGCTCTTTTTGTAGTCGCGCCAACCCCTGTATGGCGCGGATTATAGCCTTACAGTCCCGTCGACACCTGTAGGATTTGTTTTGACCTCCTTGATGAGTCATTTGGTCAATTGTGCTTGCTTTTGGGTTATTTTCTATGTGTAATTATGCCTTTGAGTTGTTTTAATTACTGTCGACTTGATTTTATTAGACGTTCATCCATCTTCTTATCAGTGTCAGTTGAAGCCTTAGGGTTTCTAGGTGTCCTAGTGCACTAAGCCTTCTATTCGGAAATCAAGTCGGTTTGATTGTTGTCAGTCTCATTTGTGGATTAATTTCACTTAGTTCTCTTGATCTTTTTGAGTGATTTCTTTGGTTGCAGAGGAATTTCATTTTTCGATTGATTCTTCACCTTATTGCTCCAACATAGATTACATTGCTTGTTTTGGATCATTTTGAAAACTTTCTCTTGGTTTGAAAGATTGCGGCATTATTTTGAGTGCTTTCTTGTGTTTGTTTCACATTTTATTGAGTCATTCCATTTCGATTCCTACGTAACACTTATGCTAGTGTTTGTTTTCGTTTTTCATGTAATTAGTGCATCATGTGCTTCTTTTCATTGAAAATACAAAAAAACATATTTTGCATTCTTTCTTTGCATTGAAAGTGAAATACTCTTTTGCATAACTAGTATCTTACTATCTAGGAAAGAGTTTCATTTTCGTTAGATTCTGTCAGATGCATTATTGGATTTCTTTGTATAGTCTCATTATTTGCTTTGTTTGAAAGATCTCTATCCTTCTCATAACTAGCCTTCATTGAATTGGAAATGATGTTCATTTTCATATAGCTTGCATTTTGGAATTTGAGATCCAAAATTGATAGGACCTTAAAATTGAAACATAATCCAAGATAAACTTTAAAATTTATTTAATTAACCTAAGGAAGCATTGAAACCTAACGAAAAATTTTTAGTGGTCTACGCTAGAGACGTGTTTCAGCGTCTTAAACCTAGTAGCTATCGTTTTCCATCTAGCTTTAGACAGCACTAGTATGGACTTGTGCTCCCCGTACCGTTGAGTATATAAAGGGAGACCCCTCCAGGTTGCAATCCTTTTATCCATAAGAAGCCGAGTCTGTCGCCTTGTAACCGTGATACACCGAACACAAAATTCAGGGAGACTACCTGCATTTATGTCAAGTCCTTGGTCATTTCTGTTTCATTTGATCACCGAGGTGTATATGGAAGTTCACGGAAACCTGGTATACCCTCTTTCTTAGTATTCTAGAGTAGTCATTTTGATCTTTTCATGACTCTTTAAAAAGAGAAGAGATCATCAAGCACTTGTCCTTTTGTTTAAAATTGAAAGCGACTAGAGTCATCTTTGGCCTGTTTCTTGACTCTTTAAAAATGAAACAACAAAATATGGTTTCAGTGTCATAAAATTAATCACCTACGATCACACACCCATTAAATTTTTATTACTTGGCCTGTTGGTTTTCCTTGGTTTTGATCTTGGAGTCCTGGATTGGTTCTCTTTTTTCCTTTCTGTTTTGATATACGGTCACGGTGGCCGAACCACCGGTTTTGTCATCCTCACTACCTCCTAGTGGTAGTTCTTTCAAGGAAGTTTCTTTTGAAACTCAGTCCACTAGTTCTGTCGAGTTCTCGCAACCTACTTTCCTGTCTGTCTTGCCTCTTGCTACTCAACACCCTCCTGAAGAGCCAGTTGAGCTCATTTGGCCTCCTTTTGGTGCTTAGTCTGGTTTTGGGAGAGAAGGAGATTTTCCTCCTCTTACGTCAGGCTCGCCATTTTTTTTTTGTTGTGCCTCCTAGTCCCCAAAGTATTTTCGAAGATCTTACGGCAGAGTCATACATGGATTCATCTAGTCCTGTTGGTAGTGAAGGAATGTCTATTTCTACAGGAGAATATTAGCTTTTTTCTGGAAGATGTCCCTCATGTTTCTACTCAGTCTTCTCCACCATCGGTGTCACTTCCGCTTGGATATCAGTCCTTGAGTCAATTTATGTCTAGTATTGCCTCTATTGTGCAATCCAGTACATTAACTCCTCCTCAAAGTTCAGTCATACCTTTGTTAAGACTATCATCTTTGATACCTAGTTCATCGGTTACTGTTACATCTGTTCCAGTCCAACTGACGGTCTGCGTGGCTTCATCCACACTTGTTGTTACCCATCAGTCATCAGGATCTTTTCACACCCGTAGATCTATTTTTCTGAATCCTACATGGCCTATTAATCCCAACCCAGGTAGCTCACAAACCCATGCCATGGAAATCCTGTCTACTTCTATCACGCCTATGGTTTCTAGCTATGTGTTTCACGAGCAGATGTTGGATATTCACCGACGTTATGCTCCCTTGACGGAGGCCACGCATGCTTCTAGTGATGTTTCCACTACCCCTGTGATTCCTAGCTATCTTACCTTTGAAGAGTATCTGTTGGTTGTTCAGCAGTAGAGTTATCAAGCTTCTCAGTAGCCCCAGGCTCCTGGTAATCCTCTTTTTCATCACTATGATGTTGTTGATAACCCTGTTTATTCATATCCACTTCATTATGATGAACATTTTAATTCAGTCTATTTTACTCCTACTAATCCTTATCAAACTGTTTCTCATTTTAGACCTACTTTTCCTGTGCAACCCTCTGGCTTGCAACGACAACCCCCTATGGGACAACCTCTAGCTCAGCAGGGCTCTGCCTCTGGTCCACAGGGACAACCATACAGTTCACAAGGCCAACCTTTACAGGGAAAACCTTTGGTCCAACATGAACAACCCTCCAGTCTCTTTGGTCAACCTCCGAATCAACCAGGACTATCTTATGCTCCTGGGGGGGAAATATACCCACCACAGGGACAACCTGTTGCACCACAACATCAGCCACATGCTCAATATGGCCCGAATGTTGTGCAACCAGGACAACCCAACGGTCCTTCTCTGGGTAAACCTAGTTGTCAGGAGCAACCTAGTCCATCACAACCATCAGGCCAGCCTTTCCCACAAGGCCAATCCGGTGGCCCTCAGTATTTGGTTCAACCCGCTCAGAAACCAATTCAACCTGCTCCTCAGCTGGTTCCATTGTTTCAACAACCCATTCTACCTATTTATAGTCATCCAGGTTTACCCGCTCAGAAGCCTGCTCAACTTTCTTAGCCGGGTCCACCTTCTCAACCGCAAGGTGCTTACTACCCTCAAGGTTCATATCAACTGGTATATAGTGCGCCTCAGGTTCCTTACCCTCAAAATCCACCTGTATATCATCAACCTCAAAGCCATGCTTACATTCCGCAATAGAATCCATACGCTGCTCAGCAAGGACCTCAATGGTCTACTCCGACTCAATATCCTAGTCCTCAACCCCAGTATCAACTGAATTATCCTGCTTCTAATCCCTATGATCCGAATCCTCTGAGACAGAATGTATGGGGAAAAAATCCTGCTCGGATGGGGTGGAATGTAAATGCAGGTCCTTATCAAAGACCTATGATGACTTTCAACACTCAATTACCATTTCTTGCTACGTTGGAATTACCTAATGTGTCAAAATTAACGAATTATCCCATTCTTCATAACCCGTATTGGCCTCTAGTTTCGACCAATATTCCTGTTGATTGTCCTAAATTTGAGGGAAATTCTGGAAAAGAACCCCAAGTGCATGTTATGATTTACCATTAGTGGTGTTCCTCTAACTCTCGGGTTGACGATTCTATTAGAATCCATACTTTCCATTGAACTCTTACTGGTGCCGCTGCAAAGTGGTACATTGAGCTATCTCGTGGCATCTTCCAAGATTTCAATTGTTTAGCCATGGTGTTCCTTACGCATTTTCAGTTACCAATCCGTTATGAGACCGAGACGCACCTCCTCACTTCATTGAAATAGGACCAAGATACTCATATCTCAGATCATATTCGAGTGGCGATGTCGTCATCGCATGATCAAGTTTGAAATTCCTCATCAGCTTCTAAATCATTGGTTCACCACCTCCTTTCTCAATCAGATTGCTAGAGAAATCACTATGGGGGCATGTGTAACTAAGGAACAAGCCATTTCTTATGCCCAGTACCTTGATCTTGTGTACTCTCACTTTGGCACATTATATGATATCTTGCCTAATGCTCCCTGACCTGGAACTTCTAAACCACCAGCGACTCCATCCGTCGATGGTATTATTGGTTCTGTGTCTCAGAATTCTCAGAATTCTTCGTCTTCTTCAAACACTAAGAAGCTGAAGTCTGCTTCTTCCAATAATGTTGCTTCTTAGTCTACTTCGAATTCTATTAAGCCCACAGAAGTTAATACCATCCAGGCCAATCCTACGGATAATGCTTCTAAAGGTAAGAAGAAGGGTAAAGGTAAGGCCAAAGCCGATACCCCAAAATAGGATTCTCAGAAACCTCGTGTTGGCGATGGTTTTCAATGCAAACCGAAGTACCCTTGTTTGATTTGTGATGAAGAGAACTTCACCAAAAACTGTCCTCGATGGTCCGAAGTGAGCCAATTTCTTAAAGGCACCCAAGGAACTTTGACCGTTCCTAAATAACCTTTCCCATCTCAGCAGACTCAGATGGTAGAGCAACCTCAGTCCTCTGCCCCATTTGGCTCTCAGGTGTTCATGATGAACGGTTCTGCTACCATTTCTATTGATACTCGATCGAAATATTATACTGGATCTCATCAGGCCACAGGGAAAAATATCACTGATGGTCCTCATCCTCCACCTGTTATTGGTCCTCTTGAAATTGAAAGGCCCAATGCTGAATCCATTGCACAACCACCTTCAAAAGTTGTACTCCATAAGCCTTCTTATAATCCCAATGCCCGTGCTGCTCAGCATTATAATATTGTTGAGGATTTGGCTCAGGTGCCATCCGCGATGTCCGCGTTAGAATTACTTCAGATTTTTCCATCGCAACGAAGAGCTTTGTTATCTACGATTGGTGGGATTGATCCTACCGATACCAGCCTTCTTGCTTTCGATCTAGAGAATTTCATTCCATGACTTCTGCATCAGATTTCGCTCATTATTCAAGTTTATATTAATGGTCTCGACATCCATCGAGCAGTTGTCAATGAAGGTGCATCAACCTGTGTCATGTCATCTTCGTGTTGGAAAGCTATTGGTTCTCCAGCCCTGAAATCATCACCAAATTCCCTAAAAGCATTTGATGGAAGATAATCAAAACCTTTAGGTGTTCTTGCTAGTTTACCGATTACTTTGAAAGGGAAGAAAGTCAATGTCGAGGTCGAAGTCGTTGACACTAAACTCAATTATAATCTTCTCCTCGGTCGCAGTTGGACTCACGGCAAGTTATGTGTTTCGTCCACTCTCTTTCATTTTTTGCAATTTACACATGAAGGAAAGATTGTTACTGTTGATCAATTGTCTTTCTTCACCTCTTCTTCCGAGAACAACATTCCATATGTAGATCAGATTCCTACTCCCTACGAGAGCGTAGGGCTAGGTATTTTTAAAGATCCTGACCTCATGGGTATTTTTCCTCTTCCTCCACCGCATAATTTTCAAATTAATATGATCTCTCGGTCTGATGACCCATCGATTATTCCTTCCCCTGAACAAATTGATTCCTTCGGAGATTCGATGCCTTTGAGTCTGATTGATATTTATTTGTGCTATCACTGCTGCTTCAAAACCTCCTTCCTCTGATTGTGCTCCTTTGAGCGTGTCTCTTGACATTTATTCTCAATCCCCCTAGCTTGGTGATTAAGATTCACCTGATCCTTTGAAAGAAGTGTTTCCTTCCGATGAGGCTATCATGGAAACCATGTCTCTTGAAGATCTGTCGTGGGATGATGGTCATCATTGTTCCTCATTTATGCTTGGCCTCAGGGCCATGTCTACTTGTCTCGAGCTTTTTGTATCTCAGGTTCATTCTCCTCTGCTTCAATTTCCTGTTTTGACACATGAAATCTTTACGGAAGGTAACTTGAGTAAAATTACACAGACGATGCCTACTGACATTTCTGTTAAACTGGGAATTGTCGAGAATATCTATATTTGGGTTAATTTTTCTTCTAATTTCATATCTGAGTTGACAAAGGATGCCCTTCGATGCATCCGTCATCAGTCGCAACCTTATCATATAGTGGGGGATACCCTCTATCGTGTCAGAGTGGATTCCATTCTCCATCAATGTTTTACCCTCGAGGAAGCTGAGAAAGTCCTCAATTATTGTCACAATGGCACCTGTAGCTGTCACATGTCTGGTTATGCCACTACACAAAATATTCTTTGTGCTAGTTATTTCTGGCCTTCTATCTTCAAAGACTGCATTGTCGGAGTTTGTAAATGTCATGATTTCTAGGTTTATCAACGAAAGATGCGTGCACCGCCTATACCTCTTCATCCTATCATTACCGTTGGTCCCTTTGCGAAGTGCGGCATCGATTTTATAACATGTAACCCTCACTCAGTCGAGGGCATGCTTATATTATCGTAGCCGTAGACTACTTCACCAAATAGGCCGAATCAATGCCTACACTTACTGTTGATGGTAAGACAGCTGCTCAATTCATATTCAATCATAGCATTGCTAGGTTTGGTGTCCCTCAAGCCATCGTTACCAATCATGGTTCCTAATTTCAACATTACATGGTGGTCGAGTTGACTTCTAAGTTGGTTCTGCGTCATGACAGCTCAACACCATACTATCCTCAGGCCAATGGCCAGGTTGAGGCTGTGAACAAAGTTCTTATTACCATGCTTCAACGTATGATTTGGATCCATAAATCCCATTTCCATCTCATGTTATTTTCCACTCTTTTGGCATATCGAACCTCAATTAAGAATGCAATCAGATTCACCCCTTTTTAGTTGGTTAATGGTATGGAAGCTACTCTTTCGATTGAATGTGAAATACCTTTTCTCAAGTTGGCTGTTGAATTACTGCCAAACACTTCACCAGAAGAAGAGCGTCTCCTTTATCTCGAAAGGTTGGATGAAACTTGCCACTTTGCTGCTTTGGTTATTGAAGCACAGAAAAAGCGGGTCAAAGCTCATTTTGACCAATCAGTTTCCCCTCATTCTTTCATTGAAGGAGATCTCATCCTCCTGTACGACCAAGCTCATGATAAGTTGGGGGCAGGTAAATTTCAACCAATGTAGCATGGGCCTTACATTGTCAAATGCGTATTGCAAAATGGGGCCTATGAGCTCATTGATTACGAAGGTCATCCTTTAGAACAACCCCGAAATGGGTTGTATCTCAAAAATTATTATGCGTGAGTCATTCATGCATGATTTATGTACATAGGTGTTTTTTTCATTTTTGTACATGTTTTGATTTTGTGTGCTTTGCGAGCATTTTCCTGCTTATTCGGTTCTTTCTTATTTATGAAAATGTCTATTACCCCTTATGTCGGTTTCAAGGATGGTGCTTCCCACAATACCAGGAACTTGTCTTCAGCAGCCTGGTTATCTATGATCCTACTGGTGAGTTGATATAACTACAAGGTATTTTTCTAGGACGAACTACAAACAATGTCGTTGAATATAGTGCTGCCCTTGAACTATTAACCGAGGCAATTGATCTCAACATTTGCGCATTACTTGTAAATCTAGATTCAAAACTTGTTGTTATACAACTCATTGGTCATTATTCAGTTAGAAACCCATACATTTTGAGATTGTATTTATGTATTCGTTTGTTGGAAATACATTTTGATTTTATCACATATCAACATATTCCTATACGAATGAATGCATTAACTAATACAATGGATAACATTGTATTAGATAGACATTCGCGTAATTTGTAAAATCATCATCATGTGAAAAATATCCATATAGGAAAATAGATGTATATATACATATCGTGTGTTTGCATCAGTGTGCATCATACATTCAAATAAACATGTTTGTTTCTGTTACATCTTGAGACACCATGTCTCTCCAAAAAAGCAGATATAAAGCCTAGGTGTCTAATCGGCATGATGCTCATGATAGCATGTCACATCTCATACAAGCTGCCTCAGCAAGCGGTGAATACGGCTTGGCACCCCGAAGGTATGTCTCTGGTAGGCACGAGAAACATTGTTGAATCATGCATAATCTGAAACCCCGTGTCTGATCCCCTCTAGGTTGTGCATGAGCTCCTCTTCCTCGCTTCCCTCACCATGAGGGTCGAAATCACGAGGAATTCGCGTTGCTATTGGAGACATGCCCACAGGTCTCTCTGGGCTGACTTCTGCAAATGCATGGATTTAATGTCAGAAAATACATAGTCAAAAAAGATAATTCATAATACTCATGAAAATTAAAAATAAGTGTTACCCAAATCTTCATCCCAATCCTCTCTGTCCAGGAGTGGGAGGTCCAGATCACCAGTAAAATATGTACCAGAGTAGGGCCAGTCCTCCATGACGATCAACTGTCGGTGGAGCCAATCAAAGAACTTCGGTCTCCAGGACATATGTTGATCGCCCCCTGCCCATCAGGCCATCCATGGTTCTCTCACTAGTGGTGTTGGGACTATGACCTCCTGACGCTGAAAAATTAGTAGTCGTTCCAGGAAGAACGATATCAAGATACACCCATAAGCAAATTGCTTCAATTTTCCCTTCTTGAATTTTGTTAGCTGGTGTTTCCTGTTTATTGTCACTGCCTCTGCTCAGTTGTATATGATCGGTTTCAAACAGTCTACAGCAAGAAGCAACTGTGTTTTTGTTTCTTCGTGCGGTGCTTGCAATCCCGTAACTCGTGTGATGGTATGTAGCCCTACTTTTAGTGCTAGGTCTGGGATAGTTTGGATATAAACTTTCCCACTTCCTGTTCCCTTTCGTAACCCTCGAAATACTCTATCCATTACCATGGAAATGATATCCATGCAAGGCCGGGTACCAGTTAGGATCAGTCCTGCTCCCCTCCGCAACAATCCTGTGATAAAGTAGACATTAGAAACATCAATCTCAAGTTCCTGATCTCGAAGGATGAACTTTTTTTGGTCCTCATCCCATATGCTGATCAAATATTGTAGCAGCTCTAGTTGAGGACGGAGACACGGTGTCAAGAAGAAATTATTTAGTCCACAGTCCCTGAGAGCTTCCATATATCTCTCATTCTCCATGGCAAGCTCGTCTTCTTCGCTATGTTCCCGTTCTTTCCATTCTATCACCATTTTTCTGCCTTCTACCTATAAACACATTCATATGATAGTATTAGGAATTTTTGAAGCTTGAATTTGTGAATGATTGGGGTTTTTGACTTCCATTTTGCACAAAAAATGGTTTGCGTTGTTGGCACAACTGTTTCCCAAACAGTCGCGCCAATGGGCGTACCCTAGTGTAAAAATTGGGCGATTGGCGCGACTCCGTGCTCGAAACCCGCGCTAACCGCCATGCCTTAATTTTCATATTTCTTTCCCAATAATTCAAAATTGGAAGTTGCAGGTAGTAGGAAATGACTCAAAATGCAGGGAGAGATCTCGGCTCTTACATGGAACTGACGAATTTGAGATTGGTCTCCTGGATTTTCAGCTATCGTCGCCATAAAATCACACTGTAAAATGGGTAACTATTTGCTCCATAAGAGGTAAAAAAGTGAAAAGTAATTATTTTTATCATTTTTGGCATTTTATAACTTTTTACAACCCTAATTAGGTTTTAAGACATGTTTTTCGAATATTTTATTATATTATTTTCGAAAAATGGGTTTTACACGTGTTTCTTGTGCAGCATCAGGTTTTCAAGACATAGTAATGGAGTAACGAGTTAAATTTTATACTTTTTCGGACTCGGTAAAAACACGAAAAAGTCACTGTTGGAGTCATCTTTCAGCTCTTTTCTGACTCTCTAAAATTGAAAATATTGCTAATACTCTTGTCATTTCGAACTCGTTAAACGGCTGCGAAGCGATATCTACACAGTATACGTTAACCCCTTTTTCGGGCTGGGATAGATTATTTACGAAAAAGGAATACCTTAGCCTATCATGAATAAGAGGTTCTTTCAGATATTGTTTTCTACCTTTTCAGATCTGAGAGACTATTTATGAAAAGGGCCATGATGGAGTTTTCTTTTCTGCCTTCTTTTCAAACTCTCTAAACATGAAAATATGTCGAGTTATCCCTTTGTGAGACTCGTTAAACCCTGATGAAATCGGATTTTTTCGCCATGACGTTACTCGAGTTCCTCCTTCCTAGGGCTCGTAAAATGTACTAGGTTGGATTTATCTGAAGGACAAACTTACAACACAAGCATATGCTATCCCCTTCAAACTTGTTTTAAAAAATAATTGGGGTACTCGCCAGAAATAGTGGGGGAAAATGGAACCAAGTTTTAGTTATGTTGGCAGTATGTCGCTCTTGAACATGGCACTTGTCTGAATTGGTGTCGAGTTAGGGACATCTCATTTCATCACTTTTGCCTCCATTGGTTTGGGAAATCTCTTTTGACCTCTCATCTGCTCTTTGCCATGTCATCATGACCTCAAATCCTTTGATGTCAAATACTGCTAAATCCAGTGTCGTGTTGTTGATATGTTCAAGAGAAGTTTGCCTCTGCAGTTTTCAACCTCCCTCTGATTCTCTGTTGGTTCTGTTTCACTACTATCATGTTCCTCTGTCTCGTATTGATAATGTGGGAAACATTATGGCCCACCTTTGATCAGGTCACTTCCTGTCGACTTCAGCTCCTTATCCAGGCATTTGATCTAGAGACTCTATTCTGGTACCTTGGAACCTGCATGCCTTAATGGCAGGTTTTTCGCATTCGATGCAAGATCCACATCACTGGCCTTCGATCGGGTGATTCTGTGGATGTTCGATGCCAAATCACTATTCACATCCTATGGATTGTACCAATTGTACCTTGAGATCCATTATCATTATTTGTGGTTTCTCTCGTGCCTGTTAACAACTTTCTTCATTGGCTGGTAATCAGGTGCTTTTCTTGCATGTTCGACTTCAACTCATATATTCGCATGCTTTAATTTGTACTTGTTCGGGTCGAGATGGAGCGTAAGACCCTGGATTTTTTCTGATAAAATATAGGTTGTGGATTTTTGTGGATTATCATGACTTATTTCATGACTCTTTTGATTGGATGGTTGCGACCATACCTGAGTCTATTTGTTGATCCTTACTGATGTATGGCTCCGTCCATACCTCGGATCTCAGTTTTTATATATACTCTATTATGGATGGCTGTGCCCATACCACATGTTCATGTATCAGAGATATCAGTTGTATTAGTAATTGCAGGTTTTCTGACAACGGTGTTTGGTTCGACTGCGTTCTCATAAATCGTTTTTCCCCTCCCTCTCCCTCGGACCTCATGCTTTAAGGGGAATCTGTTACACAACAGTGACATCTCGCCAATTGGAGGGTCATGTCCATGAAAAATAAGCAGTGTCATGCCTTGCAAAGACCATCATTATGTCCCTTTACATGAGAGTAATATTCTTTTTGTTGACAACTCCCTGTGCAAAGACTCAAAAACCCTTTTTTTTTCCTTGGCGCAGGTAATCATTTATGCCCTCATGCCAAAGAGGAAGATTAACAATGGGCCCCGCGCCAGCTGGTGCTCTATCCTAGTTTTCCACCTGTGCCAAGTTGTTTATGGAATGTTTTTTAAAAACAGAGGCAAAGATTCCACTCCAACCACCTCGAGGATGAGTCATTGGGAGTGGTTGAACTAATAAACCACGGACTCCCTCCTTTAGGTTTATGGTTTCCACCTCTTATGGGAACTCCCTAAATGATAGGCCTCCCTCCCACCTTTGTAGGGATCCTAACCTCCTCCTTTTCCTCTATAAAAGAAACTATCTCTCTTAGAACAAGCTAGTTGAACTTGGAGAATTAAACATATTATAGCTGAATTGCTAGAGAAGATAGAATAAAAAGGAATTACGTTGAGGAAGCTTGAGTCCATGATTTTTGAGAGAGCTTGAGTCCATGCCTTCATCCCATCCGAATTCCCTGACGAGCATCTGGGACGCGCTTTAGCTGAACCCCGCTGGAGCAGACTGCGATGTCAAATCATTGGTTGTAACTCTTCCTTCTATTCATTTATATACATGACTACTGTTTGGTTTGACTTTTGTGTTACAACGTTTTTTTAATGCAATATGTTTAGCCCTCTTTGACTGGCCAATAGTTATGAGTGAAAGCATTATGTTGTATGTTGTTCTTGTTTCTTGTTCTATGTGTAGGTATCCAAGTGTAACGACAGAAGGATTGTGACTTACCGAGGCAGGAGCGAGAGGCCACCACCACTATAGCATCGACGATAGCGTTGGACTTAAAGTAGGTCAATCTAATAAGTCCTTTGTTCATTCAATAACTAGGAAGCAACACTTTAGCATGTCCTTTTGTTTCTAGACCCACTCTAGGGCTAGAGGGATTGTCTTTGTCTGCAGAGAAGATTTACTTTCACAACAATAAGTTCTTCTCTAAGTTATTCATAAAACATTTTGTTTTCCCATTATTTGAATGAATATTATATGTGCAGAATTCATCCAAGATAGATTCCCGGCTTCATTCCTTTAAGATAATCTAAATGTTTTTCTTCTAAAGTTAAGCACAAAATTCTTAATTGTTCTATGTTTAATGGGTTCTTCTCCTCAACTCCCTTACCATATGCTAAAATTGATCCAAAGATCCAATAACCTGCCGATCTTTCCCTGTTTCAACTAATCTGTAATTACTACACTTGATCACCCTAAGTCTCTCACTCCATTGCCCAATGGTCCTATACATTTTCAACCAAGAATTAAAAAAAACCAAACTTTGAGCACAATAACTAGCCTAAAATTCATAGCAAACAAAGTTAAATCTGACAGAGAGATCCCTCTCTGAGTTTAGGAGGGCTAGATCCTAAACACCAAAGTGGTTCTGTGGTTACCTTTGAATTTGTTTCCCATCCTAAGAACTTACAGAGTGCTAACAATACCTATATGATTATATGATCTAATGCTAATATCTTGAACATGCTTTGAACTGTTGTAGTATATATGCTTTTCTTCAAACGTAGGACCTACGAGTACTATTCCTTCATCCCATTTTAGTACTTTAAGCATTAGGACTGATTGTTTGCATGCTTCTTGTTGTTGAATGCCCCTCACTCTGCAGGGGTTTCCAACCCAGACTCTATGGTGTATTATCCCATAACATAATTTGCGATTCTATTTGGGATTATATTTTTGAAATTCCTAGTTTGGGTTATTTATTTCTATAGTTGGGCTTTCTTGTTTGGTTTATTGAATTTTCCAGTATCTTTGATTCATTTTCAATCTGGGAAAAAATTCTGATCTTCTGGGTCAAACCTAAATTTTTATTTTTTCTTTGCTGGATTTTTTATACTCTTTTTCCAGTGCATACAGTTATGTACACACACGCGTTCTCAAAGAAACACACGTATATGCATTTTTCCTTGAGTACAGTCACATATATATACAGGTATGTCACTTCCAAGCTGCATATGTTTAGTTTTGAATGTATTTTTTCATATTTTGAGTCTAGTAGAGGGTATTTTCTGATTTTTATTGCTTCATTTTACTCATTGATGATCTCAGAGAGTCTTTCTTTTTGCAATTTTTCAGTTTCCTAACTCTTTTGGTGAAAAGCCTAGTCAACCTAGGGTTTTCCATTTTGGTGAAGTGTTAGTTTCCATGTTTGGCTTCAAGGCTTCTTGCTGAAGTTCCTGGTTGTTCACAGAATTTTGAATAGATAATTAGTCTTAATTTTCTTATACCCACCCTTTACATTGTTTTGCCTTCACTTTTATTTCATTGGCCTTTTGGTTTTTCTTGGTTTTTGAGAAAGGCGCTTCTTGCAATCTTGAAAGTTTTCTTCATTTTCTTGAAATTTTCTTGCTTGTTGAGGTTGTTGTTTTGTTGATCAAGTCATTTTTTTGAGTTTGTAACCTCTTTCAACTTTTTAAGTCTTTTCATGTTAATGATTTCTATGAATTACGGAATTTGAGGTCCTTTATGCTCGATTTTGTGATCTTGAAGTCTTTTGGTAGCTTTTTGCTTTCTCAATAAATTTTTGCATCATTAAAAAGGAAAAAGACAAAAACATCTTTTTGTGCCTTTTATTTTTATTTTGGTTTTGTTTTTTGGCCTTCTTATGATTTTTGAGCAAGTGAAAAATCTTTTGATTTGGTTGAATTTTCTTGATTTTGGGGAACTTTCTTGTTTGAATTTGTTCCTCCTTTTGTCAAGTTTTGGCCTATTGATATTTGTTCAAAAACACACTTGCCTGTTTTTAGAGTAATCCTAGAATATCGCATTAGGCAATTTTATTTTGCATTAGAATAGTTGCATTGTAAGCATTTTTATTTTTTTTGCAGATTTTGAGTGTGTGAGCGTGTATTTTGAAAAAGGAAAGAAATTTTTTCTTTCATTAGCTTGTTTGTAGTTCCCTTTGTATAAATCCCTTTAATTGAAGAAAAAGTTCGATCTGCATGTAGCCAGCTTTCTATTGTTTTCTTCTTGCATCCAATAACACCATAAGTTTCACTTCTATATTACCCCCGACTTAAGAACAGTCATTGAAATCAAGCACTAAAACTAAAATGAGCTAGAATATTATTTATTTGTCATTATATACATCAACTAGTCTAGGACATTAGGGCCTTGGAATAGGTGTGTGGAGAGTTAACTCTCCAAGGAAACTTTGAATTTAAACATAGAAGTTGATTAAAATAATGAAATCCAATGTCATTAAGTTTTCCAGGAAATCTCTTCTTATACGAGAGTCAAGCACGAGGGAGAGTAAAAGCAGAGAAGAGAGATACCCCCTCTCCTACTTTTTAGATCTCGACCAAAGGTTATTCCACCTGTCTGTTGATAGGAACTAGTGACCTTAGTCGCCATTCCTGGGTATCACATAGGTGACTGCAGGGGGAATACTTGTGGTACCTGAGGTAGATGTTGCATCACGTTCATTAGTACTTCTGGAGGGTTCCCTTGCGAAGCTTGGCTACTTGCACCAGCAAATGTTTTTGTCTCGAGGTCAATGTAACTACTTCTGTTACCTTCTCTAGTAGGCATGGGGGGTAATTACCCCATACTATTTTTGGAAGGCCCTTAAAGGTTCTCTTTATTATATTTTGGTGTCTTTTCTTAATCAATCGGAGCAGAAATACCTGAAATTTGTTTGATTGGTTGCATCTTTAGAGAAATTTCAGAGTGTTCTTTGATCCTAGATTTTCATAGCTTCATAATTTTTTGAGTTTGTACAAGTTATATTAATAATTAAAAGTGGATGATCGACCAGCTCGTCAGTCCAGGAGGTTTTGTCGACTCTCACCTCCGAGTTTCGAGCCTTCTTCTAGAAGGCATAGGAGAAATTCTTCTGGTGATTTTCAATCAGTAGAAGCGAACACATCGGAGAGTGATCCTCTGCTTGGGGCTATAGTCTCACAGGATGCTCCTAGTGTAAGTCATGATTTGGACAAGAGTACTCCAATCCTTTCTAGGGTTCTCTTCCAATCTAAAAACGAGGTTTAGGTTGAAGATATTTCTGAGTCTCCTATGACTCCTTCGCCACCTTTTTCTCCTAGTTTTCCAGATGTTGTATTACACATTGGTACCCCAACTCACAAGTTGGAAATCCCTACTTTTTCTCCTTCTTTTCTTTCGATGGCCACTGCTAGGAGCATAATTTCAGCTATGAGTAATTCTAGTGTGAATAATCCTCTTTAAGTTAAAGGAGGAGGTACAATTTCTATATCAACTATCACTCCTAGTACCACAATATTTGGCTGTACCTCCATTCCATCTTCGAGTGGGGGCACCCAATATTTTACTTCCCACACTGGTTCCTTTTCATTTGGCATGCCTTCTAGTGCAATTCCCTTCATTCCTTTAACCATTTTATCTTTTTTCTCCACACACATGTCCTTTATGGATAATGGTTCAGCATATTTCCATATTTTTCCTTTTAGGAGTGGTCATATCCCTCATTCTAACCCTTCTTTAGACTCTCTACCTTTATACGCTCAAGGTCAAGGGTTTTAATCCTTTTCAAGGAGGTCAAGGCTTTAATCCTTTTAAAGGATCGACTAACCCTGCTTTTAGTGGTTTAGGAACCGAGAACCAGTTTTTTTCTGGTCAATATGGGAACATGCCTTTCTCCTCTGTAGGAACTTCTCAGAGTTTTTCTCCTTTCGCCAATGTGTGGAAACCTTACCAAGGGCTCTCCTTTCCATTCAACGCTTCAATTGGGGGAAATTTTCCTGGCTATTGTAACCTTTTGGAAGGAGGAGGTCATACTTTGAATTTTTTTGGACCATAAGGTTTTCTTTACGGTTCAGTGTCTTCTACAAACAATCCTTGGCAACCTGGTGCCTCTGCAAATCTAGGTTATTATTTTCAAAATGTTGGGAATCCTTCTCATGGTGGGTGGAATTCTCAATGTCCTCTACACTTATCATTCTTCGAAACTCTAAATTTGTCGAATATTTCAAAATTGGCTAACGATACAATTCAATATAACCTAGTTTGGCCTCTGGTTCCTACCAAACTTCCATTAGATATCCCAAAACTCGAAGGAAAGTCTGGGGAGGATCCAGATGACCATACAACAACTTTTCATTTATGTTGTTCATCTAACTTCCTTATTGATGATTCAATTAGGTTGATATTGTTTCAAATCACCTTAAGTGGGAATGTTGCGAAGTGGTACATAGAGCTTAGTGGGAATTCCTTTGCTTCATTAGGAAAATTGGCTACTATGTTGAACCAATTTCAACTGCTCGTTTGTTAGGTCCCTATATTACTAGTATATTCCCTTATTGTTGTTAGTGTAACCCCCTTATTGTTATTGTTGTACACCTGTAACCCCCATATTGTTATTATTGTGCCCTTCAATTATTATTGTTAGTTCGGCTAGGATTACATTATGGCCCCATGGACTTCTATATATAGAAAGGAGGTTTTGTCATTTGTATCATCCAAGAATTATTCATTCATGTAATGTATTGGAGGTTTCCCCCTCGAAGTGGCTTATTTCTAAGGCGTTGATATCTCTTTTCTTCTATTTTTGGAGCTGGTTTCTCAACATTTGGTATCATAGCTTTGGAATCTAGGGTTTTACTACTCCAAACAGGTCATCATGGAATTTTTTCTATAACGTTTTTTCTACGAAGGGTCAAAAGCTGAAATTTGTAGAGTGTGAATCTGAACTCCTGAGGAACATCGTCAAAACATTTCAAATCTTGGTTCACAATATTTTTGGAGATATGGTCTGTGGAAGTTAGGTATTTTGCAGGCTCCCTAATTTCATCTCAAAGAGGTGATCATGGGAAAATATTTATAACTCTCTCTCTAAGAATCGTATTGGAATTCTGTAAAACTTGGCTGGAAGTACACAGAATTTAGTTTCCTTTCTATCAATTTCAGAGCCGAAGGAGGAAACAATGACACATTGCAAGTCATATAAGTTCGCTCTACTAAACCAGTCCATAATTAGGTCATCGTAGGAGATTGGGCACAACTCTGTCTTCAAGAATCCAAATTAGGTTAGACCTATGGCATTCGAAAGATAATTTAGAGGGCTACCTCAGTGTCAAATTTCAGATATTGAAGATCCGAAATCACAGATATAATTCAGTTTCAATATCGAGCTCCTCAAAAGTAAGAAAAAGGTCTGTATTGTTTTCTGAATTGCATGTCTTGTGTAAAAAAAAATCAGTTTGAAGTGATTCCAAGGGCCTATTGAGTATATATTTCAGTATTGGGTTCTGAAATGCCTCATAAAAATAATTCAGCACCCATTAATCCCTCAGAGTACTCTACTATGACTCATGAAGATGAAGAATTGGAACATGATCTATCAAAATTACAAGAGCAAGTGCACCAAATTTTGCTCTCGCAAAGAGCAACAAAAAATGAAATGGAATTTTTGAAGAAAGGCATGGAAGCGAAGATGGATGGTTTGAAGAATAATATGGATTGTTTGAAGAAAGGTGTGGATGTTAAGATGGATGGCATGGAAGCTGGCATGGAAGCTAATATGGATGGTATCGAAGAAAAAATGAAAGACAACATGGAAAACATGAAGAATGATCTAAAATAAAACATGGAAGGTTTGACAAAGTTGTTACAAGAAATGTTTCCTAATGGAGGAAAGATAGTAGAGGAAAATCATGATGAGAACAAAATAAATGTTAATCGTGATTTCATAAACTCTAATGTTGGATGGAATAACCACCATATTCCAAAGATGGATATGAGGAAGTTTGATGGCAAGGATCCCGTAACATGGATACTACAGATGGAGCAATATTTTGATCTCAATAATGTGCAAAACACACAAAAGGTATGCATTGAAACTTTACATTTAGAAAAAAATATATTTGTATGGTATCGATGGCTTTGCTCTCGTAAAAAAATTGTCATTTGGTCAATTTTTACGGAGGAAATGATAGCACATTATGAGGATACAAAGATCAACACCTTCTTTAGCCAATTGATAAATCTCAAACAAAAGGGTTCAGTGCCGGAGCAGATTTGAGTACTTCCAAAAATTGAATATAAGGGTAACTGGTATTCCATAGGAGCACAGGATTGATGTCTTCATAGAGATGTTAAATGATAACATCCAACATGAAGTCTTAGTTTGGGAACCTAATTCATTAGAGAAGGCATTCAAGTTGGCGAGAAAAATTGAATGTAAAATTATGGTGACAAGGAAGCCTACCACTCACATCTATAAAGATGGAAGTGTTGCTACTCCTATACTTCCACAACCTACAAGGTCAACACCACAACAATTGGAATAAAAAAGAGAAAAAGGGCTTTGCTACAGTTGTGATAGAAAATACACTAAAGGTCATAAGTGCGCCGAGAAGAAATTATTTTACATAGATTGTGAAGAGGAGGAAGAAAATGAAGAAAAAACTTCAAAAGTAGAGGATATACACCAGGAAGAAACCCTAGAAGAAGAAGAAATGAGTCCAACCATATCATGTAATGCATTGGCAGGAATTACCACTCCTTAAACTCTCAAGATAGAAGGACATATCAAGAAGAAAAAGGTAATAGTGTTGATTGATTCGGGTAATACCAATAATTTTTTTCATTGTAAGGTAGCCAAGGAATTGAATTGTTTCCTATACCTAGCACTAGAATGTCAAGTGATGGTTGCGAATGGAGGAACTATAAATTGCTCTAGAAAATTCCATAATATCAAGCTAGCCACGGGGGAATATGTATTGAATAGTTCAATGCTTTTCATCCCAATGGCAGGTGCTGATGTTGTACTAGGAGTACAATGGTTACAATATTTGGGGACAGTAGCTTTTAATTTTCAGGAACCTTTCTTGAAATTTTTTTCGGAAGGAAAGGAAATTGAATTACGGGGTATCGCATGGAAGCCAGGAAAGATAATAAGCTCTAATGTCATGAAAAAGCTTCTGAATAAAGAACAACAGGGCATAATTGCACAATTATTCTCACTAGCAGTTCCAACATCAAAATCATCTATTTCTCGAGATCTCCAAAAATTCTTGGACAATAATTCCAAGGTGTTTGATACTACCAAAGGAATCCCAGCTATTCGTGATCATGATCATGTTATTCATTTGATTCCAGGAAGTGTTCCTCCAAACATCAGGCCTTATAGATATCCTTATGTCCAAAAGAGCGAAATTGAATGTATGATTGCAGAAATATTAGAGGTTGGTATAATTCAACATAGTCAAAGTTCTTTCTCTACTCTAGTAGAATTGGTGCACAAGAAAGATGGATCATGGTGCATGTTTCTGGATTATAGGGAGCTCAATAAGCTCACCATTAAAGATAAATTTACCATTCATTTGATTGATGAATTATTGGATGAATTACATGGAGCAATTTATTTTACCAAGTTGGATCTTCGTTCAGGATATCATCAAATTAGAATGAAGACTGAAGATATTCTGGAAACAGTATTTCTAACTCATGAGGGTCATCATGAATTTTTCGTCATGCCTTTTGGCCTTACCAATGCACCTTCTACATTTCAAGGGTTGATGAATTCCATTTTCAAACCCTTCCTTAGAAAATTTGTGCTAGTATTTTTTTTATGATATACTAATCTATAGCAAGTCTTGGAAGGATCATGTTCAACATGTTGACAAGGTGCTCAAACTATTGGAGGAGAAACAATTATATGAAAAAACATCCAAATTTTTCTTCGGAGTACAAGAGGTGGAATATCTAGGTCATATTGTATCTCATTAGGGTGTTAAGGTAGACCCTAAAAATATTAAAGCCATTAAGGAATGAAAATTCCCCACAACCATAAAGCAGTTTCACGGATTTCATGGGTTAACAGGGTATTATCGCAAGTTTGTTAAGAATTATGGGAGAATAGCAGCACCTTTAACAACATTATTTAAGAAAGATTCATTTTCATGGACTCCTGAAGCAACTAAGGCTTTTAACATCTTAAAGAGGCAATGTGCCTAGCACTAGTCTTAGCTACGCCAGACTTCACAAAAACCTTTATTGTGGAATGTAATGCCTCAGGAAATGGAATTGGTGTTGTTTTAATGCAAGAAGGAAGACCCATTGCTTTTGAAATTCATTCAATCGAATGAAAGTATTTACAAAAGGCTATTTATGAGAAGAAAATTTTGGCAATACTACATGCACTAAAGAAATGGATACCTTACCTAATGGGAAGACACTTCAAGGTAAAAACTGATCATGATAGTCTTAAACACTTTTTGGAACAAGGACTATCTTCAGAAGAGCAACAAAATTGGGTCACAAAGATGTTGGGTTATGACTTTGAAATCGTCTACAAAAAATGGAAGTTAAATGTTGTTGTAGATGCACTCTCAAGAAAAGATGAAGAGGTGGAAGCATTGCTTTGTGCCATTTCAATTATCCAACCAGATTGGATAACCAAAGCAAGGGATAAATGGAAGAAGGACAAAGAAGTGTGGACTCTCATTCAAAAATTTTAGCAAGATCCTAGTATATCTGATACATTTAGTTGGAAAAATGATTCCTTATTGTACAATGATTTCTTATATCTTTGCAAGAATTCCAAACTAAAACAAAATATACTTGGAATTGCATACTTCTCCTTTAGGAGGACACTCAGGATTTTAAAAAACTTACCACATGATGAAGAAAGAATCATTAGGGAAATTTTGAGGTCTAAAATGGGCCTCCTTAGGAAATAATAAAATAACAGTTAAAACAATAAAATAATATTTATGTATTTTAAATTCACTTTTTGCACCATAATCCATGTAATCATAGTTAAATTCAATTCAAAAGTTGTACCAAAATAAAATTAATAAAAAAATTATATTGATGTGACTATAAATAAGAATGAGTTTTTCAAGAAAAAATCATCATCATTGATAAACTAATGCATTTGTCCTTTGTACTTAAATAACTTAAAATAAAATATAAATATAAATTCTTAATTATATTATATGCTATTAATTAAAATTTATATTATTTAAATTGTATAATAACATGTGATTAATATACTATATAAAAATAATATAATATAATAAATGTATAGGAATATGCCTTGTTTCTTTCAATAAATATGAAATGACAATAATATATTTTTATTCAAAAAGTGTGAAATGACATTTATTATGAGTACTTTACTTTCACTTTAAAAGTAATTAGAGCACTACCATGGTTAACAATGAGTTTTTATCCACCATTGACAATGTGAAAAATAAGTACCTTTAACTCAAGCAATGCCACCTCAACTATTAGGGATGATATCATCCCCTAAAATGTGATTGGTTCTCATAAAGTTAATTTTGATTGTACATTTTCCTTAGGAGGCCCATTTTAGACCTCAAAATTCCCCTAATGTTTTTTGGGATGGCCTTAAATCTTATATTCAAAATTTTGTGGCGGAATGTTTGGTTTTTCAGCAAAATAAAGTTCAGACAATTAAGACCCCAGGTCTTCTACAACCTTTATCCATTCCAAGTCAACGTTGGGAGGAGATTTCAATGGATTTTATCACATGTTTACTTAAGTCCGAAGGAAGGAGTGTTAGCATGGTGGTAGTTGATAGACTTACCAAGTATGGACACTTTTGTGCATTATATCATCCATTTAAAGCAAGTACAGTTGCTACTGCATTTATGGAAACAATTCAAAAGCTACATGGAAACCCGAAGATTATTGTAAGGGACAAAGATCCAATTTTTACAGGAAATTTTTGGACAGAATTATTTTCTTGTTTGGGTACACAACTAGCTCATAGCTCATCTTATCATCCTCAATCCAATGGTCAAACAGAGAAGTGAATAAATGTTTGGAAGGATATCTTCGTTGTTTTCTATCTGATAAGAAAGCACAATGGATCAAGTGGTTACCTCTCGCTGAATGGTGGTATAACACTTCCTTCCATACTGCAGAAAAAATCACTCCATTTATGGCACTTTATGGATATCATCCACCATCCATCACATCTTCTTTAAGGGAAAATTCTAGGGTTCAAGTAGTGGAGGATCACATTGAGCATCAACAAGAAGTTCTCAAACTCTTAAAGGATAACCTAAATTTGGCACAAAATCAAATGAAACAACAGGAAGATCAACATCACAGTGAGAGAATTTTTGATGTGGGAGACTGGGTATTTTTACGGCTACAACCATACAAACAAATGTCCCTCAAGCAAGCTAAGAAAGATAATAAATTATCGCCAAAGTACTATGGTCCTTACAAGGTTTTGCAAAAGATTGGTACTATGGCATACAAATTGGAGCCTCTTTCTTCTTCGCGAGTGCATCCGGTTTTCCATGTTTCATGCTTAAAAAAGGTTATAGGCGACAAAATTCTAGTTCAAACAACATTCCAGAACTTGATGAGGAAGGAAAAACCATATTGGAACCTGAAGCAGTCACGGAAGAAAGAACTCAATAACTACGAAATTGATAAATTTCAGAGTATCTCATCAAATGGAAGAACTTACCCACTGAAGATTCGACATGGGAGGATGATAATTTCAAACAAAAGCACCCGTAGCTACTCAAGCGTTCAAGACAACAATTTTTTGAAGGGGAGGATCATGTTAGGTCCCTATATTACTAGTATAGTCCCTTGTTGTTGTTATTGTAACCCCCTTATTGTTATTTTTGTACACCTGTAACCCCCATATTGTTATTATTGTGCCCTTCAATTATTATTGTTAGGTTGGCTAGGATTACATTGTGGCCCCACTAGGATTACATTATGGCGCCATGGACTCCTATATATAGAAAGGAGGTTTTGTCATTTGTATCATCCAAGAATTGTTCATTCATGTAATGTATTGGAGGTTTCTCCCTCGAAGTGGCTTATTTCTAAGGCACTGATATCTCTTTTCTTCTATTTTTGGAGCTAGTTTCTCAACACCATTTGATATGATGTTGGAACTGAGCTATTGTCTAGTTTCCAACATGACAAGGCAACCCACATTTCTAACCATATTCAGGAATGGTGAAGAAGGAATAGGCTCATTAAAGCCAATATTCCTAATGAATTTCTTCAAGAATGGTTCTTAAAATAATTATAGCCAGAAATATCGAAGGATGTATCACTCTTTGGGGTATTTACCAAAGTGAAAGATCCCAACAATTATAACTTATCTATTCTTGGTCATGTTTTTTTATAAGGTTTTTTCGGATGCTCCTCGATGCAAGATAGATTTAGTAAAACCGAAGCTAACTCCCCATGCTGATGGAATAGTCAGATCGCTCGATAGCAATATGGCTAACCTCTTAAATCAATTGCAACAGTTGTCTTTACAAACTACTTCTTTGATTCAGGCATCGTCGTCATTGTCTTTGCCTTCTCAACCATTAACTATTAACAATGTCTAATCCTCTAAACCCAAAGAATATCAACAATCCATTGGGAATAAGAAGGAATCTAATACGAATAAGGATAAGGATGGGAAGGGTAAGGCGAACAAACCCAGTAAAAATTTTGGGGAGGGTAAAAAAGAGTAAAAAACGAAAGTTAATTTCCCTTGCAAATTGTGTGTTGGAGACCATTCAACTCATCTTTGCCCTAAGATTCGGGATGCTCAGCACCTATTAGCTCAGCAAGGTTCTTCTAGCTCCCAGGTTGTCCTAAATAACCCTTTTCCCCAAGAACAACAAATTCTTGTTGGCGTGAATGTTAATACTAGAACCCCCATAGGGGGCAACCAAGAGGGGGAAAATCCATCAAATGTATACATGATGAATTCTCATATTGACGTGGCGACAAGGTCACATGATTATGGTGAACCTACATCCTCTAAGGCTAAGGTCACTCCTGATGTTTCAGAACCACTCAATATTCAGAGGCCCGCAATTGGGCCTATACCTCGGAAGCCAAAAGGCTTCATAAAATGTTTGGCGATTAATCCTAATGCTGGGGCTGCCCAGAACTAATCCATTGTTGAATATTTGGTTCAAATTCCTTATGAAATTTCTATGTTATATGTACTCTAGTCATTCCCAACACAAAGGATTGTGTTGCTCGCTGCGATGGTGTAATATTCCTTTTTAGGAATTACTGCACTATGTTTAGTGAAAACACTATATTCAAAAAATTACGCCATAGAAACATGAAATAGGACTTGGATCCTCTTATATATGTTGTATGGAATTCACATACCAAATTTCATTAGAAAAAAATCACCCTAGCTACATTAAAAAGATTTCCCTAACTCAATATAGCTTAAAAGCACCCCAATCCCATGACTTTCAACAACAGAATTTCTGAAGACTGCAATAGCGTAATTCATATGAGGGTTTCTATAGAAAATTGTGAATCAATACATATCTAGAGATTATATTAATCATAAAGCCAAGAAATGGAGTTTTAACGTCTTTTATACAAGAAATAAGACAACCCGACAAGGGTTTTCGACATTACACAAGTATAAAAGGAAATACTGCAGAAAATAACGTAGTATACTGCAACTCTGTATTTTATATGATTGAATATAACATGAAATAGATGATCAATACATAAAATGGTCAAAGGCCCTCCTTATTAGACTTTCCGGAGATAAATAGACACCTTCTCCTCAAACACTAGCACAAAATCAAGGGATTCAACCCTGCCACTACTTCACCTTCAGAAAGATGCAGTTTCTAGAAGAGACTATGCTGTAGATTTTGGTGACTGCTTGACCCTAAGTCATATGGTGGAAATATAGCTCTGAACCTTCCCCTTAGATCCCTTAAACAAGCTGATCCAAAGAAGAGGATGGAATTCCTGCATGAGAATTCCTTGCACTAAACAGTGCTGCAACTACAGCTAAACAGCTGAAGCATGCAAGTAGTCAAATGACCAAACATAGATGAATATTAAGTGCCTTCCTTACTGCTATCCCTTCCTTCTTATCCTTCGTGAGCCTCCTCACCCCTGACCCCACTCATTAATGAGCTGACTTCCTTGAAAATATTCCTCCTTCAAAACTGCGTTGTCCTTACTGGTTTCCCTCCTCATGTAGCAGCGCTATTGATTTGGTCAATTGGATCTAGTCCACCTACATTGCCTCCCTTTCACACCAAGGTGGATTTATTTTCCTTCTTATTCTGATCCCCTTTCACATTGGGATTGTTTCATTACTATTACAGAGATTTAAGGGTCTCCCTACCCCATTTATTCTTCTGGCTGCAAAATGGAGAAAATATAATACTCCAACTAGAAATGGATAATTTGGAATATTACAGTCCTCCCCGCTCAAAATTTGCTTGCCCTCAAGCAATAACAAAGAAGGATGCTACAAGATCTTCTCTCCTTCCTAAGCGGCATCCTCATCTGGTAGATTCTTCCATCTAATCAGATATTCCTTGATCACTCTACTTCTTAGCTGCCTCTCCCTTGTGTCTAAGATTGCTTCTTGTTGCAAAATTAGGTGGCCCTCATGATAAATGGGGGGAGGTCCATGTTGGCAACTATATCTCTCCCAATGGCCTTCTTGAGGCAAGAGACATGGAAAATATTGTGGATCTTGCTCCCCTTAGGAAGCTCCAACTCATATGCTACCTTACCAACACAACTTATCACCAAATATGGCCCATAGAAACATGGTTTGAGCTTTTCAGCCCCCTTCTCCTTGAGGGTAGACTGTTTATAAGGCTGAAGGCGTAGATATACTAGATCTCCTACCTCAAACTATCTCTCTACCCAACCACGGTCTGCATAAATCTTTTGCTAGTTTTTGGCAGTAGCAATGTTGTCTTTGAGGGCTCTATGTATGCCCTGATTCTCCTAAATCCATTCCTTTTCTCTTGGAGCCTTACTTTCCCCAAACATAACATCAGCAAATGAGAGTGCATCATACCCATATAGGGCCCAGAATGGAGTCATACCAATAGACATATGGTGAGTATTGCTGTAACAATACTCCCCCAAGTGGAGCCAACGCATCCAGGCCCTCTACTGCCCTGCAACATAGTTTCTCAAGTAGCCTTCCAGCCACTTGTTCACTATCTCAGTCTGTCCATTGGCATGTGGGTGATAGCTAGTGCTCGGTGTCAAATCAGTCCGCACTAATCGAAAAATTTCCTGCCAAAAGCCACCCATGAAGCGGCTGTCCTGATCACTCACTATGGTCCTTGGGAGACCATGGAGTCTAAATACATTTCTAAAGAATAGCTCAGCCACTCGTGAAGTAGTATAATGTGTAGAAATGGAAAAGAAATGAGAGTACTTTGTTAGTCTATCAAAAACTACAAATATACAATTCTTACCCTGCACTGTAGGTAGGCTGGTGATGAAGTCCATAGAGATGCTCTCCCACTTTCCATCTGGAATAGGTAGTGGCTGCAATAACCCAGTAGGGTGGGTGTGCTATCCCTTGTTCTGCTGACAAACTGTACACTCCTTGACATGTTGGAGAACATCCTCCTTGAGACCCTTCCATGAAAATCTCTCCCTTATGGCCCTATAAGTCTTTATGAAGCCTTGATGCCCTGCAAGTGGAGAATCATGTGATGCTTGTAATATCTTCCCCTTGAGCTTGGAATTCGTAGCCAAGAAGATCCAATCCCGGTAATAGATGACCTCATCCATCACCCTATACCTCTCATTCAGTACCACTCCATCAAGTATATCACATGCAAAATCATCTATGGAATACTCAACCAAATTTTGAGCCTTCCAATCTGCATCCATGCCCCTCAAGGAAAGCGTTGTAGGTCTCCTGGATAGAGCATCATCCACTACATTGCTCTTCCCCTTGACATACTCTATGTCAAAGTCATATGCTTGGACTTTTCTCACCCACTTCTGTTGTCTTTCTTGGAGCTGCTTTTGTTCAAGAAAGAATCTAAGGCTGTTATGGTTAGTCTTCACCCTGAATTTATTCCCCGCCAAGTACTGTCGGAATTTAGCTAATGCATGCATGATAGCCAACATTTCTTTATCATAGATGGTGTTGGAGTTCCCATGTTTTGGAAAGTTTTGCAATACCAAAAGATGAGACAACATCAGAACCACTTTTGGACCTTAGGATCTAGCCCTCCTAGGTCCAGAGATGGATCTCTCAATATAGACAAAGGTTTTTTGTCTTTGAAGTTCATTTTTAAGGTTTTAGGCTAGTTATGAGTGCGAGGTTTGTTTTGATTGATTGTTTGTTTGGTTGTTGGGAAACTGGAAGGAAGGGTTCAATACAAGAAAAAGGATGAGAAAAGAGGATTTTAGGCAAACGAGAGATATTTCAGAGAACATTCAAGGCCATTGGGCAATGGAGTCAGGAAAGGGTTTACTTTCTATTCAATATGTAGGCTTTCAGTTGGGCTAGTCATCTAAAACATTGGATCTTAAAGATGATACTGTGATATGAAATGATGAGAAAGAAGGTGAAAGGAAAGGAAAACTCCAAGATGACTACTTAGGAATTAGGTCCAAGGACAGGACATGCTGTTAGACACCTGTGAACCAACTCCTAAAGGGTTAACTCTTCAGAAAAAGGGAACATTACAGATTTAAACATGAAGGTGAAGGCCTGAGATCATAGAAAGACTTTGAACTTTCAATTCTTCGGCATCCAACTTAGGGGAACATAGAAAGGCTCAATTAATTGAAAGGACCCTAGTGAGACAGAAACAGTGTTCTAAACTCCCAGTATCCCTATCCTTTTAATTGAAACCCAACAAGAACATCTAAGATGGATTCATTAATTTATACATCAGCTAGTAGTAAATATAGCTACCACACTAGTTAAACTAACTTTAATCAGTGCTCAGATAACACATATAGTAGAAAACATCAAAGGTAGGGAGATCAGAAGCTTAGGGTACCATGCGAGGGTATATCCTAAACCATATTTCTGATGCGTACCAGAGAAGTGTAATGAAATGAATTACAGAAGGAAAACAGATACAAAGTAAGAAAACATCACTGCTGCTTTAAATTAGGATCCAAAGAAATGTGCCTGTCACGTTAAAGAGAAACATTAGTCATCTACAACATTGCCAACAGCTTGATATTCAGTCTGGAAACATCTTCCTCAACCTATCTTACAACTTTACACAGAGAACTATATCTCAAGAGAAACAGCTTACAATTCACAGATATCTGATCAACAACCTTTACAATGAGTTTATTCATGAGTTTTATAGTTGAAAGAGAGAAAGAGGAGGTAGATGAAACACTAAATGAAACATTAAAATAGAACAAAGGAAGAGGCTCGAGGCCCAATCTGTTTTAATGTCTATGCATTAATATTCGGTACTCTTTGGAAGAAAGAGTGGTCTTCGACAGGCTGAAATTTACTCCAGGTATTTCTTTGATGTACTTTCACTGCAGTACTCTAGTGAATAAACAAAAGGTAGGTAAATGACTTCAAGGTCTGCCATACTACGTAACAAATACTCTGGTAGCATAGGATTGTTCTGTTAGGGTGGAAATCTTCTTAGGAACACGATATTGAATAAAAGCATTATGGGTATCGTGTCCTTTCTTGGGAGGAAACTTCTGCTGATGTGAAACACTAATAGTGTTGTTTTCTGTGCAATAGGCCTCATTAGGCCTTCTTTGTTAATCATAAGGTCTTCAATCTGGTACATTTTCCCTTTGATCATTTAATTAAGGCTCAAAATCTTCAATTATAGGCATTGAACTTTCTGATTATCCACTTATACTCTTTGTCGCTCCATTACTGTCTAAGTCTGTGAAACTTGGAACTTCAATCGTGTTGGGGAGGTTTTATAGAGTTAAACTCTGTACTTTGATGAAAATTACATCTTAGCACCTTCCCAAGCTCTTCTTTGTAATATCAGGCCCTAAAAATAACCCTTCTTGTGTTCTATGCCACTGTAACAGTGACTGTGAACAGTGGCGGTTTCCACCACTTGTATCCTGCAAAAACACGTGAAATGTTAAGAAAATTCAAGCGGAGGAAGGATGGATGCAGTGGAAGGCTATGAAAATGGCAGCACAACATGGTGGAAAATGAGGATGAAAATGGAAAACGGTGGGAAAATGCAGTTGATGAAGGTTTGGATGAAGAATGCGTGTGGGTTGTTCATTCAGATCTGGAGGCGATGATCGACGGTGGAGACTAATTAATGAAATGAATTTGGATGGTCAGGTGAAATGCAAGAAAATTCAACGTAAAACATTAAAGTTCTAATGTTAGGTGGGATGATATGGCTTTCCAATGTAAAACATAAGGTTTGGACCTTTGAATGCAATACACGGGAAAAGTATGAAAATGTAACGAAAAACATTATGGGATGAGCTTGAATGGTGGCACAACGGTCATGGGCACAGGGCGATTGAATATGGACTGTAGATCACATGGGATGGATGGCTCAGATGCAATCGGGGATTGGTCAATCGGGGCCTCGGAAGGGTAGCACAATAATAAATTTCGATTGGCGATGGAGGCGGGGTCGCGATTGCGCGATAGCCGTCGGATCCGGGCGGTAGATCGACGGTCAACATGTAATCGGAGGGGCGAATGGGGGAAATGATGGGTGCAACACGGGATAGCACCGACCGTTAGATCTTTCAGAGATCAACGGCTAGAAACAAAGCAGAGGCCGATAGACTAATACACCATCGCATCGGAGTTTTGACTTTTACAAAGAAATTGCGCTCCGCTCCGAACTTCCGATGCGAGAAGCTCCATATGCATTAGCGCTTGGTCCTAGCGCTCGGGTCTATGGGGGGGAGTGGTTAGGGGCTGGCCGAAAGGGGCTAAGCCTGTTTTACAATAAAAATGGACTTTTTAGCTTAGAAACAGAGTTTTTAGGCTAAAAAGAAGGCTTTCGGTAGAGGTAACAAGGGGATTTTAAATCAAATGAAGGGATTTCAATTGGTTCTAAAGGATGAAATGGGTGTTTTAGAAGGATTAGGAGGGATTTTGGGGTTAAAAGGGGAGACTTTTCAAAGGGGAAAAAATGGTTAAAAATGAGGAAATTTGCAGGGATACAAAGGGAAAATGGAGGCCTTTTCTGAGCATAAATTTTTCACAGGCAGTGAGGCCTTTTGGATGGAAGCAGTAGTGAATATCTTTTAAAGGAAATGGACACACAGAGGCTTCAAGGATGAGAGTTTTTAGAGGAAATTTATCTCTTGAAGGCTCACAAAACAACTTAGCCACCTGTTTGCTTGGCAAAAATCTCATAGGTGGCTAATAGTGGCTCCACATGGGGATGGCTTCTTCTTGAAGGAGTCAAGAATTCAGAAGATAAATCTTGGAGTAGGCCAGGTGCCTGATACCTGAACCATATTTCTTCTTTGATTCATCTGTTACAAACATGATGGATATTAATCAGCAGAAACATTCCCCAAACAATCTACCTACCCATCCTACAATCCTACCATTTTTTCTTCAAGGTGCATTTGAATTTGCAGACCTTCTTCATCATCTTTATTGAAAGCAGAAAACAAACTAATCTATTTCTACCCTATTACTCCATGAGACCAGATTAAACTGTTGGCCTCATAGTTTCTCTACCTAATCTAATATCTGCTGGGATTAAACTGTCCAACAGATTTCTTCTCTACATTCTAACAGAAATTTAAAAACAGTCAAACTAGGATTAGACAGTCTAGTTTGTTGCATCTCCAGGGCATAAAGGTAGTTGCACATGGACTGAAATTGTAGAAAATTGGAAACAAAATTTTGAAGGCTTGAAATCTGAAACTTTGAAGCATCCTTCTCCTCTTTGTGACTCAAGTTTTGAGCTTGTTAGAGTCACTTTCCTCTTCATTTCAACTCTAGTTTTGGGCTTTTTAGAGTTGATCCTTTTTCTTCTTTGCTGGCTCAAATTTTGAGCATGTTAGATCCAATATTTTCACTTCCGAGGTTCAAGTTTTAAGCATGTCTGAACCTTTCTTTCTCTATTTTTTGAAACATTTTTATTTTTCTTTGAAAACAAAACACAGCAATAGTATTTACAATGGAAATTAAAACTGGAAATTGGGAATAAGCAGTAATAATGCTTGAGCATCCTGCCATTGATAGGACCCCCAAACAGATCTATACCATCTAGCTCTTGCAGAAAAAAGGCATTTGGACCCACAGTGGCATGTATGATGTAAGGACCCTGCCACAAACTGTCAAATTTTCTGTGCTTTCCTTTGTCTTCTCTCTTCAAGTCCCACTTCAGAAATTTATCTCCTATTTTGAAATCAGAAGCCTTGGTTCTCTTGTCAAACAACTTCTTAATATTTTCCTGAACTTTTAGAGCTCTGTTATAGACCTCTTCTCTTGTTTGTTGTAGATGAATTGTTTTATTTATCCTCCTTACCATGCTGTCCTCTTCTGTCTGAATCTCTTGGACTAGTTTAATCACTGGTACCCCAAGGCTGGTAGGAAACACTGCCTTGGTTCCATAGACAAGATGATATGGTGACATGCCAATGGAATTCTTTGTTGTCAGCCTATCAACCCACAAAGCATGCACATTAGGGGAATTTTGAGGTCTAAAATGGGCCTCCTAAGAAAAATGTACAACAAAAATCAACTTTATAACAACCAATAGGATTCAAGATGATGATGTCAACCATGGGGGATGATTTACCATTTTTTAAATGAAAGGGTAAAAATATTAAAAAATAATAAAATAATAAAACTACTTTTTTAACTCGTATTTTTAACTTATCTCCCAAAATTTTTACTCAAATTTCGAGTGGGAGTACTCGTTGGATGCAAAATTTAATTCCTCATCCAAGGATTACCCATGCTGCATACTTTAGATGAACCCTGCTACATGAAAAATGGGAAATACATATAAAAAAAAACGTGATTACAATCACGTTTTTTATGTATTTCTCATTTTTCGTGTAGTAGGACCCATAAAAAGTATGCAACATGGGTACTCCTTGGATGAAGAATTAAATTTTGCATCCAATGAGTACTCCCGCTTGAAATTTGAGTAAAAAATTTGGGAGATAAGTTGAAAATATGAGTTGAAAAAGTAGTTTTTTCATTTTTCCCTCTAAAATTTGATGATGTCATCAAATCTTATTTGATTTTTTCCACTATTATTTTATAATTTCCTTAGGAGGCCCATTTTAGACCTCAAAATTCCCCTAGTTCTAACTTGTTATGCCATGACTTCTTATTCTCCTCAAGCAGTTTTTTGATGATGGTCACCAAGCTCTTGTTTGATGATTCAGCTAACCCATTACCCTGTGGGTAATAAGCAATTGAATGACCGAGTGCTATTTGATACCTGTGACAGAAATCAGTCATTTTCTTGGATCCAAAAGCAGCAGCGTTATCAGTGATTATTTTTCTTGGGCAACCAAAACGAGAGAGGATGTGGTCTTCTAGGAACTTAATGATAACAGAATCTGTGGCATTCCTAGAAAGTATGGCCTCTATCCTCTTTATGAAGTATTCTGTGGCTATAAGGATCCACTTGTGTTGAGCAGAAGAAGCAGGGTGTATTTCTCCTATGAAATCTAGGCCCCATTGCAAAAAGGGACCCTCCACAGTAATGGGTTGTAATGGTAAAGGGAGGAGCTTTCTTTTTCCCTCAAAAATATGGCATTTATGGCAGGAAATTGTCATTTTATGGATGTCATTGAAAAGTGTAGGCCAGTAATAGCTAGCTATGAGTATTTTTTTAGAAGTGGCTTTCTAGCTCAGGTGGCCTCCGCACTCTCCTGCATGGAACTCCTATTTAATTCTCTCTGCTTCAGTTTCGGGCAAACATTTAAGCAATAGGCCATTTGTATTTTTCCAGTATAAACATTCGTTCAGTATGCAATAGTTTCTAGCTTTTAGCTTCATGAATCTAGCCTTAGTCTTTGATCGTTTAGGAGGGGCATTGAGGTTTGTGAGCACATACAGGATATCAGAATACCAAGGAGAGTTTTGAAAGGGTTCTTGGACAATAGGATCGAGAAATCCTTCCTGTTCATCCAAGGCATTCACCATGTTAATGTCGAGGGCCTACAAATTTGATTCGACCATCATTTGAGCTAACCCCTGACCTTTGATCAGTTTTGTGGGTTTTATTTCCAGGTCATACTCTAATATTATAGCAATCCATTTGCCCCTCTTCCCATCCGTGTCTTGGGACAAAATGTCTTTAACCACTATATTTGGCACATAGGCTATGGTGTGAGAATGCAGTATGTACACCCTAAAGTCTTTCAAGGCCTTGACCAAGGAATAGGCATGTTTTTCCATTATGTTGTATTTTAAGGGTGCATCTCTCAGAGCTTTGCTGAAGAAAGCAATAGGCTGTTCCATCCCCTCTGAATTTTTCTGCAGTAAAACTGCAGCCACTGTATGGTCGGAGGCAAATGAAAATATCATGAAATCTTTTGAGAAATCTGGGCTGATTAGGACAGGAGCCCAGGTGAGTGCAAGCTTAACTGATTCAAAATATTTTTTAGCCTCTACAGTCCACTTAACCCCTGCACATTTTTTCAGCATGTTAGTCATATTTCTGAGGTGCTTAGCTAAGTTGGGAATAAACCTCCTTAAGAAGTTGATTTTCCCAATAAAGGACTGTAACTCTTTAATTTTCCTCGGGTGTGTGATCTAAAGTATTCCCTCAACTCTCTGTGGTCTATCTTAATTCCCTTCTCTGATATAATGTGGCCAAGGAGCTTACCTTCTTGCAGCTCGAATACAATCTTCTTGGGATTTAATGACAAACCGAACCTTCTACATTTTTCAAAAACTCTTCTTAGATGTCTTAGGTGCTCCTCATCAGTCTTGGAGTAGACTGTTATGTCATCCAGATAGATGACAATGAAGTGCCCTATTTCTTCCAAAAGGGCTATGTCCATTGCTCGTTGGAAGGTCGCACCAGCGTTCATCAATCTGAAAGGCATTTTTACGTACATAAAGGTGCCCCATGGAGTGGTAAAATTTGTCTTGAGTTGGTCTTCTAGGAGCACTAAAACTTGGTTATAGCCTGAAAAACCATATAATAGGGAGATCCTTTTTGAGCCAACTACCTTCTACAGGATATGTTCCATCTTTGGTAAAGGGTAATTGTCTTTAAGTGAGGCTCTGTTAAGGTTCCTGAAATCTATGCACAGTCTGATCTCACATGTTTTCTTTCTCACAGCTACAAGGTTTGAGACCCAATCATAGAACCTCACAGGAACTATTATTCCTACCTCATACATCTTTTTGATTTCCTTTTCTATTGCAGGCAGTTGTTTCGGGTTTATTCTGCGAAGTTTATGTCTGAAGGGTTTTTTATTTTCCTTTAAAGGGATTTTGTGTTGTATAATTCTTGTGTCGTAGGCCTTTAAGTCCTCGTAGCTCCAGGCAAACACGTCGATGAATTCTTTGAATAAGTTGATGTATTTCTTTTTCATGTCTGTGGGTAAGGACTTAGCCAGCTTAATCATCTTTGGCTTATATTCAGTGCCTATGTTGCATTCTTCGACATCAGAGTCTGAGTACTCTATGGTGGATTTTTTCACTACATCATCGAAATAAAAAAGATCCTCTAAAGGTGCCAGACCTCGGGGTATGTTCTTATCTTTTTCCTGCAGCACCTCTATTTCCTCTTTATCTGCATTTTTATATTCTTCGGTCGGATTTCCAATTCCTTCAGTTAACACGTTTATCTCAATGTTATGGGGTGATTTTTCTTCATCGGATGGTTCTTCACTCTGGCAGCTTTCATCAGATTTAGAGTCTGAGTCGGAGAATTCAAACTCGTTCCTGTCTATCAGGAAATTCTCAATCTACTTATCGCCCTTGAAGACCTACCAATATTTCTCGTTGTCAGGCACTGCAGGTCTGTATTTTCTCTGAATGATGATTTGTTTGTCACTGGGAGGCTTATGATATGAACTAGCTATGCAAGCTAATCCATTCACAATAACGTTCTAGCTCCTAGGAGCAAACACCAGCTCATACTCTACAAAGGTTTCCAGTAAATCCATAACATCGTTTCTATATGCTCTCAATCTAGGGTGTTTTGCTATATACTCATCGTTCACTTGTTTTATGATCAACTCAGAGTCTCCATGTATAGCTATCTTTCGGGCTCCTAATTTTTTCAACAAATTCAAGCCTAGGATGAGAGCCTCATACTCTGCGATATTGTTTGTACATTTGAAGTTTAGATTGAAAGCATGACTCTCAACATAATCACTCTCTGTGTTATGTAACCACACTCCCGCCCCTGCATTTTTTCTAGTGTAAGACCTGTCGAAATTCATTCTCCATAAGGGATCATTTTCCTCCCTAACATGGGTTTCACTGGTCTGTTGTGTTACGAGGTCTGCGTTGGGCTGTGGAGGGTTTTGTTCTTTTTTTTATTCTAAGTCCAGATTGGCCATTATGTTAAAATCCATGGGTTCTACTCCATTTTCTACATCTCTGTCTTCTAGCTCTGATTCATCATTGCAGAGGATAAAGGAATCCAGATCTGTATGCACAGAGTACAGAGGTTCATTTTCAAGCTTTTCAGCGCTGCTAACCATGAATTTCATTTGTGCCTCTCTATACAGTCTCCTAAGCTGGCTAAAGACAGGGATTGTGGCATATGAGCCATCCATATGCATTGTACCTTGCAGCTTGGCTCCCCATGACCTCGATAGTAACATGCCATACTTAGGTGGCACATCTGCCACCACGACATCCATAACCATACATTTGGCTCGAATCTGGGTCAAGTTCACACATAGATCTTTGATTAGTCCAAGGCATTTTACTTTGCTAGAGTCAAATGAATATAAATATTTGTAAAGACAGGTTATCTCTAGGCCTAACCTCTCCATAACTACCTTAGGAATTAAGTTGCGTGACACCCCAGAATCATGCATTGCGTTGTGCAGGATCTTGTCATGGATATTGAGACTGATGTAAGACGGAGGTACTACCCCTTCCTGAAACTTCCCTTCTATCTTTGGACCAAACAGAAAGGCTGGTTGATCATCACTCAGATTTACAGTGTCACTGCTTTCCCCTAGATTTAAAGCTTTCAAAATTTGGCCTTTATATACATCCTGAGTGGCCAGCTCAGAGAGTGGAACAGAAATTTTAATTCTAGAAATCTCACTCTCCAAATTGAAGGGAGACTGACTCTTCATAAGGCTCAACTCTGTTTTGTTAGCCACCACTTTAGTGGCAGAATCAGCATGCTGATTCTCACTATGTACAGTTTTAGGAACTGTTTTATCAGGAACACTAGCTGTGGTACTAGTGCTGCTAGTTGGTTGACTTTGCTTATCTGTAATTTGGCTGTCTTTTTCTTTGTTCTTACCAGAACTTTCAGCTACTGATTTGTTACTTTCAACAGTTACCTTAGGAGTTTTCTCAGGCCTTTTCTTAATGGTAATCTCAGAAGCTTTTGGTTTGGAATTATCTAAGCTCTTTTTGCTTCTAAGTTCATACTGTTCCCTGACATGCATAATGGCATTTTCAAATCCAAGCCTGTAATCCTTAGATTCTAACCTTTCCTCATCCCAATATGAGGGTGAGGGCTGATCTTCCTCTGTGGAACAGTTATGTATTGAGTTGTCTATTTAAAACATATTTATTGCGGTCCCTCAGCTATGATCCCCTCATCTTCATTGAGAAATTTCTCTTGAACTGGGGGAATAACTTGCTGATCCGAGTCCCTTTGCCTATTTGGAGCGGTATTGTTTCTCCTAAAGTTCTGGTTCTGGTTATGGTTTTGGTTTCTGTTTTGATTACTGACTGAGACAACCATTTTTTCCATCATTTTCTGTAGTTTTTCCATGTTTTTGGTTAGGTGGTCATATTTGGCATCATAAGTGGAAGCTGCAATGTCATCCCTATAAGTTACCCTTTTCTCAACCCTCATTCTAGCTTTCTTCTCAATCAGGTTAGCCTCTACACTCATTGCGCCCTTTTTCATATCTTCCAGTGTGTTGTAATCTCTCTCCTTAAGCTGGTAGGCCATGTCAGCATCAAAGCCTTCTGGGTATTTTACTAAAGCCATACCTTGGGGAGGTTTCATATGTGGAGGAAGAGTGTTATAAACGCTGTTGAACCTTTTAGAGTAGTCATGGACACTCTCCCCTACATTTCTTTTAAGATTTTTATATTCGGCTAGGATTTGGAGAGGGTTGGTCTTGACTTCCCATTTATTTATAAAGGTTTGATATAATGAAGGAAGATCATGGATCGTATTAGGAGGCAGGCCTTTAAACCACTTTTTCACATCACCTCCCAAACTCTGTGCAAAGATTCTCATCTTGACTATCTCGTCATCTATTTCCATATAGTCAAAAGAATCTTCCATCCTATCTACATGGTGCTGAGCCATGGTAGACTCCTTTACAGTGAAGTGGGGAATTTTTTATTGATAGTCATTTGGTAGAGGCACTAAGGGTTGTGGTAACACCAGAGGTGTGTACCAGGCTGCCATGAGGATGTTCTAAGGATGTAAAGGATTGGCTTGAGCAGCAGGTATGTGGATGATAGGAATATTGGGACCAGCAACACTCTGTTGAGCTGATTTAGGATGGCAGAGCCCCAAGTTTTGAATGAAATGAATATCCGGAGGTGTAGATGGGGGAGTCTCTCTATCCCTAATGTGTTGACCACTGTGAGATGGTGAACCGGAAAGCTCAAGGTCTGGCTGGTCTAGAGCACTGAAGGACCTAGTTCTAGGTAAAGTTTTTTGTGAGTCTAAGTCAAACAGAGGGTCTGACAGCGCTGTAAAATATTTTGGTGCAAAGTTAGCACTATGGATATGTCTGGAAATAGTTGGCCTTCTAGGTGTGGGAGATTTCCTGAGAATGCTCTCGGGGTTGTCAACTATTTAGGGTGGTTCTGGGTTAGGATAAGCTCTTGTGTGAATGGTTCTTGAAGCCAGAATGTTGTCTTCAAACAGAGAAGCTTAATCCTACTTGTTACTTCTATTATGGTTGATGTTGTTATGAATTCTGGTCTCCCAGTGGAGTCTTTAATCCTTAAGGAACTATGAAGTCACCAGGTGGAAGGTTTAGAATGTTTCAAGAATGGTATACTGTCTGTTGATCATAATCAGCTCCCTATTTAAATTTCATGGGCAATCTACTTAAACACCCTGGATCCTTTCTCTCTACCTCGTGAATCCATTTTAACACCTATCGTTACCTTCCTTTGCCTCCAAATTGAATACATTGCACAAGTCTGGAAGCCTGCATTCAAAATTATTTAAGGTGTAGCCCTATCGGCCCTGGCCCCTCTGTTTTCTTACTCCGCATGACCAAAAGCTGTAACCACGCGTCAGGCCAAAAGGCGCTTACTGAATGCATATCGGACGCATTCTGGGCCATCTGATCAAACCATAGATCAACGTACCACATCTCTCCTGACTTGTGATCCCCACCCAGCGTCCATTGTTCAAAAACTGCCCGATATTCATCGCACCGCCTTTCGGCGGTAGGCGGTAATTCCCGTTCGGCCAGCAATTCCACTCAGCGCTCGCCACGCGTCCCAGCGTACGGCCTCGAAACCGCTCTCCATCGCGCATTATTTTTCGACCCGGGATGCGCAGCGATATCTCTATCAGCCGTCCGTTCTGAAGGTCTCCATCTGACGATCGTCATACCCCGAAGCTACATGAACATTAACCCAAGCCAATAGCGCCCCTGGCCCACTGTCTATTGCCTCCGGCGCTCTTCCAACCATCGATCTCCTCCTGAGATCGGGCGGTCAGGATTTGATTATCTCCGTCTTTGACTGGTTCCCATAGTCAGCACTCCACGTCATCCATTTCCCGCTGTCCCGATATCGTGCCACCTATCTCCTAGTTTTTCTCCACGTGCATTCCGCCACCCCAGATCTATATTTGGTTCATTTCTTCGTTTATTACGTATTTTCACGATTATGTTCACATTATTCTCCACGACCACTCCACACTGTTATGCTGCATTTCTTACCATCGTCCCACATTTCTCCACCAGTCAACCGCTCAGAGACTGTCACACCATTACCCCTACTGTGCCTGCATTCTCGTGCATTGGTTTTCCTAACATGTTTTCGGATTTTACAGGGTGCGAATGGAGGTAATCTGCCATTACTCACAGCCTCCATTACAGAAGCCGGGACCGCGTCAAAGGACAATTTTTCAGAGGAAAAATTTATGGAGGAAAGCTTGGGAGGCTGTTGTGACACGACTTCTATTAAAGAAGCAAGGGCTAAAATCTATCAAACCCTCCGGAGTTATTCAAAGCACAAATTTTTGCAGATGAAGACATTAATGTTGCGGCAAAGAGTATCAGTGGAAGATCCAGGAATTCAGTGTCCAATATTGAATATTTTCAATCTTAATTCAGGGTCTAGCTAGCAAAGGGTACGATGCACAAAAAACAATACCCTCCAGGTCTTCTTTCGGCTGAATTTTCCTTCAGGAAAGGACAGGATGTTTATGTCATATTACTTCTTTCTAGTGTTCCTGAAGAGACTTTCACCCACAACATTTACTTCAGGAAGCAGGATCCAGAGTACATATAGCATTACAGAGCCATCAAACAGTATGGGCAGACACTTTTTCACCATTTTGTTTTAATGAGACAATTAAATGATCAACACCTACCCCTTTTATTATGTTTTTTGTTCCTCCTATAAGGCTCCAGGAGAACGAATTATTTAGGGTTCCAGATTTTTATCAGAAAATTATGCAGTGAAAGGCTTTTTGCATACATTTTGTATAATTCTTGTATGAAGGCCCAGAGCCCATAGGGTCTCAGTGAGGAGGAGTTCTATCTATCAAAGAGGATTCTGGTCTTTGGTATTTCACAGTCTGTAACTCTCTTTATTGTGTTATATTAATAGAACATTTCATTTCATCCATCTTCCTTGTATCATGTTTTGGAATGCGAGTGGCTCACTGATTTCTGGTATGGATTCATCCTAGTTGATGCCCATGCTCGGATCAGTCAAGTGCTTTAAATATGGCTCATGCATGATATTCTGTTCCATTATTCAGCTAACCATACTTCTGCTATATTAGTTGCTTTGGGAGGGTGCTTTTAAAATGTTATTATCCTGTATGGATTCTTAGATTGGTAAGCCCATGCATGGTGGTATTGTATATCTAGGTATCAACTCAATGTTAACTAGTATCTTCTCAATATTTCTTTCACTACATACACCTTCTGATAATTTATGTCTGTGAAGTATTTCTGAATTGGCCCACTTTGCAATAAACTATCTCTGAATTGTCCGTTGCTTTTGTATTAGAGTTATGCATATTGCCTCTGCAGTATCTCTTTTCCTATGTCAGTTTCTGAGGGTTTGGTCCCATTCTAGTTTATTTCCTTGTTTACAGGATATAGCATGTGAGCTCAGGTTGACAACTTCATACATTATATTATATGCTCCTTGCTATGCTAAGATGTCCTAGGCACTGGTCTATCACAACTCTAGGTTGTCTCTAGGAGCTACAACACTATCCACCACAGTGATTAACCACCAAACTAAGGCTACTATGGTCTTCTTTGAGTTTGTGAAGTGTTTAAAGGTGTGTTTCACTCAAATTTCCCCAGTGGAGTCGCCATTATGTTGGAGTTCCCATGTTTTGGCAATTTTGGCAATACCAAAAGATGAGACAACATCAGAACCACTTTTGGACCTTAGGATCTAGCCCTCCTAGGTCCAGAGAGGGATCTCTCTATATAGACAAAGGTTTTTTGTCTTTGAAGTTCAGTTTTAACGTTTTAGGCTAGTTATGAGTGCGAGGTTTGTTTTGATTGATTGCTTGTTTGGTTGTTGGGAAACTGGAAGGAAGGGTTCAATACAAGACAAAGGATGAGAAAAGAGGATTTTAGGCAAAGGAGAGATATTTCAGAGAACATTCAAGGCCATTGGGCAATGGAGTCAGGAAAGGGTTTACTTGCTTTTCAATATGTAGGCTTTCAGTTGGTCTAGTCATCTAAAGCATTGGATCTTAAAGATGATAGCGTGATATGAAATGATGAGAAATAAGGTGAAATGAAAAGAAACCTCCAATATGACCACTTAGGAATCAGGTCCAGGGATAGGAGATGCCGTTAGACACCTGTGATCCAACTCCTAAAGGGTTAACTCTTCAGACAAAGGGAACATTACAGATTAAAACACGAAGGTGAAGGCCTGAGATCATAGAAAGACTTTGAACTTTCAATTCTTCGGCATCCAACTTAGGGGAACTTAGAAAGGCTCAATTAATCGAAAGGACCCTAGTGAGATAGAAACAACATTATAAACTCCCAGTATCCCTATCCTTTTAATTGAAACCCAACAAGAAAATCTAAGACAGATTCATTAATTCATACATCAGCTAGAAGTAAATGTAGCTACTACACTGGTTAAACTAACTTGAATCAGTGCTCAGATAACATATATAGTAGAAAACATCAAAGGTAGGGAAAGCAGAATCTTAGGGTACCATGCGAGGGTATATCCTAAACCATATTTCTGATGCGTACCATAGAAGTGTAATGAAATGAATTACAGAAGGAAAACAGATACAAAGTAAGAAAACATCACCGCTGCTTTAAATCAGGATCCAAAGAAATGTGCCTGTCACATTAAAGAGCAACACTAGTCATGTACAACATTTCCAATAGCTTGATATTCAGTCTGAAAACATCTTCCTCAACCTATCTTACAACTTTACACAGAGAACTATATCTCAAGAGAAACAGCTTACAATTCACAGATATCCAATCAACAACCTTTACAATGAGTTTCTTCATGAGTTTTATATTTGAAAGAGAGGCAGAGGAGGTAGATGAAACACTAAATGAAACATTAAAATAGAACAGAGGAAGAGGCTCGAGGCCCAATCTGTTTTAATGTCTATGCATTAATCTTTGGTACTCTTTGGAAGAAAGAGTGGTCTTCGACAGACTGAAATTTACTCCGGGTATGTCTTTGATGTACTTTCAATGAAGTACTCTGGTGAATAAAAAAAAGGTATATAAATGGCTTCAATGTCTGCCATACTGCGTAACAAATTCTCTGGTAGCATAGGACTATTCTGTCAGGGTGGAAATCTTCTCAGGAACATGATATTGAATAAAAGAATTATGGGTATCATGTCCTTTCTTGGGAGGAACCTTCTGCTGATGTGAAACACTGATAGTGTTGTTTTCTGCGTAATAGGCCTCATTAGGCCTTCTGTGTTAATCATAAGGTTTTCAATCTGGTAAATTTTCCCTTTGATCATTGAATTAAGGCTCAAAATCTTCAATTATAGGCATTAAACTTCTCCGATTATCCATTGATACTCTTTGCCGCTCCATTACTGTCTATTTCTGTGAAACTTGGAACTTCAATCATGCTAGGGAGGTTTTATAGAGTTAAACTCTTTACTTTGATGAAAATTACATCTTAACACATTCCCAGGCTCTTCTCTATAATATCAGGCCCTAAAAATGACCCTTCTTGCATTCTGTGCCACTGTAACAGTGACTGTGAACAGTGGCGGTTTCCACCGCCTATATCCTGCAAAAAAACGTGAACTGTTAAGAAAATTCAAGCAGAGGAAGGATGGATGCAGTGGAAGGCTATGCAAATGGTAGTGTAACATGGTGGAAAACAATGATACAAATTGAAAATGGTGGGAAAATGCAGCTGATAAAGGTTTGGATGAAGAATGCGTGTGGGCCGTTCGTTCAGATCTGGAGGCGATGATCAACGGTGGAGACTAATTAATGAAATGAATTTGGATGGTTGGGTGAAATGCAAGAAAATTAAATGTAAAACATTAAATTTATAATTTTAGGCAGGATGATATGGCTTTCCAATGTAAAACACAAGGTTCAGGCCTTTGAATGCAATACACGGGAAAAGTATGAAAATGTAACGAAAAACATTATGGGGTGAGCTTGAATGGTGGGACCACGGTCATGGGCAGAGGGTGATTGAATATGGACCATAGATCACATGGGACGGATGGCTCAGATTCAATTGGGGATCGGTCAATCAAGGCCTCAGAAGGGTAGCACAATAAGAAATTCTGATTGGCAATGGAGGCGGGGTCGCGATTGCGCGATAGCCGTCGAATCCGGGCGGTAGATCGATGGTCGGCATGTAATCGGAGGGGTGAATGGGGGAAATGATGGGCGCGATGCAGGATAGTGCCGACCATCAGATATTTCAGAGATCAACGGCTGGAAACAAAGAAGAGGCCGACAGACTAATACACCATTGCATCGGAGTTTTGACTTTTACAAATAAATTGCGCTCCGCTCCGAACTTCCGATGCGAGAAGATCCATATGCGTTAGCGCTTGGTCCTAGTGCTCGGGTTTATGGGGGGAAGTGGTTAGGGGCTGGCCAAAAGGGGCTAAGCCTATTTTATAATAAAAATGGACTTTTTAGCTTAGAAACATAGTTTTTAGGCTAAAAAGGAGGCTTTCGGTAGAGATAACAAGGGGATTTTAAATCAAATGAAGGGATTTCACTTGGTTCTAAAGGATGAAATGGGTGTTTTAGAAGGCTTAGGAGGGATTTTGGGGTTAAAAGGGGAGACTTTTCAAAGGGGAAAAAAGGGTTAAAAATGAGGAAATTTGCAGGGATACAAAGGGAAAATCGAGGCCTTTTCTGAGCATATATTTTTCAAAGGCAGTGAGGCCTTTTGGATGGAATCAGTAGTGAATATATTTTAAAGGAAATGGACACACAGAGGCTTCAGGGATGAGATATTTTCAGAGGAAATGTATCTCTTTAAGGCTCACAAAACAACTTAGCCACCTATTTTCTTGGTAAAAATCTCATAGGTGGCTAAGAGATGGGGTATAACCTTTCATGAGGAAGTAGTTTCCTGCTTTCAAAGGCTATATGATGTCCTCCTTGCATCAAGAATGCTCCAATCCCTTCACCTAATGCATCACATTCTAGAACAAAAGGTTGAGAAAAATCAAGTAAAACTAATACAGGGCAACTACTCATTACCTCTTTGAGCTTATCAAAAGCCCTCTGTGCTATAGGTGTCCAACTAAAAGCTCCCTTCTTGGTCAATTCTGTGAGTAGTGTTGCTAGTTGTGAGAACCCTTTTACAAACTTCCGGTAATAAGTACATATTCCTAAAAATCCCCAGAGTTCTGTGACATTCCTGGGCTCAGGCTAATCTCTGATAGCCTAGATCTTCTCCTCATGCACCCTTACTCCATCCACTCCAATGATGTGACCCAAATAAAGCATCTCTGTGAGTCCAAACTCACATTTGGAGAGCTTAGCATAGAATTTCTGCTCCTTGAGAATATGTAAAACTGTCTCAATATGTTGCAAATGCTCCTCCCAAGTGTGGATGTAGATGAGAATATAATCAAAGAAGACCAAAAAAAACTTCCTCAAATTACCACGGAAGATGTGGTTCATGCAAGATTGGAAAATTTCTGGGGCATTGGTTAATCCAAAGGGCATCACCAAAAATTCAAAATGCCCATAGTGACACCTGAACGTTGTTTTGGGGATATCCTGATCCCTCACTCTGATTTGATGATACCCAGATCTCAAATCAATCTTGGAGAAGTATTTAGATCCCCTCAGCTCATCCATTAGCTCATAGATCCTGGGTATGGGGTATATATTCTTCATGGTCTTCTTGTTTAATTCTCTATAATGAATGCACATCCTCAATGTGCCATCCTTCTTCCTTACTAAGACCACTAAAGAAGCAAAAGGACTGGTACTACGCCTAATGTGTCCTAGAGCCAACAACTCTTGGATGGCCCTCTCAATCTCATCCCTATAAGCCTTGGGATGCCTATAAGGAGTGGTGATTACTGCTTGGATTCCTTGCCCCAACTCAATAGTGTGTTAAAACCCCCGGTTAGGAGGCCTCCCTGGTGGAATATTTCCAAACACTGCAGAATACCGGTCCAAAAGAGCTTGTACATCTATATGTACCGGTGAATCCTTGCCCCCTACTTCTGATAGATGTAGTTCTACTACCCATTCTACATCTCCTCTACGTAGATATTCCTCCATTCTATGTGCTAAAACAATCTGAGGGGGGTATGTGTTTATTCCATTGATCTTTTGATGCTTACCATTCTTCCCTTCTGTCCATTCCATCTCCAGAGTTTTCCAATCAGTGGTAACTCTCCCAAGAGTGATCAACCACAGGACCCCCAATATGACATTGGTATCTATAATATCAACCACAAGGAAGTGGTATGTTAAGGTGTAGGTCCCCATGGTGATGGATAGTGCCAGAACATATTTGGCACACTGTATGGTTCTAGCTCCTAGAACCATGACTAAGAATCCCTCAAACTCCTCCATGTCGATCCCTCTCCTCTGTGCCAACTGTGCATCAATGAAATTATGAGTAGCTCCACTATCAATCAGCACTAACACTATTTTCCCCATAATAGTACCTCTTAACCTCAAGGCCAGATATTTTGGGACCCCTATTAATGCTGCAATAGCTCCACCTCTTGGAGCAAAGTCTTCTACTGATGGTACAACATTGGCCTCCTCCCCCTCCTTAGAGAAGGTCTCAATATAATGTGTCTTTCCTACAACACATTCATGGTTTGGCACCCATGGCTTCTGATAGGCAAGACAAGACCCTTCCTTCCTCAAGTTATTCAAGTCATGATTAAGGATTGTCTCCTTTGGCCTTGAAGAAGTCTCCTGTTGTAGCAATGTTCTGACCTTGCGCAAAGTATGTTGCAAGTCTCTAGCTTTCTCCATAGCTTCAAGGAGAGTGGTTGGTTTAGTAGATTTGACCAACCCATTCAATGTTTCATCCATCCCATCAACAAAAATGCATACCTTCCTACTCATAGTGAGGTTGGATACCATCACTGAGAGCTGCAAATATTTAGCAATATAGTCTTCAAGATCTCCCTCTTGTTTGAGCTTGGTTAACTTGACAAAATGTACTTCCGGATCTCTTGGATCAAATATCTCTACTAGAATTTTGGAAAAGACTAAGTATGAAGTGACATGATCATTTCCAAGTGTGTTTAATCCATGAAACCACCATTCATGAGCCTCCCCTTCTAAGTGTAGCGCAACTATTCTAAGGGCTTCTATCTCAGAAACCTTGTTGAGCAGAAAATAAGTTTCCAGCTTCTCCACCCAAGCCTTGGCTGTACACTTAGGTGTTCCATCATATGAAGGTACAAATAACCTCCCCATACTATGATGTAGGTCTGATCCTCGCATAAAACTTCCCCTCTTTGAATGATAATTAACTCTCCTCCCATCCTTGATCCCACAAAACTCCTGAAAGCTCAAGTGTTCTTTGAACTTCTGAGATTGGGATTCATATTCCTCAAAATAATTACCTAGGGTTTCTTCCTCATCTTCCTCAGATAGAAATAAGGGCATGGTAGAGCACTGTAGTGCAGCAGAATTATCCATACCATGTGAAGTGTTGGTGCTTGCCTCATTGAAAAACCCTAGAGAATCTCCTTTATGCCTCATCCCCTTGAGGTCTCTTACAATGTTCTTCATGGTCTGAAGTAGGAGTTTTGAAAAATATTTCTCCTTCATATTGAAGATATATTATCCCCACAAGCTGAGCGAAGAGCAGAGCTCTGATACCACTGTAATATTCCTTTTCAGGAATTGCTGCACTATGGTCAGTGAAAACATTGTATTCAGAAAATTACGCTATAGAAACATGAAACAAGACTTGGATCATCTTATATATGTTTTATGGACTTCAAATACCAAATGGCATCAGAAACAGATCATCCTAGCTACATTAAACAAATCTCCCCAGCTCAATATAGCTTAAAAGCACCCTAATCCCATGAATTTCAACAACAGAATTTCTGAAGACTGCAATAGCGTAATTCATATGAGGGTTTCTATAGAAAATTTTGAATCAATACATATCTAGAGATTATATTAATCATAGAGCCAAGAAATGGAGGTTTAACCTCTTTTATACAAGAAATAAGACAACCCGGCAAGGGTTTCCGACATTACACAAGTATAAAAGGTAGTACTGCAGAAAATAACGCAGTCTACTGCAACTCTATATTTGATATGACTGAATATAACATGAAATAGCTGATCAATACATAGAATGGCCAAAATCCCTCCTTATTAGACTTTCCGGAGAGAAATAGACACCTTCTCCTCAGACACTAGAACAAAATCAAGGGATTCAACCCTGCCACTGCTTCACCTTCAGAAAAGATGCAGTTTCTGGAAGAGAATACGCTGTAGATGTTGGTGACTGCTTGAACCTGAGTCATATGGTGGAAATATAGCTCAGAACCTTCCCCTTAGATCCCTTAAACAAGTTGATCCAAAGAAGAGGATGGAATTCCCGCATGAGAATCCCTTGCACTAAATAGTGCTGCAACCACAACTAAACATCTAAAGCATGCAAGTAGTCAAAATACCAAACAGAGATGAATACTAATGCCTTCCTTGCTTCTATCCCTTCCTTCTTATCCTTGGTCAGCCTCCTCACCCTTGACCCCACTCATTAATGAGGTGACTTCTTTGAAAATATTCCTCCTTCAAAACTGTGTTGTCCTTACTGGTTTCCCTCCTCATGTAGTAGCGTTGTTGATTTGGTCAACTGGATCTAGTCCACCTGCATTGTCTCCCTTTCACACCAAGGTGGCTTTATTTGCCTTCTTATTCTGATCCCCTTTCACATTGGGATTGTTTTATTTCTATTACAGATATTTAAGGGTCTCCCTACCCCATTTATTCTTCTAGTTGCAAAATGGAGCAAATATAATATTCCAACTAGCAATGGCTAATTGGGCATATTACAGATGGGGGCACTAGATCTGAAAAAATCTCTTATTATTACATTTGACATGTCAAATATTAAGAAGAGCCTCCCTCATCACATGGCTTTCCAGATTAAATCTACATATCGAAAGATAAACATTTTTTGAACTATAGTTTATGAAGGAACTTCCACGTGTCATGTCCATTTCATATTGAAAAGCGATCGAATCTCCTCAAGTTGTTCCTTCACCTACTCTCTTGACTGCATTTGATGGTCATTCTCATAGGCCACATGGCATTGTTCTAGCCTTTCCCATCTATGTTGGGGGCAAGGTGGTAAATATTGAGGTAGAAATAGTCAAGGTTAATTTGGACTACAACCTTCTATTGGGACGAAATTGGATTTATGAAATGTATGCTAATTAGTATGATCATTATTTCACACCCTATGATTTCCCCATGAAGGGAGAATTATTATTGTTGATCAAATGGATTATCTCTGAAAGACTCCAATGCATCCTCTGATTATATTGTTCCCTCGGTGATGAATGCCAATCATCCCATTGAGAATCTAGGAGTTGGAATGTATTCCTTGTTGATGGGTACTTTTGATCTTCTTTCTTCTACCGCTCGGATAAATTCCATTTCATCATCCAAGTCTCCTTCTCGAAGATATTTCTTCAGAAATCTTTATTTTTTGCATCCTTGGCCCTTACCCTCTTCTACGGCCACACTAGAAGAATGGAAAGTGGGTGGAATGGCATATCCCATGTCTATAGCTGAAATTTCTTATCAGTTTATTGTTAACATTGCAGATTCAGATCTGACTCCTCTTTCACTGGAGGATTTGGATGGAGATGTGGCTCTAACTTGGACCCTTAATTCAACTCCTTCTATGGCCTATCTTGATAATGTTTTACCATGTGAGGAGGAAATGCTAGAAGCTATGATGGGCGGAGAAATACTATGGGATGATTTACATCATCGGTCATATTTTCTCTCAGACTTGCATGAAGTAGAGTCAAGTTTGTCTAGCCCTCCATCAACTGGTGATGTTTACACATTTCTAAATCCTTTGACTCCAGCATAGATTTTTTTTGAAGGTGTTAGCATAATTCTTTGCTAAGTCATGATTGCATTCCATAGTTTTATTTTTAGGATTAAACTTCAAAAAATTTCAAAATTTCAAAAATTTTTTGGTCGTTGTCGGAATTTCGGAAAGCATCAGTTTTAGCCTTTTTGGATAGTTTGTTATTTTCCTGTTTCTATATTTTTCGTTTTATTCCGATGTTGTTGGTGTTAGAAAATTACATATTGCAAAGCAATGCAACACATAAAATATGTAGAAAACACAAGCACACAAAACACATAAAACTAGAGACACAGATATACGTGGTTCACCCAGTTTGGGCTATGTCCACCACGAATAGCCAGTCCTTCCTTTCTATTATCCAGAAAAATGAAGAGACACAACCTACAGCAGATCCATTGTAATATCCTTTGTTCTCTCTCACAGTCTACCTCTATGTATCTCATTCTGATAATACATACAATCCACAGTCGCAATACAATACCCTCATACAAAGTGAGGGATTTCCTTCTAGGGAAAAAACCCTAAACTAAACATAACTTCTATCATCAAATCATCCGCCTAATGAACGACCCAGATTGACTAGAAATTACTATACTTTTACAAGGCAAATTTACATCTATTTTTAGATTCGGGGGCGCTGCCCCCGAAACCCCCCTCCAAGGGGGGGCTCCATAAAGTCACAGCTGATCCCCCTTGGACCCCCCAGGTAGCGTTTAATTATGGGTGGTGTTGCCACCCCCATTAAGGTATAGGGGTATAACACTGTGATACAAAATAAACAAGATAATCAAACTCCACACCCAACAATCTCCCACTTGGAGACTAATTGTAGCAACTCCACCACTGCTTCATTTGCTGGACAATGAATCCTCTTTGGACATGGCTGTTTCTCATCTTCATCGTCATCCTTGAAGACCAATTGAAATTGAGCATATTCTCAGTTTCTCCCTGGTTACAACTTTTGTTAGCATATCTGCAAGATTTTGGCTAGTGCGTATCTTTTCCAGCTTCCACTGTCCATCTTCCAATATTGACCATATGAAATGGTACTTGAGTTGTATGTGTTTAGTCCTGGAATGAAATGTTGAGTTCTTTGCAAGATGAATGGAACTTTAGCTATCACTGTATAACATGCCCATATCATGCTTCTTACCCAATTCATCCATAAACCTTTGTAATCAAATCATTTCCTTACTAGCCTCTGTAGCAACAACATATTCTGCTCCTGTTGTTGAAAGTGCAACAACACTTTGGATTTTTGAAACCCAACTAACAGTTGTTCCACCTATAGTAAATACATATCCTATAGTGCTCCTCCTGTTATCTCTGTCACTTGCCATATCTGCATCAAAATATCCCTATAGATCAATGTTTGAACCACGAAAGCATAATGCTTGATTTGTGGTACCTCTCAAATATATGAGAATCCATTTCACTGCCATCCAATGTTCTCTTCCTGGATTGTTCATGTACCTGCTTACAGCTCCCAATGCATGTACAATATCAGGCCCTGTGCAGACCATTGCATACATTAAGCTTCCAACTGTTGATGCATATGGAACTTTAGACATGTAGTCCATTTCTTCTTGGGTCTTGGGGCACATCTCCTTACTAAGTTTGAAATGGCTAGCAAAAGGTGTACTAACTGGTTTTTCATTCTGCATATTAAATCTTTTCAACACCTTTTGTATGTACTCATTCTGAGACAATGTTAATTTGCGATTTTTCTTGTCTCTAGTTATTCTCATACCAAGGATTTGTTTTGCAGCTCCCAAATCCTTCATTGCAAATGAATTTGCCAATTTTCTTTTGAGCACATTTATTTCCTGCATGTTAGACCCTGCAACAAGCATGTCATCTACATACAATAACAATATAATATAGCTGCCATCATTTTTATTTTTCAGATAAACACAATGATCAGAGTGACATCTAGTATAACCTTGTTCAGACATAAACTTGTCAAATTTTAGATACCACTGCCTTGGAGCCTGTTTTAAGCCATACAAACTCTTCTTTAACCTGCACACCAATTTTTCTTTCCCTTTTACCTCATATCCTTCTGGTTGCTGCATGTATATCTCTTCCTCCAAATCTCCATGGAGAAATGTTGTCTTTACATCTAACTATTCAAGATGTAAATCTTCCGTTGCTACAAGACTTAAGATAGTTCTGATTGAATTCATCTTAACAACAGGAGAAAATATTTCATCAAAATCAATACCTTTCTTCTGTGCAAACCCCTTCACCACAAGTCTTGCTTTGTACCTCTGTTTTCCTCCATCTTCTTCCTTCAGCCTGTAAACCCATTTATTCTGAAATGTAGTTTTACCTGCAAGCAACCTGACTAAGTCCCAAGTCTGGTTATGCATTAAGGAGTTCATCTCTTCTTCCATGGCTAGCTCCCACTTCTTCCTGCTTTCAACCTGCATTACTTCTTCATAACATTCAGGTTCACCAGAATCAGTCAACAATAAATAATATAATGAAGGAGAGTATCGTTCAGGGGGTCTACTTATCCTGGTAGATCTTCTAACACCACTTTCAAGTGTTTGAGGTGCCTGTTGCTGTTGTGGTGGTTGCTGCTGCTGTGGTTGTTGATTATTATTATTTTCAGGCACCTTTACTTTTTCAGTTATCTCATCAAGAACTGTGTATTCCTTGCTTTCTTTTTCCTGTTTCTTTTCCTGCAACTGATTCTTATACAAGACCTTTTCATTGAATATTACATCTCTGCTCCTAATGATTTTCTGATTTTCATAATCATATAAGCGATAACCAAAATCATTAACACCATATCCAATAAAGGTACATTTCTTTGATTTTGCCTCAAGCTTTGTTCTATTTTTTTTATTAATATGGACAAAGGCCTCACAACCAAAAGGCTTTAAAAAAGAGTAGTTTACCTTTTTACCTGTCCATGCTTCCTCTGGAATACCACCATCCAAAGAACTTGAAGGCCCTCTGTTTATTAGATAAACAACAGTATCTACAGCATCTGCCCAAAATTGTAAAGGAAATCCTGCATGCAATCTCATGCACCTTGCACGCTCCATGATTGTTTTGTTCATCCTTTCTGACACACCATTTTCTTGTGGTGTTCTTGGAACTGTCTTCTCTCTGTGAATTCCATGCTCTGAGCAGTACCTATCAAACTCTTTGCTGCAATATTCACCTTCATTTTCTGATCTGAGACACTTCAAGTTATTTCCTATCTCAATCTCAACCAAATATTTACATTTCTTGAAAGTATTAAATACATCAGATTTATTCTGAATACAATAAATCCAAGTTTTTCTAGTTGCATCATCAATAAAATTAACATAATAACAAGAGCCACGGAGAGATGATACCTGAGCAGGTCCCCATACATCTATATTCACAAGCTCTAATTTTTTGCTCTTCTTTTCTTTCCCAACTCTGTGAAATATGACTCTCTTCTGTTTTCCATAAATGCAATTCTCACAGAAATCCAAATCAACATTCTTCAAACTCGACAAAAAATTTCTTGAGTGAAGAATCTTCATCCCCTTCTCACTCAGAGCTTATGATGCCATAATGCTGCATCTACTCCTTTGGAATTTAAAGCATTAACAGATTTAGAAATACCATTGCATAAATATAATGTACCAACCTTTTCGCCTTTTTCTATTACTAGGACTCCTTTGGTGACCTTCCAGGTTTTATCTGTGAAAGTTTTCACACAACCTTCACTGCCTAGCTTCCCTGTTGAACTCAGATTTTTCTTCAGATCTAGAACATGCCTTACCTCCTTTAATAGCCATTGGTTTCCATTCTGCTGTTTTACAAGAACCTTACCCATTCCAACAATTTTATAGGTTTATCATCACCCAAACGGACTTGTCCAAAATCTCCTTGAACATAGTCATGAAAATATTTCTTATCAGGTGTGGCATGGAATGAAGCCCCTCAATCTACTACCCAGGAATCAGTAACATTTTCGAAAGAAATAATCAAGGCATATTGTAATACATCACCTGTCACATTTGCTTCATGATTTTTTCTTGTTGTGCGTCTCCTTCTTCTCCCTTCCGAGATCTATAGTCTTTCTTCAGGTGTCCTTTCTTTCTGCATTTCCAGCACACTATCCCCGATCTAGACTTGGATCTGCCTTTCCTTGATTTACCGCGATATCCTGAGCTATTTCCTCTTTTCATTTTTCTTCCCCTAGACTCTTCACTCAAAGCATTACCCGATGTCTCACCGGAACTTTTCCATCACATTTCCTTGCTAAGGATAGCACCAACAACATCATAAAACTTTAAAGTACTAGATCTAGAGACAGAGTTACTAATGGACATAACTAAACCATTCCAGCTTTCTAGCAATGAGCACATAAATAAAAGAGCCCTAACTTCATCATCAAATTTTACCCCTACAGAGCTTAACTGACTGGTAACTGTATTAAAATCATTTAAATGGTCTGCAACAGATCCACATTTCGACATCTTCATATTAAATAAACGTTTCATAAGAAATAACTTGTTTGAGGCCGAGGGTTTTTCATATAATTTCGCCAATGCCTTAATCAAACCCTCTGTTGTTGTTTCCTTCAGAATATTGAAGGCTATCGACACCACAAGGCACAACTGTACTATTATGAGTGCCTTTCGATCGAAAATCTTCCATTTTGCGTCTATCATAACCGTCGACTTCTTTGTTTTTCCGCTCAATGGTAGGTACAGATCTTTCTGATACAGATAGTCTTCCATCTGCATCTTCCACAGCGGGAAGTTTTGGCCGTTAAACTTCTCGACCCTAAACTTACCATCTTCTGCCATTGCTCCCACTCAAACCAGGAACACTTCTTTCCTGCGATTTTATCAGCCAAATAGACCTTTGGCTCTAATACCAGTTGTTATAAAATTATATATTACAGAGAAATGCAACACATAAAATGTGCAGAAAATACAAGCACACAAAACACATAAAACCAGAGAGACATAGATATATGTGGTTCACCCAGTTTGGCCTATGTCCACCATGAACATCCAATCCTTCCTTTCTATTATCCAGCAAAATGAAGAGACACAACCTACAAAATATCCGCTGTAACATCCTCTGTTCTCTCTCACAGTCTACCTCTATGTTTCTCGCTCTTAGAATACATACAATCCACAGCTCCAATACAATACCCTCATACAAAGCAAGGGGTTTCCTTCTAGGGAAAAAAAACCCTAAACTAAACATAACTTCTACCGTCAGATCATCCACCTAATGAATGGCCCAGATTCACTAGAAATTAATATAATTTTACAAGGAAATTTTACATATGTTTTTAGCTTCGGGGGCACTACCCCCGAAACCCCCCTCCAGGGGGGGGCTCCATAAAGTCACAGTCGCACCCCCCCCCCCTGGACCCCCCAGGTAGTGTTTAATTACAGGCGGCATTTCCACCCCCATTAAGTTATAGGGGTCCAACACTGTGATACAAAATAAACAATATAATCATGCTCCACGCCCAACAGTTGGAATTTCCAGAAGCATACATTGTTTTAAAAAAAAATAAACGAAAAAGAGCATCTGCTTTAGTTAAGACACATGTTGTAGTGTAAATACAGCTCAAATATTTTAAAAATATTTTTAGATCTCATGATAGGTGTCATGTTGCAGCCAATTAGTTTAATTCAAGTCGTAATATACATTGAATACATGTGTCACCCACAGTTATGAACTAAACTATTACCCCGTCCTGCCGGTCAATCCCAAGTCAGTTATACGTATGTTTCGGCATGTGTTTTTCTGAACGAAGGAGATTGTGGTTATTACACTCAATTCCATAACCATTTGTTTGGCTGCACAGCAGTGCTGTTATAAATTTCAGCCAATTAAAAGCAAAGATAGCGGTGGTGACTGCTGGTCACAAACCCGCTTGTCTCAAGACATCTATAGCACTCCATACGGAAAAAGGAAGCCAAATGAAGGTGATGATGGATTACCACATGGTGCACATCATTGTGAGGAATATTTTCAATGATGAAGGTTTGTTTGCATGGGTTGATGAACCAAACTTTGGTTTTAAAACAACCCAAAAAGAAGGGAACTGTCATTCAAAGTTTCAGTTGTTGGAGATCGAATTGCTGAGAGTCATAGTTTGAGAAGGAGTCTGGATTTTAGACAAGATTTCCAAAAATGAATACAGGACACAATTGTAAGGTGAAACTCTTCCTATTATACCACCTATCAGTTGCAATATACAAAGTCATTTATTTTCTGAAGATGACTAAAACATGTGCTAAAATAAATCGAATAGAGCCATAAGGTGCAGATCTGGTTAATGCCAATTCGAGGGTAAGAATTTTATTTATTCAGATAGGGTGGTATTCTCTTTGTACCACATTGGGGAGCTCTCACTTAGGAGTATCTCAATACTTTGCTAGCTCTTTTAATGGACGGGAAGCTACAGTTTATGGCATCACCTTGCAGGTTTCTGAAGACTCCATTGCTGAAAGCTTTAACCTTGCCCAAGAAGGATAAAGGTCGTTCAAAGGACAAGTTATTACATGAGGAGATCTCAATAGCTTCCTCAAATATGCTCACAAATATCCAAATTGGGATAAAGGCATTCTAAGTAGCTATCTTAAGAATGACTGGGAGAAATCTATCAAGCTTATCAAGATATACCTCACTTGTGAAAGGAGGTATATAGTTGTGTTCGTCTATCACATGAGGTTTCTTTTTCATATTGCAAGGATGAAGACATTAAATCTGCCATATTTCTTTTTGAAAAGCATGACAAATATGTTAGCAAGGGTTCAGACTCATAGTGATGTTTCAGAGTATAACTTGTACCTTCAAGCTTTGATCAAAGTTCTAGTTGAAGAAGAGTTGGGGAAGAGAAATCAAACTTGGGACCACATTTTATTCTACGAGGCAGGTCAACATGCACCTACACCTCCAGTTTCACAGCCACACCCTCAACCTGTAAAAAGAAGAAAAAATAGAAAGGACAAAAAAGAAAAAATTCATAAGAAGGCCAAGGATAAAAAAGAGAAGGTCTCTGCAGTCAAGGCTGAAAGAAGGTTGGAAAAAGGAGAGATTTCCTCAGGAAGAAAACCAAAATCTATGAAAATAGTGCCCCGTGTTCCTCCCTTTCCTAATGTCTACACTAGAGCCAGAAGAGGAATTTCTACAACTATAGATAAATCAAAAGCAGAGGTGCTACCGGAAATTTCGAAAGCACATATTCAGCAAAAGTTATAGAAAGAGTATCAACCTACACAATCATATGAAGAAATCCTCAAGGATGTTGGATATGACATCAGCAGTAAGAAGAATAAGGAAGAAGCTAAACATGTTGCTGGATACCAGAAAGAGGCATACCAAAGACAACAACAAGTTTAGGCCTAAGTCCAAGGCTCTACATAATCTAAGCCTAATGACATAGATCATTGATACTGAAGGAAAACCTGAAGGTTCAAAAACAGAGAAAACCATGAACGAAAACAAGAACACAAATCCTTCAGAACAACATTCAAAGCCCTCAAAGAGAATAAAAGAATAAAATAATTCTAAGGAGGAGAAATCCCTTGTTAAAGAAGCAACGACAAGAGAAACCATATCCAGATCAGGTGCAGGCAGCAAATTAGACTTGGATAAGCTTGTTGAAGTTGCAACACATATATAGGGAAGGTAAAAATGCTTTTGATACCAGTACCTATTTTCTTATCAGTTACAATTTTGAACAACAGCTTAGCTGTCATGGAATATAAGTCTGCACATAATTTTCAGCATTTTCTGTGTATTTTTGAAAAATAAATATGCCGCTATTAGAATTTCTGGTATCATTCCAGATTTTGCGCAGTTACAGGTTTCTACTGGAATTTCTGGTAGCACCTATTTTAACTGAATTTTGACACCTACCAACAAATTTTTCCAAGCCAATTAAGGATGGATAAGAACCCATAACCAAATGGATAATACAAGTGATGGTGAAATGTGGTTATGAGGTTTTTGAAGGTCTCACTACAAGGAAAGTACCCTCTAGTAGATGTTTTTGAGGAACCCCACAGAAAAATATCCCATACATCCGTTTCTAGCAAAGGTTACTAGAGGAGGTTGGCAAGAGAAGGTTTTTGCAATTTTTTTCCTCTCAGTGTGCTTATCATTACACGTCGCCTCGGTGCTCTGGAACCGAGAAAGCACCAGTGCGGACCAAAACATTGGCACACCGAACATCGTGCACTCCGTACACACCCGCCCAGTGTGTCTTATTATTCTATAGCACCGGTGCGTCACAGCTCTTCTGCGTTGGTGCATTATAAAACACCACGCCAAAATCGAAACCACCCGGTGCGGTAGAAAGAAACTACATCGGTGCATCATAGTACATCACGCCAAAACACAAACCGACTGGCACATTTGTAAGAAACAGAACTGGTGAAAAACAATTATGGCAAAAAAAACCTGTATTTTTCAGTTTTCCAGTGCTCCTAAGCTTTCAATTACTGGTGTGTGCCCTACCATGGAACGCACCGGTGCACATGAAACATTGGCACACCGGACATCTTGCACGACGTACACACACCTCCGGGGCATCCTATTACTGTAACGCACCGGTGCTTCACCACTCTTCTACGCTGGTGCATCATAAAATACCGCGCCAAAACAGAAACGCACCAGTGCGTTCTTATCCAAGAGCACCGGTGCGCCTATAAACCGCACACACCGGAATAGCGTTACATAAAAAAAAAAAATTAAGGCCAAAAAACCGGTGCTTTACGACTATTCCGCACTAGTGCTTTATGGATATTCTGCCCCGATGCATCATCCAAATTTCGTGCCAAAACTGAAACATCCCTGTGCGGTGTTAAGGAACTGCCCCGGTGCATTATAAACAATGCACCAAATTTGACACAACCCGGTGTGGTTGTAGGTAAGCGTACCGGTGCACCTATAAAACCCCGTGCACCAGAACAATGTTAAATAAAATAAAATAAAAATTACTGCCAAAAAACCTCATTTTTCACTTTCCTCAGGCTCTAGAGCTCTGAAGCACCGATGACATTTCCCCTTGTCTGAGCCACCCTAACATCGGTGCTCTCATTGCACCCATTGCACGCGCTGCTGCTCTACATTGGCCACCAATCTCCAGCTTGCGTTTTGAAAAACGGTGGGAAATTTTTCTTTTGCAAAGTTTACAGCCAATATGTCTCCTCGACAGCGAAATGTATAGGTATTTTTCTAGTTTTTCCATAATTAAGCCTTTTAGCGGATTAGAAATTGAAATAACCTTAAAAATAACCATTAAAAAAGAAAAAAGAAAAAAATTATCACGCGGTGCGCCAGAGCTGTTCGGCTCTCACCGGATAGCAGTGCTGCTTGTAAAATTTACAGGCCACACCGTCACCGGTGCTAATGGTATCCGCACCATTTCCGAGGCGGTACTGAAAGGGGACCCAAATAATTTTAAAATAAAAAAATAAAATAAAAGGTGGTGCGCTCATTTATCCAGGTGCACTGTTGACCATGACAATCACAGTGCAATGCATTAACTGAACTATCCGCCCCGGTATATATCAGTGCACCGCATTCTGGATTCCGAGAGGGTCAACGGTGCGGCCGGGTAAAAGACCGCACCGTCGACTATGTAATTGTCATGAATTTGGTGCGCTGACATGACTATACATGTTGGGGCATATATTTTAGTTAGCGTACCACTATTCAAAATTTTGGTAAAGTTAACGGTGCTTGAAAAAAAGACAGCTGCACCAAGGCCAGTGCGTTGTATTTCATTAGGGGCACTGGGACCAGTGTGCTACATTCTTAAGACGCACCGCGACCGGTGTGTGACTGTTTTTATGGTGCACAGACTTGTCTGTTTGTTTTTATTTCAAAAAAATATATATATGTATATTCCTAAATACATGTATGTTTTAATAAAAACAAATTTTTTAATATGGAAATGATTCAGAGAGAAGAGGAGGAACAACAGCAACAACAGGCTGAACAGTATGACATGATTCACCAATGGGAGGCTTGACAGAGGGAGAGAGATGCATACCCTCACCCTATTACTATAGATACCCAGGGGATTCTTAGGTAGGTAGGCTTCCTCCAGTTCTATGAGGAGGCTACTTCCCTAAAGGCCCATAGTGTTTTTTTGAGATATCTTATCCACAGGTGGAATGCCCACCGACAAGCTTTCCAGGTTGGTCCTGATCAATGGTACACACCCACTGAGGGGCATATTTATTTTATTACTGGACTATCGAGGAGAGGGGTGGATTTTCCCTTATTCCCAGACGTTCCATCTGGTTGTGTAGTAAGGATTCAGTTAGTTTACTCCCAGAGATACATTGGAGCACATGTACTATCTCCTTCAAAGTTTCAAGTACCTAGAGGTCAATTACGTATAGGTGCTTTTGGTTGACAGGACGTGCAGTGCCTCTCCCTTATCATTTTTACCATTTCGCACAACACCAGTGAAGGGCAACGCATTATTTTCTCACTTTTATGTTATGTTGATTCTTTAGTATAGCAACCACGACTTGTCAGGTGGTCTGCCATTTTTTTGCGATAGTTTTTTATGACTTTAGATAGATGGCATGCTCATGCACAAGGGAGGGTCAACTTCCCTTTTGCTTCAGAGCTGTTTTGTTTATTTTTTGAGAGGTTTCCAGAGATGAGACCTAGATTTATTCGACAACCTCGTAGGTCGATGTTTGAGGCTCGGATGCACATGTGGGGGCAGATGATGCCCAAGAGGGGAGACATTTTGTTTCCAGCCAAGATATCACATGATTCACTGGACTTACTAGCCAGTGTCGACGGGCTGCATCCCTTCATTATGGTCCCATGTCCTTATGTTGGCTTAGATTGGTGAGGGTGTCCCAACATCCTCTTCACAGCTGATGAGCCGCTAGATGATAGAGGTAATATTACTGTTTTATTTATATTTATTGTAACATGTTCTTTAACTTTTTTTTATTAAATTGTGTAATGAAATTGTCTAATTATTGTTGTGTACTTGTATATATTTTGCAGACATTGGCTATTTTGATGGCGAGGGGATGCAGGGTCCACCACATGATCCAAGTGTGGATCCTGATGATGACGATCAGGACATCGCTGATGCCGAGGATGATCATGATGAGGATGAGGTTGGTTCAGCAGAGAGACATGCTCCTACTCATGGTGCACCAGTGTCGCCTTTTGCTAGGCATGGTCGACCTGATACTAGATATAGGATGGAATTGGCCAACAAACTCTGTGCATTGATTGTTGATGCGGGCATCAGGACCGCTCATTATAGAGACATACAGGCCAATCATAGGCTGTTACGAATGTGGAGAGGCATGTTGCGTGACATGTACAGCCTTATGCGACATGTCGTAGGAGCTACGACAACTGTTACGTGACTGAGGAGGAATTTCCATAGCTGTAGGTGTATTCGAGCCATGGCACGTGATGGATAGTCCATGAGCAGCAACTCACATGCATCTCATGATTGTTCACCTCGCAGCGTGCCTGATGACCATGAGGCTCCACTGGCAGCATCTGACAGTCATCACAGAGATGAGGTTGGACCATCGGCCACATCCAGTCAGCAACCTGAAGCTACATCCATCAGTACTAGTCATGATCATGAGAGGGTTGGACCATCGACCATCGAGGCTGCACTATTGACTAAGCAGGCCTCCACTACTACTGCTCATATTGATGTTGTACTACCACCAGCGGATGCATCCATCAGTACTAGTGATCATGATCATGAGCAGGCTCGACCATCTACTGTTGAGGCTGCACCCAGCTTTACTGAGCAGGCATCCACTTGTACTTCTATTGATGTTGTTATACTACCACCAGCGCCTGATCCATGACATTTATATTACAATTGTATATTTTTAACATTATTCAGTTATATATATATATGGTCCATGTATTTTATGTTCATGTTGCAGTTGTACTTAATTTTCATGTTGGTGATCATGATGACGTGGCACATATTGTTAGGTCATGTTAGATATGTTCATTTAATGTTTAGCTTGCAGATAGATGTGTATATGTGATAACTTGAGTTATTTGACATATTGAGATGTATATTTGATATTTGTGTTGTGATGATCTTAATATATAATGTTAATTTGATGTTTGAATGTGTTTATTAATCGAATATGATGTTTGTACGATGGTTATCATGATTGTGATGATGTTTATTAATTAATTTAATATTAAATGACCATGATATTTATTAAATATTATGTCGTGACTGTAATTGTAAATTAAATTTTAATTGTATGTAAAATTGTAAAATTGTATTTGTATTTGTAGTTATTGTAATTTAAACTGTAATTGTATGTAAAATATTTATTAATGTAAAATTTTAATTGTAATTGTAATATTTAATTTATTCTGAAATGATTGTAATTGTATATATGAAAAATTGTAAAAGTGTAATTGTAATTGTAATATTTAATTTATTCTGAAATAATTGTAATTATATATAAGAAAAATTGTAAATTTTTAATTGTAATTCTAATCTATGTAAAATTCTAAAATTGTAATTGTATTTGTAATTGTAATTTTAATTGAATTGTATGTAAAATATTTATAAAATTGTAATTGTAATTGTAAATGTAATTCTATGTAAAATTGTAAATGTAATTGTATGTAAAATTCTAAAATTGTACTTGTATTTGTAATTGTAATTTTAATTGAATTGTAATTGTAATTGTAAATGTAATTCTATGTAAAATTGTAAATATAATTGTAAGTAAAATTCTAAAATTCTAATTATATTTGTAATTGTAATATTAATTGAATTGTATGTAAAATATTTGTAAAATTTTAATTGTAATTGTAAATGTAATTCTATGTAAAATTGTAAATGTAATTGTATGTAAAATTCTAAAATTGTAATTGTATTTGTAATTGTAATTTTAATTGAATTATATGTAAAATATTTGTAAAATTGTAATTATAATTGTAAATGTAACTCTATGTAAAATTGTAAATGTAATTGTATGTAAAATTAAAATTCTAATTCTAATTCTAATCGTAATTCATGTATGTGAAATTAATGTAAAATTGTAATTTTAATTTTAATTCTAATTGTAATTGTACTTTTAATTGTATTTGTATGTAAAATATTTGTAAAATTTTAATTCTATTAATGTGAAAATTTTAATTGTATTAATGTGAAATGATTTTATTAAAATATTTAAATTTGTAAATTTGCAAATAATTGTAAAATAACAAATCTAGAATAATACGAATTTTTGTAACATAATAAAGTTTAGAAAATAATAAAAATAAATTCATGTAATTTATAATTATCATTATTTTATTATGATCTTACATACAAAAAAAAAAAAAAAAATTATACAGTCTGGTGCACTTATCATCCTAACACGCACCGGTGTGTCATATTAATAAGACATACCGGTGCATCACAACTCTTCCGCACCAATAACGAATAAACGCAAATAAAAAAAAACACAACTTTATTTTCTTTAAGTGAAAAAAAAGCGGAAATTTGAAAAATGGGCAGCAAAATATTCTTGAAACTCTAATTTCATAAAATAATTCTTTAAATACTAAATACTTTTCATTATTTCACTATTTTTGCTAAAATTTTCAGCCAGATATTTGCAGGAGATAGACCTGGAGCAAGAGAGCAGGAGGGCACTATGGAGCAGTGAAATACGTTCGAACAGAAGTATTCAGACAATCAAAAACCAAACCTTTGGTGATTCAAACCCTATATCATAGAATTTGAAACCATCTCGTGATTAAATTTGATTATTTTTTTTACTTTCTTCTGCAGTTTTATCCATTTTTAGCCTAAACCCTTCATTTTTTTGTTTTTGCCCTTTCTTCTCCCTATTTTTGTGATTTCAAAATTCAGGTTTTTCATTTTAGATTGACGTCCAACCCACAGGATGACTTGCATAGTCGGATCCCAATCCATTCGGCCATTGCATGAATTTTTGAAAAAATGGATTTTTCATTATTGGTGTGCCCTGCATACGCTACCGCACCAGTGCGCTGTATTATACAGTGCACCGCGAAAGTACTGTAGTAAAAAAAATGAAAACATTTTTTCTAAATCCGCATGCCAAATCTGAAATAGGGCACCAATGCTCCATTTAACTAAGCAAGCATCGTACAGTGTATTACACCATTTTTGCAGTGCGTTTATAATACCCACGTACCGTTAGGTCTATTACACTATTTTTTGCAGTGTGTTTATAATACTCAACGCATCGTACAATGTATTATACTGGTTTGCAGTGCGTTGTTAATATCCCCATGTACTAACTGCGGTGTGGACCTCATGAAAGGCGCACCGGTGTCTTGAGATTTATTTTCTACCTGAAAAGTTGAGAATTTATTTATAAATATATTATTGAATGATATGGTACAGGTTTCAGATTGATAAATAAATGTCTGACAAGAGATCAAGTAACAAAAATATTGTTAACACATCAAGAAAAGAAAGAAAGGCAAGTTCTTTGTAAATTCTTTATAAAAAATATTATTTTTGAACTATATGTAAGTTTAACTAATATGTATTTTTTACTGTGTATCATGCAGAGCCACAAAATGACAAAGCTCGATATGATTATTTCTGATCTAGGACCAGAAGAGCGTAAAATTTTAATGGAAAAATTGTAAAAGGATGAATCAGGTGAATGAAAAAATACTATCGATCCAATATGAGTTTATTTTTTTAATTATCATTAATAATATACTTAAAATTATTAGATAACATGTGTCAAACAGTCTACTAATTCACATCTATTTAATGTTCTACAGAGACCAACAACTCAGAAAAGGAATGTTGTTCTAATAAAAGAAAAAAAATAGAACATGCAAATGAAAATCAATTGCTTCTTGGCTCATCTGGAGTGGTGCTGGAAGTTAACGAAATGGGGAAAAACTTTTACAAAAGTTTGAGGGATCTAGTTGAACGAATGTATAGACATTCTTTCCAACAACAACACCGTGCTTCAAATGTAATATGTAATCATTGAATTTTTCGATCATTAGGTACAATAAATAAACAATTTAGCATTAAATATTAATTTTCAAGAATTTTCTTGCAAAAAAGAAAAGAAAATGGAACCCATTCAACACATAAAACAGAACGACAAGGAAGAAAATGGTTGATCTCTAAGTTTGTGAGTAATTGTTACTTCCTTGTAACAACTTAACTAGATTTCATTTTTGTATTTTTTAAGTTGATTTACAAAAATCATCATTGAATGTCTTCAAACAGGTGCTAACATGGAAAGAAGAACCATCAGACGAATTGATTGAAATTGGGTTAAATATGGGTTGTGAGTATATGTTGGCATATCAGAATTTAATTGTGGAATTTATAAGCATCTATCGATCTTGTTTTACTTAGCTCCATCTATAATTAATAGAACAAAAACATCTTTTATATTAAATATATGATTTGTTATGGGGTATAAAACTTTCAGGAAACAAAGTATGGAACTACGCCAACAGATGAAATTTTGAAAGATGGCATGGTACATGGTTTTGAAAGAATGTGTATAGTTTATGAGTCAATTGTTGCTATGGTATGTCATTTTTCTTTTCGATTTACATTGATGTATATTATTTAATATTGCAATTTTCATCATTCTCACCAATGTATATACAGTCATTTCAGTTTATTTTTATGTTTGTAGATGGAAGGTGAAGAAGAAGAAAACAATCAATGTTGTGAACACAACATTTCTGAAAATAACCCAAGTCATGGAAGTAGCTCTAGCAGTGACGGCAGTTCAAGCGAAGAATGATGATCACTATGTTTGGATATCAAAGCAAGGTGTTTTATTTTTTGAAATATGTCTGTGAAATCAGACATTTTGTTTAATGTAATGGACATAGTGTCCCAATTGAAAGACAAAGGGATATGAATATTAACTGTCACATTTTGTATGATAAATACTGTCTTATTCATATATATTATATATATAATCATAAAATATGTTATAATTTATTCTATTGCGTTCTCCATTGTCGCTATTGTGTTCTCCATTGTCATTCTCAAATGAACTAATAAAAATTTGATTCATATGAATATTTTATAAGATATATATGTGTCAACTTTTGATGAATAATGAATTTTAGAAAACCACAATAACTCTGATATGATATAACAAATTAATCCAAAAAGCACATTCAAATGCATTCATAAAAATGTAATTAATATGAATATTTTTATAAGATGTGTCGACTTTTGATGAATAATGAATTTTAAACAATCAGAATTATTGGACTGTCACAAGTCGATGTTTCTAAAAAAAAACAAAATGAAAACCTGTGCGTGTCAGTAACTCTCAACCGGTGCGTTTATGTGTCTATACGCACCGGTGCCTATAAGCAACGGTGTCTATATGCACTGGTAAATTTATGATCTATGGCACCGCACAAATACTGATACCAGTTAAAAATATCAGTGCGTTTGTGTGTTACTGCGTATAGGGGTGTTTATGTATCTATAAGCACTAGTGCATTTGTACGATCCATGTGCACTGCACAAATACCGATATCAATTATAAATCTCAGTGCCTTTCTGTGATATGGCACACCGGTGCATCATAAAGGTATACGCACCAGCGCATTGATACGACCTATGGGCACCGCTCAAATCCCAAGACCAATTATAACGACCCTATGCGTTGTATCACCAACACTACGCCCGGTGCTATTTTATACCTTAATGACCCAGTGCATTCTTCTTCGACCGCCCCGGGGCGCCGTCCACAGTTACGCACCGGTGCGTTAAAGCCTGATTAGCGCACCGAGGAAAACATCTGTAATAACCTCTGACAAACCAATTTTTTTTAGTTGTGTTGAATTTCCATTAAAAGGTCTGCCAAAACTTCCGTAACCATAAACAGATGTGGTAGCATATGTTTTTTTGACAATTTTAACCAATTTTATAACACTAAAAACCTCCTTTATAACCTCCACTAGAGGGTCTTTTCCTTGTAGTGTCTTATTAAATGGAGCTACATGGTTATTAAATACCCGAGACACAAGGAGATAAATCAGTCGAAAAAGGGGTAGCATGATAGCACACTCAGCATTCCAACCCATATTTATTCTCTTCTTTCTTCTCCATTGGGCCGTTCTGTTAGATTTCGATGGGATAAGGCTGTAATGTCTTTCGAAACCTATTTAATGTCAGAATTAATGTTTCATTATTTTTAGAAGATATTGATTTGGTGCCTCTCTTGCTATCTATACCACTTGTAAATATTATTTCCAGGTTGGATGTTGATCTACCTGAAGACTGAATATAATAAAAAACCTTTTTGCTTCATGCTGGAGGATTTTATGACTCAAGGAACATCTAATGTGTGGTGTGTCTCTTTTCTTTATGAATTTCTTATAAAATATGAATTGCAACAACTAGTAAGGTGTGAATGATAATTTGTTAAAGGATTTAACAGTAAATTATCTTCTTTCAGTTTTCTGCAAGTTATATGTGTGTTATAGAACATGTCAATGAAGATTTCATAAAGGATTTGTGGAATACTTTATACATGCAATCTATTTTTTGAATGTTGTTTGCTTTGAATAAACACATTTTGTGTAACTATCCATCATCATAGCTGTGTGACTGATTTAGGATATGAATATTTCTTGGAATAGGTACCAGTTATCCATCTTCTTCCATTAGTTAAACTTTGATACCTATATTACCTTTACCCACACAATTTATATTTTCCACAACTTTCCAAATGCATCAGAGTCTTAAAGAACATAAAATCATTTCAAAATCCTTGAGAAACTATCTCACCGCTCAAACAACCACTTTAAACTTTGAAATGAAATATGATGTGTAAGGCTTACTCCTTATTCAATTAAGGAGTGACTCCTTGCACTAACAGAAGGTAATAAGTCTATCATTTCAGAAATAATTCCGGAAAACATCTCCAGGGATCCCAATATAATAGAACTTTTTTTCATTGGATTCGAGTGCTCCCTTGAAGAAATTCAAATTTATACCGATATTTTCAAAGAATTATGTGATGTGTTAGCCTGGTCTTATGAGGAAATGCCTGGAATTGATCCATCAATTGTCCAACATGAGAGCAAGACTTATGAGAATTCTAAGCCTATAAGACAAAATCTTCAGCCGGTAAACCATAGGAAAGCGACAACTATCAAAGCCTAGGTTGAGAAGTTGCTTAAGGCAAGTTTCATATACCCTGTTCCTTTGACTAAGTAGGTTTCAAATCTAGTCCCAGATGATAAAAAAAAAGGAACGATCTAAGTGTGCATAGACTTTAGGGATTTAAATAAGGCTTGTCCAAAAGATAATTTCCCCACACCATTTATTTATCAGGTTTTAGATGAGTGTGTGGGAAATGATATTTTCTCATTAATGGATGGTTTCTTGGGTTATAATAAAATTACTCTCCTTCCTGAAGATCAACATAAGAGAGCTTTTATCTGCCCCTAAGGTACCTTTGCATACAAAAAGATTCCTTTTGACCTTAAAAATGTTGGAGCAAATTTTCAGTGGACCATACCTTATGCTTTCCACAATATCAAACACATCATTGAAGCCTATTTGGATGACTTAGCTTCTTGTTCTTGAAACAGAATTGATCATCCTCATCATCTTCGATTGATTTTTTAGAGATGTCATTATTATAAATCTTGTTGAATCTGAATAAGTGTGTTTCACAGTAACATATGGTTGAATATTTGGGTTCATAGTGTCTACATAAGGGATTCGTGTATATCCTTTCAAGGTTGAGGCAATACTTCAGTTGCCTACCCCAACGACCATTCGTCAACTTCAATGTATCCAAGGAAAAGCCAATTTATTGAGGATATTTATCGTCAATTATCCTTATATTACAAAGGGATTTATGAGATTGTTGGAAAAAGGAGTTCCATTTCTATGGGATGACTTTGCTCAATGCTCATTTGATGATTTGAAAAAAGCATTTATTGCTGCTCCTTTACTAAGTCCATTCGATTATATCAGGGATTTCCTATTGTATCTCATTGCGACAAAATCAACCATCAGTATGGTTCTCGTTGAGGAATATGATGCTCTTTGTGATCATGTGATTTATTATCTAAGTTGAGGCTTGGTAGGTCCTGAATTACGATACTCTTTGGTAGAGAAATTAGTTTTGGCAGTTTCCTTATGAAGAAGAAATATTTTATGAGGAACCATTCCCTAATGAACATATTTTCCTTATTTCTTCACAAGATCCTTGGTATAGGGATATTATTATATATCTTCTGACTTCAAATTTTCCCCTCACTTTTTTCGAAGGATGAGCGGAGAAAATTGTGTCACTTAGCTAAAATTTATGTTATCATCAGTAAAAATCTATACCTTCACGGGGTTGATTCAATCCTTAGACAATACATAACCCTAGAAGAAGTTGAGTAAGTGTTGAACGATTGCCATTGTGGAGCTTATGGTGGCCATTTATCTGGGCTTACTATAGCCCAAAACATTCTGTGTGTTGGCAATTTATTGCCTTTGATCTTAAAATATTGTGTTGAAGTGGTCAAGAAATGTCATCCTTGTCAATTATATACTCGGAAGATGCACACTCATCTAGCTCTGCTCTTTCATGTTATTACCTTCAGTCCATTCACAAAGTGGGGAATTGATTTTACAACTTCTAACCCGCCTTCGAAAAAATGGTCATAAGTATATCATTGTAGCAGTGGACTACTTTACTAAGTGGGTCAAGGTTATGCCCAATTTTTCGAACGATGGTGAAACAAAAACCCTGTTTCTACTTGACCAAGTCATTTCTCATTTAGGTATACCTAAAGAGATTTTCACTAACCATGGCAGTCATTTCCAGAACAAGATGATGGCTGAGTTGGATCTCAAGTTAGGTTTCCGACAGGAGAATTCCTCTCCTTAATATCCTTAATCCAATGGGAAAGTGAACACCATGAATAAATCCTTGAAGGTTATCCTGCAAAGGAAAATTAATAAAGCTTGATCGAATTGGCACATTATGTTGTATCCTACGCTTAGGGCATACTAGATTTCAGTTAAGAGTGCAACTGGTTTCACTCCTTTTCAACTAGATTATGGGTTGGAATAATCATTCCCTGTGGAATGTGAAATTCCTTCTCTTAAACTAGCTATTTAACTTCTTCCAAACACTACCAGTCTTGAAAAGCTCCTAATTTATTTGTAACGTCTTGATGAGCAGCATTGAGACGCAGCCAAAGTCAACAAAGCTCATAAGAAAAACGTGAACATCCAATACGATAAGGTAGTACATCCTAGAGTTTTCTCTGAAGGCGACCTTTTACTATTCCATGGCCAAGACGGGGACACCTTTGGGGCACACAAGTTTAAACCCATGTGGTACGATCCTTTTATCATTAAAAATGTCTTGAAAAAAGGAGCTTATGAAATGGTTTATTTTTATGGAAACAAGCTGGCGAAGCCTAGAACTGGGCTCTATATTAAAAAGTATTATGCCTAGGCCTCTCCCTAGCATTTATTGGTTTTGTAGATATTGTGTATATTTATGCATATATGTCTATAGTTTTCATAGTGACATCGATATTTTTGATCTGCCTTGGCAGGTATTGATTGATGATTTGGTCTATATAGGATTCGTCGATGGTGCTTGTTGACATACCCATAATATGGCTTTCGCGGCTTGGGTAGTTTACTATCCATCCAGTTAGTTGTTGGTTTCAAGGGGAATCTGTATCAGTCATGCTTCAAATAATGTTTCCAAATATATTTTTGTTGTTAATGTATTATCTGAAGCAATATCTCTTGGCGTTGATTCGTAAGCAGCGTACTTGGATTCACAACTAGTGGTGTCTCAGTTAAATAACATATATCATGTTATAGATCCTTATTTATATCGCCAATTTCTGCGAGTACATTTATTATAGAGATCATTAATTTTATAACATTTATTCATATTCCACGATCAGAAAACTCATATGTTGATTCCATAGCTAATAAAGCATTAGATTGGCATATAAATAATTAATCACACTAAAAATTAAAAAAAATCAAACATCATTTCTATATATGGTCATCACATCAAGAAATTGTCTCTATATAGATAAAAGTGACATGTTCAAAATATTATACAAAATCAGGACAAAAATGTCCTAAAAAATTAGGGATTAAGCCTAATTATGTCTATAAAAAAGATTAGGTCATATCTAATTTATGTCTGAGGGCCCTGCCCTGAATTTTCATCTCAAAAAATACTATGGAATTTTCCACCCATCAGAAAAGACGCACCCAGTCTCATGGTACTCCTACCACACATCTCTATATTGCCTCTGGTAGATCCTCCACTGTTGCCGTAGGAAATTTGCGAGTTAAACTCTCCAAGTTCCTTTGTATAGCACGAATAACTCTTTCGGTCTCAGAAGCTGCACCTTTGGCGTCTCTTCCACGGTGCCTATGCCGAGGAAAACCCTCAGGTCTTACCAGTGCCACATCTGTGTTATGATCAAATGATTTTGTAAGAATTTTGGTCTCATAAAAAAGAATTTCAATTCATATCATTGAAATCCAAAAAAATCAAATAATTTTAAAATCTTAAAAACAATATTACCAATGGCTCCCCATGTAGTGTTGGGTGGAAGTACCAGATTTGGATATGCTCTGAAATCCATGCCACCATGATTTTTTTCTCCCCACCAAAGGAAGAACTCATCACCGAATTCAGTTATAGGGACCTCATCACCCCTAGCATTTTCATTAAGTCATCCCATATCGTTATCCATGGATCTCTTATGCTGTTGATGGTGGAAATCACCTTAGGTCAAAACCCTAGTAATCTCTCAAAGAAGAAAGTAAAAATAATTGACCAGACCCAAAATGTTTTATCTTTTTCTTCTTAGTAGAAGTCAGACATTTTTTTAGATTGGTAAGAATGGATGTACACCAATCATAAACTATGGTAAGGAAATCTACCTCCAAAATCATTGTACCACGTGATGCTTGGTACAATGCAGCAGATCCAACTACCCTCAAAATTGTAAAAAGTATAATATTCATATACAGTCCCTCCACATCTTTGATTTGGATTTGTGTGCCTACCTTTTGGGTATTTTCTAGGCAATAATTGTGAATATAATCATCCACGTTAACACCTCCTTGGGCCCTCCCTTGAAAAATGACTGGCTCTCCTCTCATGGAAATTTCAGTAATAAATTATATATCTTCTACTTCGATGCATAAGGGAATCTGATCAATCATGAAATAATCTTCTTCTATATCCTAGTAGTTGACAAGCATTTCCAGCAATCTTATATTGGTTTTCATCTTTGGAATTTTGAAAAAATTTAACAATCTGCATCCTCTCAGTGAATCTAGTGCCAATGGATGATTCATAACTTCATTATTCACTGCACTGTGCTCTCTTTCCCTCCAACTAATTGACATCCCCCACATTCAAGTATTATCATTCATTAGAACCTTGTTTTAAAAACTTTTACTGCACATACGCGAGATTCTTTCATACACAGTCACGTATATGGATTCGAAATACGTGACTGTAATATGCCCAACCCATGTATGTGTGGAGTTTAAACCCAAAAAATAAATCCTTACAGTCAAAATTCGTGAAAATTGCTTGAAATGAACAAAATTTCATTAAGGAACTTATTTAGGGGATTACCTGGAAGATTGGTAGCTGATCTAGCTGAGAAATTGGACGAATTGTGGTTGTTGGTTTTTTTTTGCTTCAGGTCTCTTTCACTCAAATGTATAAGATACAAATGACAGTTTGTAGGCCAAAAGGTCTATTTATAATAAAATTTCAAAAAAATTCTAAGACACACTTTTATAAAGTTTATTTCAATTTTCAATTTTATAAACTTTGTGACATTTTTGGCTTTGAGTGTTGGGATAGGTTGTTTTTCAGGACAAAATGAAGACTTTGAGACATTTTTAGCATTTCTATTCCATGGCCATTGACCCGTCATGGAAGATATCATTTTCGTCACTGGAAAATAGGTTAGGGAATATCAATTTTTTCATTGCATTATGCATTCTGACCTCCATACTATGATATGTTTCCATATGGTCAATCCCATTGTGTTATGATTCTTAAAACCATTTTCACTCGCCATATTATAAAATCATGACATGATGGTAGAGCCATCCTTTACATGGGCTTCCTAGTTAGATCCTCGCTGGCATATGTTTCCCATGCTGCAAATATTGAGTAGGCTTGAGATCCCTCTTTAGTCCCACCATGGCTTTTTGCGATGAAGCTTCATTCTCCTTCTTCTTCGCTATCTTTCTGGCTTTATACCCTAGAGGATCTCACATGTTGAGTTGTACTACTGCATTGTATGTTGACTATTTCTACCTGTTACACAACATTTTGTCACCTTCCCTGCAATCCTCATCCCACACATTGGAGGACCATTTCTGTGACTTATATGTAGTGTCATGCCTTGAAAAAAGTGTCATTACAACCCTTGCCATGAGAATAAAATTTCCTCTCTTGACTATTCCTAGAACAGACCATAAAAAACACATGATTTTGGGTTGGCGCTGGTAGGCAGTTATGGCCTCGTACCAATAAGGGAAATTAGCACTGGAACTCATGCCCATTAGCGCTCTGTCTTAGTGGACTGCCCCTGTCAAGTTGTTTTTGGAATTTTTTTTAAATATAGAAGTGAAGTTTCCATTGCCAACCACTTCGTGAGCGAAGTTAGCATGGGTTTTTCGACTGAATAATGTCGAACAACTTCCTTTGGCTGCTTGTTCCCTACTTTTGAGAAACCTCCCAAAGGATAAGGCCTCCCTTCCACCATTTGAGGGATTCTAACCTCCTCCTCTCCTATAAATACATCTCTCTCACATGGATGCTTCTAGCTGAACATGTTTGGAGAATAGATGAAACAGTCTGATATAGCTGGTGTGATATAGAGCAGAGAGAGACCCTTGTCGAGAGAGAGTCTAGGTTTGTTGCCTCACCACGTACAATTTCCCGATGAATGCTCCAGATGTGTTTCGACTGGACCTACTGAAGGAGGCTGCGACGTCAAGGCTCATTTGGTTGTAATCTCTTTCTTTCTTTTAATTAATACATGACTGATGTTTTGGTTCCCGTCTTGTGTTAATGTGATTAATCTTGCACAATATATTTAATTCTCCTTTACCAATTAGATGGTTATGAATGAAAATATTGTTTCGTATGATGCTATCATTATCTAATCCTTCTGTAGGCACCTGAGTACCATTGCTGAAGGACCGCAACGTGCTGGGACAAATATCAGGAGACTGTTGCCACAGCTACGACAATTGAGTTGGAACCAAGGTAGGACATATATCCCGACTTAGTTTCATTCATTAACTAGGAATCGACACATTAGCAAGTCCTCTTGCTGCTAGACCCACCCTAGGGCTAGAGGTATCACCTCTATCCACAGAGGTAATTTACCTACAAAACAAGTTGGTGACTCCACTGGGGATCAGTGTGTGTTTGTCATCTCGTTGTTCATCGAGCGTTTGGATTATCGAGTCGACTTTGTTCATTTAATCATTTTTATGCTTTTCTTGACTTTCCCAACTGTTTTCCACCATCCTATTTAGTTCCAGAGTGTCAATTCTAACCTCTGATCAGTGGTTTTATTTTTTTCCCATGGTTTTCTAGCTCGACGCGATTTTTCCTTGAACAGTCGTGCCGATTGGTGTATGTTTATTTTTTCAAGGGTGCGCCAACCCCTGTTTAGCATGGATTACATCTAAACAATCGCGTTGAATTTTGTAGGATTTGATTTGACCTCTTTTCTGAGTTTTTGTCAGTGTTTCTTGGCTCTGGATTCGGTTTTTTCCTTGCAATTGGTCTACTATGATTGTTTTGACTCTGTAGTCTTGGTCTTCTCAGTTTTTTGTCCATCATCATATCAGTGGAGTTTGTAGCCCTAGGGTTTCTAGGTGCCTTGTACTATTTTTTCGGCCCTCTCCTCACTGATCCTTCTGAGTTAAGTTCGAGTCATTTTGATATTTGTCGTTTCAATTCACTAACTGATTGTAAACTCGATTCTTCGTGTATTTGGTTTGTTGGATGATCACTTTTGTTGTCATTTGACTCACCATTTCTTCACTTTGAGCATAGATTACATTGCTCGTTGGATCGTTTCGAAAGCCCTTCGTTTGCTTGGAAGAGTGCATCCTTTTTTTGAGTACATTTTATGTTTTTATTGCATTTGAATTTTTTGTTTTAGATATTTACATTCGTAGTGCTCAAAACTAGTATTTTCTTTTCTTTTAGTGTAATAGTGCATTGTGTGCTTCATTGATCTAAAAGAAAAAAAAAATTGCATTCTTTCACTTAAATTGAAAATGAAAATGCTCTTTTGCATTACTAGCTCTTAGCGAACTAGGAAAGAGTTTTTGTTTTCTCATTTGGTTGTATTAGATGCATTAGTGGAATTCTTCTTGTGTTTCAATTGATTACTACTTTTTCATAGATTCTTATCCTTCTCTTAGCTAGCATTCATTGAATGGAAATGATGTTATTTTGCATGTATTGTGCATTTAGGAATTCGAGATCAAATTCAGTAAGGCCTTAAAATCACAACATTAATTCAAGATCAAACTTAAAATGAATTCAATCAACCTAAGGAAGCATTGAAACCTAACGCACGTGTTCCGACATTGTTAAACCTAACCTAGTGACGTGTTTCGACGTTGTTAAACCTAGTGGTTGTCGTTCACCATCTGGCATTAGACAGCACTAGTACGGACTTGTGCTCCTCATACCATCGTGTATATAAAGGGAGACCCTCATAGGTTGCAATCCTTTATCCATAGGAAGCTGATCCTCCAACCCTGTAACCGTGATACACCGAACACAGCATTCAGGGAGACCACCTACATGTACGTCAAGTCCTTGGTTATTTCTCTTTCATTTGATCACCAAGGTGTATATGGCAGTTCACGAAAACTTGGTACACCATCTTACTTAGATTACTTGAGTAGTCATTTTGATATTTTTGTGACCCTCTAAAAGTGAAAAGATCATCGAGCACTTGTCCTTTCATGCTTGCTCAATTTGAAAGTGATTAGAGTCATATTTTTCCTGTTTCTCGACTCTTAAAACATGAAACAGCAAATTTTCGTTTCAATGTCATAAAATTAACTGCCTACGATCACATGCCCGTCAAATTTTTTTAGTTGGCTTGTTTCTAGTAGTTCCTTAGTGTTTTATCTTGAAGCCTTAAATAAGCTATCTCATTTTCCTCATGTTTTAAAACATTGTCATAGTGGCGGAACCACCAGTTTCATCGTCCTCTTCATTGCCTCCTAGTGGTGATCCTTTTCATGACATTTCTTCAGAAACACCTCAGTCCACTATGTCTGTCGAGTTTCGGCAGTCTGTCCTTACGAGTATCTTACCTCTCGCCACCCAGTCTCCTCCTGAAGGGTCAGACGATATCAATTAGCAACCTCAGGGTGCTTGGTCTGGTTTTGGGAGCGAGGAAGAATTCCCAACTCTTACTTCGGGATCACCATTATTGGCTGTTGCCTTACCTTCCAATCCTCGTCATCTTTTCGGCGATATTAAAACTTGTCAGACATGGATTCTTCGAGTCCTATTGGCAATGAAGAGCTTCATGTTTCTACCAGGGAGTATCAACTCTTCCTAGAAGATTTCCCATATGTCTCCAGTCAACCTTCCCCTCAATCGGTGTCTCTTCCACCCGGTTATCGTACTTTGGGTCAGATCCTTTCTGGTGTTGCATCCATGACAATGTCCGGTACATCAACTCCCACAGGGAGCTTGTCTATTCCTGTATCCAAAATATCGCCTTCGACACCCATCTCGTTGGCCATTATTACATTTGTCCCAGTCTGACCCACCATTTTTGTAGCTTCATCTCCACCGATTATTAGTATGACTCTGTCCTTAGGGTCTGATGTTGTTCACAGGTCTATCTTTATCAATCCTACAATGCCCATTAGGCCTGTCGTGAGTGGATCACAGCCTCGCACTATGGAAATCAATTCTACGTTCACTGCACCTATGGTTTCTACTTCTATTCCTAGAAGTTATACATTAGATGAGTATATGTTGGATATTCAGTGATGGTATGCTCCCTCTCTGATTCCTCAGCAGCAAATTTCCACACCTCAGGGTTCTCATCAGCCCCGAGTGTTTGACAATACTCCACATCATTATGATGTGTATAGTAATCTCATCTATTTGCCTCCAATTGATCCCAATCAACCTGTTTACCAGTCGAGACAACCATCGGGCCTATAAGGACAAACCTTTCAAGGAAAACCTTCAGTCCAACAGGGACAACCCTCTGGTCCACAGGGACAACCTTACGGTCCACAAGGACAACCCTTACAGGGACAACCTTCGGCCCAAAAAGGAAAAACCTATGGTCTTGCTGGTCAACCTCAATTTCAACAAGGAGCATCTTATTTTCCCTGGGGGAAAATCTATCCACCATAGGGACAACCTTTTATGCAACAAAATAAAACCTTATGTTCAGCAAGGCCAAACTTTTGTACAACAAGGACAACCCTACGGTCCTACGACGGGTCAGCCTGGTTTTCAGGGGCAACCTGGCCCATCCCAACCATAGGGCCAACCTCTTTCACAAGGGAAACCCGATGGCCCTTAGTATCCAAGCCAACCTGCCCCGTAGGGACAGCCTGCCCAACCTCAGTATCCAGGCCAACCTACCCCAGAAGGACAGCCTATCGAATCTCAGCATCCAATTCAACCTGCTCTGCAGGGACAACAACTCAGCCTCAAGGTGCTACTTACCCTTCTCAAGTTAAATTTCAAGCAGTATATAGTGTGCCCCAAGGTTACACTTATTATCCTCAAGATCAATCCCAGATCGTGTATAATCCACCTCAAGGCAATGCTTACATTCCGTAGAAAAATCCATATGTTGCTCAGCAAGGACCTTAGTGGTATGCTCAAAATCAATATCATGATCCTCAACCCATGTATGGGCAGAACTATCAGACTTATAACCCCTATGGACAGAATCCTCTGGGATAAAACATATGGGGGGGAAATTTCTCTTAACCTGGGTGGAATGCTAACACTGGTCTTTATCAATGACCTGAAATGCCTTTTAATCCTCAATTTCCTTTTCTCTCTACGTTGGAACTGCCTGATGTGTCAAAGTTGATGAATGATCCAATCCTTCATAACCCGTATAGGCTCCAATTCCAACCAAAATTCCTGGTGATTTTCCCAAGTTTGAGGGTAAGTCTGGAGAAGACCCCCAAGTGCATGTTATGACATACCATCTTTGGTGTTCCTCTAACTCTTGGGTTGACGATTCTATCTGACTCCATATTTTTCAAAGGACTCTTACTGGTGTCACTGCTAAGTGGTACATCGAATTATCTTGTGGTATCTTCCAAGTTTTCAACTCTTTAGCCATGGCATTTCTCACCCAGTTTCAGTTACCGGTTTGGGATGAAACTGGGACACACCTCCTCACATCCTTGAAACAAGATCGAGCTACCCATATTTAGGATCATATTCATGAATGGAGGCATTTTCATGGCTTGATCAAGTTCGATATTCCTGATCAGCTTCTAACTGATTGGTTTAGAACCTCCTTTGTTGCGTTGATTTCTAAAGACATTGATATGGGGTCATGAGTTACTGAGGAATAAGACATTTCTCGTGCCTAGTACCTTGATCTTGTGTACTCTTAGTTCAGCACGTTGTATGATCTCTTGCCTGATGCTCCTAGACCTGGAACTTCCAAAGCACCGATGATGCCATTCGTCGATGGTATCATCGGTTCTGTGTCTCAGACTTGTCGGAAGTCTTCTCCTCCAAATCCTGGGAAGCAAAAATCTACTCCTTCCAATGATACTACTTCCTAGCCAACCCTGAATTCTGGTAAAACCGTGGAGTTGAATGTTGTTCAGGCCAATCTGGTAGATAAAACTTGCAAGAGTAAAAATAATGGTAAAGGTAAGGCCAAAGCCGATACCCCGAAACAGATTCTTAGAAATATCATGTTGATGATGGTTCACAACGTAAATTGAAGTATCCTTACTTGATTTGTGATGAATAGCACTACACCAAGGACTGTCCTCGATGGGCCAAGGGACTCTGACAGTTCTCAAAGAACTGTTTCCATCACATCGGACTCAGTTGGTAGAGCAACCTCAATCCTCTGCCCCATTTGGCTCTCAAGTTTTCATGATGAATGGTTCTACACCTATTTCTATTTCTAGTCGGTCGAAAGACTATACCGATCTGCGTCAAGCAGCAGGGAAAGAGATTGTCGATGGTCCTCCTCCTCCGCCTGCTTCTGGCCCTCTTCAGATTGAAAGGCCTAGTACTGAGCCCGTTGTCCGGCCACCTTGCAAAGGTGTACTTTGTAAGTCTTCTTACAATCCTAACGCCCGTGCTACTCAACATTATAGTATTTTTTAGGATTTGGCTCAGGCGTCGTCTACTATGTCTACATTAGAAGTACTTCAGAGTTGTTCGTCCCAATAAAAATATTTTCTCTCTACCATCGGTGGGGTTGATCCTGCCGATTCAAGCCTTATCACTTTCTACTTGGAGAATTTCGTCCCACATCTCCCTCACTTGCTTCCGCTCATTATCCAAGTTGGTATTAATGGACTGAATATCCATCGAGCGTTCATGGACAAGGGTGTGTCTACGTGCATCATGTCATCTGCCTGTTGGGAAGCCATTGGTTATCTAACTCTAAATTCATCTCCAAATGATCTAGAAGCGTTTGATGGAAGGGAATCTAAACCTCTTAGTGTTCTCGCTAGTTTACGGATCACTCTAGAAGGGGGAAAATTCAACGTCGAGGTCAAACTAGTTGACGCCAAGCTCAATTACAATACTATCCTTGGTCGCAGTTGGACTCATGCCATGCTATTCGTTATGTCCACTCTCTTTTGTGTTTTGTGATTTCTGCACGAAGGAAAGATTTTTACTGTCGATTAGTTGTCTTTCTTCACTTCTTCATCTTCCGAGAGCAACATTCCATATGTAGATCAAACTCCTAGCCCTTACGAGAGCGTAGGGCCGGGTCTCTTCAAGGACCCTGCCCTCATGGGTATTTTTCCTCTTCCTCCATCCAACATTATTCAAGTTAATATGATCCCCAGGTCTTCTGATCCATGGGTCATCCCTTCACCCAAGAAGATTGATTCATTTGGAGATTCGATGTTTTTAAGTCCGATCGAGATTGATTATTGTGAACTTATTTCAGCTTTAGATCCTCTGCCTCCTAATCATGCTCCTTTGGTCATGTCTCTTGATACTTATTCTCAATCCCCTTGGCTCGGCGATTCGGATTCGCCCGATCCCGTGAGAGAGATATTTCCCTCTGATGAGGCCATCGTGGAAACTATGTCTCTTGAGGATCCTCCTTGGGACGTGTTAGTGTCAGTTTAGTCTGCCATCAGTGATCAAAATTTCTCTTTTGCATTTGCATATTAGGAGTCCCATACCAATAAATTTCACCATTCCGCTAGGTCATGGATTCATTGATGGTAGTGATTTTTCATTAGTTTTCCCTCATGTCAAACTTGTTGATTCTCCTCTCTATGATCTTTAGTCATGAGTTACTTTCACTTTGTGAGTCATGTCAGTAGGTCATAGGATGGGTCTCATTAGGTTCTAGGGTCTCACCATGGTCAAATTAATGAGTCACGTGTCAATGAATATCAGCAAGGTCATGAGGAAGTCAATAAAATCAAAGTCAACAGCACCTGGAAGAGCAAAGAGATTTTTTATTCAGTCTAATGTAATTTTCACCTCAAAACCATGTTTTGAGGTGAAAACATGATACTTTGCCTTTATTATCATTCATTATGTAATTTTATGTCAACATGTGTAATAAGTCACAATTTAGAAGTTGTTTTCTCCACAAAATCATCTCCCTGCCTTTCAGAGAATTTCTCCATAGCATGCTCAGCACCAAATCATCTTCCAAGTAGATCCATCAGAAAGAGCCTGGAAAGAGATTTCCAATGGTATACTACACTCTCGAAACTAACTTCTGGATTGAAACTTATGCCTAAGTGAAGTAAAAAATCCCCACCTCCTTTCCCTTCTCGTTTCCCCTTCAAAATTAATTTTTCCCTTTATTCAAGGCATAATTTCATTCCATTTTGTTTCAACAGCGTTTTATTATCAGAGTTAGTTTTATTCAAACGAAAAGTAAAGCAACAGTCAAAAGGCCAGGAAGCTTATATAAAATAGATGTTGCCACCAGCAGCAGCAAAATAGGAAATTTGTTTTCGGATTGCCTATTTTCTTTCATCCATGTATAACATTGAAATCTCCAAGTAGTCAAATGTATTGTTGTTCCTTGTTTTCAGAGGCAAAACATTGGTTCTCTTTTCCATATTCAGATTTTAGTTCTGAGTTGTTAAACAACTCCCTCTTTTCGTGGATCTATGTTCCCACATTTCAGCTTATTTATTGTAATTGCAAATCATTTGTAAAGGAGTCTTAAGGTTTGTAACTCAGAATTAGAGGAATAGTATAGTGTGGAAGAAAGCTTTGCACTCCATTGTACAGTCTGACAGGGATTTAATAAGAGATGCAGCTCTGATTTGTGGGATCCATGTGGTATGAGATTTGGCATTTGTTTCTCTCCTTTGTTTCATATGTAAATTGTTATGTTTCACCTCTCATCCATAAACATTTCCTTTTGAATGCTTTCAAGATAGAAAGGTAGAACCCATTTTTATGCTCTGCCTTGGGAAATCATTCATATTCTGTGTTTCTCTTCTATTTGAAAAGGATCCATCTATTGTGCCCTTTTCAGCTCCTCACCAGTCTCTCCATTCCATCTTATTTCAACTTGATTGCTAAATATCTTGCCTATCTTGCCCCATGAAATACCCTGTGTCCTGATTTGATTCCCCAGTTTCATATTGTCCCTTTTGTCCCACACATCCCTAATAATTCATTTCATTTATTAAACCTTTTTCCCATCATTTTACCTAGCCTAATATCAGTCCATTATTGTGTTTTATTGAATATCCTTTCATAGAGAGAGCCCTCTCCTAACCTTGTAGGGCTAGATACAAGGCTGAGCGTGGTTTAGTTGTTACCCTGTTTTGCCCTTTTCAGCCTAGGGTCCAGATCAGGTGCTAACAGGACAATAGTCATCATCGTTCCTAGTTCATCCCCGGCCTTGGGGCCATGTCTATGTGTCTCAAGAGGTTTTCTTCTCAAGTTCCTTCTCCTCTGCTTCAAACGCCTATATTGACACATGAAGTCTTTGCAGATGGTAACTTGAGTAACATTACATAGACAATGCCTATCGACATCTTCGTCAAACCGAGGGTTGTCGAGAACATCCATATTGGGGTGACCTATTCTTTTGATGAGATCCAGGTCTATAATCGTCTCTTCCGCGAGTTTTGCGATGTTTTTTCATGGTCTTATGAAGAGATGCCTGGCATCGATCGAAGTATAGTGGTGCATGAGATTCCTACCTATCCTGGTGTGAAGCCTTTTCGTTAGCACCTTCATCCTGTGCACCCTAGAAAGGCTGTCGGTATTAAGGGAGAAGTTGAAAAACTTCTTAAATCTGGTTTAATCTATCTGATTCCATTGACATAATGGGTTTCTAATATTGTTCCTATATATAAGAAACAAAGTACCATTCATGTCTATATTGATTACCGTGACATTGACCGTGCTTGCCCTAAGCATAATTATCCCACTCCTTTTATTGATCAAATCATTGATGACTATGTTGGGAGTGAGATTTTTTCCCTTATGGATGGGTTTTCTGGGTATAACCAGATTAATATTCTTCCGGTCGATTAACATAAGACCGCCTTTATCTATCCTTGGGGTACTTTCGCTTATAAAAATCTACCTTTCGGTCTAAAAAATGTTGGGGCTACATTTCAACAAGAAATGTCATATTATTTCCGCGATATCAAGCACATTTTCTAGCCTTATCTGGATTACCTTCTGGCTCATTCAGCTAAGCATAAAGACCATCTTGATCATCTCCGTCAGATTTTCCTTCGCTATAAATGCTATAACATCTATATCAATCTACATAATTGTGTCTTCTGCGTTGACTCCGGTAGACTCTTAGGTTTTATCGTTTTGAAAGGCAGGATTCGTCTCTATCCACTCAAAGTTCAAGCTATCGTTAATCTCCCCTCTCCTTCCTCTTTACATCAGCTGCAAATTTTGCAGGAAAAAGCTAACTTCTTACATTGTTTTATACCTAACTATGCCGAAGTGGCCAAAGGATTTACACGATTATTGAAGCAAGGCGTCCCATTCCTCTAGGATGAGATCGCCCAAAAATATTTCGATGCACTGAAGAAATTGCTGGTCAATGCTCCTCTGTTGCGTCCTCAAAATTATCATCGCGATTACTCCCTCTATTTGGCTGCCGCTTTTAGCACGATTGCCATGGTTTTGGTACAAGACGATGATGATGGTGGTGAGAATGTCATTTACTATTTGTCTCATAACCCTCTCGATACTAAGACATGATATGCACATGTTGATAATTTGGCATTGGCTGTTGTTCAAGCTGTTCAACGTTTTCATCACTATATTTTGTTGCGCACAGTGACTGTGATTTCTGATTGTAACCCTATGACATACATATTGAATCGTCAATTGCTTGGGGGAAATACTTGAAGTGGATTGTCAACCTCCAAGAGTTTGATTTGGAGTTCACTACCGCCAAGTCGAAGAAGTCATTAGTCTTTTCCGATTTGATCTTCTCTCTCCCTTACTATTCCGCTCCATCTGGTTCTGAGGAACGCATTCCAGACGACACACTTTTTCTAATTAGGACCCTCTATCCTTGGTACAAAGATATCATTGTATATCTTTAGACTTCCACTTTCCGATCTGAGTTGACGAAGGATGCCCGCTGACGCATCCGTCATCAATCACAACCCTATCGCATAGTCGGAGATACACTCTACCGCATCAGAGTTCGTTCCATTCTCCTCCGGTATTTGACCCTCGAGGAGGCTGAAAAGGCCCTGAATTATTGTCACAATCACACCTGTGGTGGTCACATGTCTAGTTATGCTACTGCACAGAAGATTCTTCGTGCTAGGTATTTCTGGCCCACCATCTTTAAAGACAACATCGTTGTTGTCCGTAAGTGCAATGATTGCAAGATCTATCAGCGCAAGATGTGCACGCCACCTTCCCATCTTCACCCTGTCATTACTGTTGGTCACTTTGTGAAGTGGGGCATCGATTTTATGATGTGTAACCCTCACTCGGCCGGGGGGCATGCTTATATCATTGTAGCCGTGGACTACTTCACCAAATGGGCCAAAGAAATGCCTACACTTATGGCTGACAGTATCACAGCAGCACAGTTTCTATTCAATCATGTCATTTCTAGGTTTGGTGTCCCTCAAGCCATTGTTACCGATCATGGTTCCCATTTTTGGCATTACATGGTGGAAAATTTGAATTCCAAGTTGGGTCTGCGTCATGACAGCTCAACGTCATACTACCCTTAGGCCAATGGCCAGGTTGAATCCGTGAACAAAGTTCTTGTCACTATGCTTCAATGTACAATTGGGATGCACATATCCAACTGGCATCTCATGTTGTTTTCAGCTCTTTGGGCTTACCGAACCTCAGTGAAGGATGCGACCGAATTCACTCCATTCTAGCTTGTCTATGGTCTGGAAGCTACCCTTCCGCTTGAATGTGAAATTCCTTCTGTCAAACTAGTTGTTGAATTGCTGAAAAATACTTCGCCAGAAGAAGAGTGTATTCTATATCTAGAGAGGCTTGATGAAACTCGCTGCTTGACTACTCTGGTCATAGAAGCACAAAAAAGAGAGTCAAAGCTCATTTTGACCAGTCGGTTTCCCCTCGTTCCTTTATAGAAGGATACCTCGTCCTCCTATACGACCAAGCTCATGATAAGCTAGGGGCAGGAAAATTTCAACCCATGTGGCATGGGCCCTACATTTTTAAGCATGTTTTATGGAATGGAGCTTATGAGCTTATTGATTATGAGGAAATCCTCTTGATCAGCCCATAAATGGGTTTTATCTTAAAAAGTACTATACATGAGTCATTCATGCATGTTTTTTCTACATAGGTGTTCTTTTAATTTTGTACATTTTTTTCTTGGTGTGCTTTGCGAGCATTTTCCTACTCATTGGATTGTTGCTTATTGTGCAGATGTCCATTACCCCTTATGTCAGTTTCACATATGGTGCTTCCCGCAGTACCCGAAACTTGTCTTCAGCAACCTAGGTGATTTGTGATCATGCTGGTGAGTTGATAGACCTTTAAGGTATCTGTCTAAGATGAACCACAAACAATGTCGTTGAATATATTTTTGTTATTGAACTATTAACCAAGGCCATTTCTCTCAAAATTTGTGCATTAATTGTTAACCTAGACTCACAGCTTGTTGTTCTTCAACTTAATGGGCATTATTCTGTTAGGAACCCTCACATCTTAAGGTTGTATTTTTTTATTCGTTTCCTAGAAAGACATTTTGATTACATTACATATCAACATATTCCTAGATGAATGAATGTCTTAATTGATACAGTAGCTAATATTGTATTAGACAGACATTTGCGTAATTTGTAAAAAATCATCATCACCTGACAAGATCCATACAGGAAAATAGATGTATATATATATATATATATATATATATATATATATATATATATATATATATATATATAGTGTTTGCATCAATGTGCATCATAAGTTCAAAAAATATGTATGTTTAGATTACATCCTGAGACATCATTGTTAGTATGAATTATTCGTCGAAGTGTACGAAAAAGAACCACTTTAGCTACGCATAACTAATAGCCCTAACAACAATAGAGGCTGCCAAACATCTTCAGATCTACGATTAGTAGTTAAAATGCTACAACAAACAGATCTATAAATGGAAAGACATTAAGCAGTAAAGTAAAGAGTTTGCTCCATGCATCCAACAGACAAGACAAGAACACGATTTTTGAATGAATTTTTATATTACAGGGCACCTGTGAGGAAACAAGAAGGTGTATCCAGATCTCCTCAATGGGATGGGTTCTTTGTAGTCCTCAGCACTTCAGATCTAAGCTTTCTCTCTCTTGTAGATGTAGAAAACCCAATGCAGAAAGTAGAGCTCAATGGGAGCAAAATGGTAGAAAAATGAGACCAAGTGTATAGATCCAGAGTGATCTAATAAGCAACAAAAGGTGAAGAATGATGGGGAAAACCCTCCTATTTATAACAAAATATTGGGTCATTCTAGATCTTGGTGCATGATTAAAATAATGTTAATCAAATCTAGATCCACCTCTATGGAATATTTTATTATTATTTGTTTGAGGGAAAGGGTGTTTGACTTGGGTCAAATCCCTTGATTAGTGAAGAATAAATAAATAAATGATTTATTTATCTTTTTAAGGAAGTGGTTGGGATATAATCAAATAAATAATGATTTATTTGATTAATGGTGGTTGATTTGGTCATATTTAACAAGGAATATTATTTAAATAATTACTCCTAGAAAATAATAAGATAACTATGGGTTTATCTCATTAATTTCTTTGTTTTTGGGTTAAACATGACTGGGAATAATAATTAAATTATGGTTTAATTAATTATTCCATGAGGAAAATCAAACAAATATAGGTTTGTTTAACATTTCCTTTTGGGGTTTCCTATTTTAACATAGTGAAAGCAGTTTTACTTAGGGTAAAACTGGTCTTACATGGTGTACTTGGGTCCATCTAATGATAAAAGGTTAGATGACCAAAAAATGGTGTAACAGATTGCCCCCCAGTGTGCGAGTGTCAGGAGCAAATCGTATGACCGAAGTACGTTGTAAGAATACGATCACTAGACAACAAAAGGGGATGTCAAAGAGAGAAATGTGAGGTAGATAGTGTGTTGAAGGACTAGACCCTGAGGAGACGAGACTCGCAGGTGCAACAAGTCTCTTGTTATGAGAGGGTACCTGTGCTGAAGGCGGCGGGGAAGGCATACCTATGCCCGCCGAGACAAAGTACAAAAGAATAGTGTGTCCAGTAAACAAGGGACCGAACTATAAGATACAGCTGGCATAATCAGGAGCCAGATAAAAATACAATAAGCAATCCCACATACATTTTGTGCCTGGGATAACAGCCAGGACTGGTACAATAATATCTGAGTACATGAGAGACAAATACAACCCAAAATGCCCCCTATAAATGGGGAAGGGCTCAAAAAATCTGACTGATACATGCAAATCAAAGAGGCGCTGCAAGTGGCTATGGCCAACATCATCAAATATATGGAGCTGCATCGAAGGCTGGTAGGAAGAGGTCATCCGGGTATGTGGGGGGCTACCTGCAGGGCCACCCCCTCATGAGGGTTGAGACATCTCACACACACCCGGGAATCATCAAGAGTTGCTGCTGGATCACTGGACCATCAAGTATACGGATCTCGATCATGCTGAAAGGAGCTGGAGAAACAATCAAGTCAAAGGGGAAGAAAATATCCCTTTGCCTGATCCGAGGCACCGAACAAGAGTGGAAGCTGGAACCAAGGTACACCGCCCTCTAGACCTGGCTTCTGGAATGAATGAGCTGATGTCGACAGAAGGAGGTCCGCCATAGGTGAGGCAATGAGAGATACTCAACTAAGGCACAAGAGAAAATAGTAGAGCGACGGACAGACTGACACTAATGATGATAGTGAAATGGAAAGGACTAAGTAGCGAATGGACGACTTCCCTTGTTAGAGCATAAAGGGCATGAATGACATGGCAAAGCCGATCGACACAATATCGTAAGGGGATAGGGGACAAGTTGGGTCAAGGTCATGATATGCTCTACAAGAGAGAGACCAAGCAATGAAGAATGGAGGGCTATAGTGGGGTGTAAAGGGACGTGGTATAGACTCCATGGATGCAATGATGACTCAACTTGGATGCTCTAAACAAGGGCGACTCGATGGTGCTGCCACACAGTAAAGGCCCCAATGGGGGACCATGGAAGCATGAGTACAAGATGGGAACTCATGACGAAAATCGACACGAACATGGACAAGTAAGGGAGAAATATGGTGCCCCAAGTACAAGTGTCGTAAGTGAGGAAATTCGATTTTAAGGAGGTGAGTTGGCCCCTCTTGGACAAAATGGGTCCGGGGAAGGAGAAAAAAGAAAGAACAAATGCTGGCTATCTAAAAGAAAATAAAACATGCATTTCAGAAGGGAAATGCTAAGGGTAATATTTCTTAAGATAGAGTGTGTTGCGAGGACTAGGAAGGGGATGGCCTTCGAAATCCTCTAAGAGGTATGCCCCTTTACCGAGCGCCTTACTGATGAATTCTTCGTCGAAGTGTACGAAAAAGAACCACTTTAGCTACGCATAACTAATATCCCTAACAACAATAGAGGCTGCCAAACATCTTCAGATCTGCGATTAGTAGTTAAAATGTTGCAACAAACAGATCTATAAATGGAAAGACATTAAGCAGTAAAGTAAAGGGTTTTCTCCATGCATCCAACAGACAAGACAAGAACACGATTTTTGAATGAATTTTTATATTACAGGGCACCTGGGAGGAAACAAGAAGGTGTATCCAGATTTCCTCAATGGGATGGGTTCTTTGTAGTCCTCAGCACTTCAGATCTAAGCTTTCTCTCTCTTGTAGATGTAGAAAACCCAATGTAGAAGATAGAGCTCAATGGGAGAAAATGATAGAGATGAGACCAAGTGTATAGATCCAGAGTGATCTAATAGGCAACAAAAGGTGAGGAATGATGGGGAAGAACCCTCCTATTTATAACAAAATATTGGGTCATTCTAGATCTTGGTGCATGATTAAAATAATGTTAACCAAAACTAGATCCACCTTTATGGAATATTTTATTATTATTTGTTGGAGGGAAAGGGTGTTTGACTTGGGTCAAATCCCTTGATTAGTGAAAAATAAATAAATAAATGATTTATTTATCTTTTTAAGGAAGTGGTTGGGAGATAACCAAATAAATAATGATTTATTTGATTAATGGTGGGTGATTTGGTCATATTTAACAAGGAATATTATCTAAATAAGATTTAAATAATTATTCCTAGAAAATAATAAGATAACCAAGGGTTTATCTCATTAATTTCTTTGTTTTTGGGTTAAACATGACTGGGAATAATAATTAAATTATGGTTTAATTAATTATTCCATGAGGAAAATCAAACAAATATAGGTTTGTTTAACATTTCCTTTTGGGGTTTCCTATTTTAACATAGTGAAAGTAGTTTTACTTAGGGTAAAACTGGTCTTACATGGTGTACTTGGGTCCATCTAATGATAAAAGGTTAGATGACCAAAAAATGGTGTAACAATCATGTCTCTCAAAATATGCGGAAATAAAACCTAGGTGTCTAGTTGGCGTGACACTCATGATAGCACGTCACTACCCATACAAGCTGCCTTAACAAGTGGTGAACATGGTTTGACACCCTTGTAGTGTGTCTCTGGTACGTGCGAGGAACATCGTCAAATCGCGCATAGTATGGGATCTCATAGGATATTCCCTCCAAGTTGCGTATGATTTCCTCCTCCTCGCCTCCCTCACCATGAGGGGCCACATCAAAGTCATGAGGAATCCTCCATGCTATCGGGGACATGCCTGCAAGTCTCTCTAGGCCAACATCTGCAATTACATGGATTAATATCAGAACATGCATAACAAAAATATCATAATACTCATCAAAATAAAAAATGAGTCTTACCGAGTACTTCATCCCGGTCCTCTCCTTCTGGGAGTGGGAGATTTGCATCACCAGTGGAATATGTGCCACAGTAGGGCCAGTCCTCCATGACAATAAGCTATCGACAGAGCCACTCAAATAACTCCAATCTCCAGGACATCTGTTGTTCGCCCTTGACCTTGGCATCAAAGCTACCCAGTAGACCATCTATGGCTCCTAGAATGGTGGTGTCAGAACTATTACCTCCTAACATTGGAAGATTGGTAACCATTCCAAGATGAAAGATACCAAGATGGACCTGTAGCCGAATTACTTTAGTTTACCATTCTTGCATTTTTTCAACTGGCGTTTGATGTTGATTGTTACGGCCTCTGCCCAGTTGTAGAATTTTGGTGCCATGCAATCCACTGCAAGAAGTAATTATGTTTTTATGGCCTCATGTGGAGCCTGAACTCTTGCAGCCCGCATGATGGTGTGTAGCACTGCTCTGAGTTCCAGATCGGGAATGGTTTGGATATCCACCTTCCAGCTTTTGGATCCTTTCCGTGCTCCTCGGCACACTGTCAATAACCATAGCCATGTTTTCCATTGTGGGCCGCGTACTGGTCAGGATTGGTACTTCCCCCCTCCACGATAGTCCGGTTATGAAATAGATATCTGAGACATCAATCTCAAGTTCCTAGTCATGAATAATGAATTTCTCTTGATCAATTTCCCAGATACTGATCAAACACTACAACAAAATTGGTTGAGCTCTGAGACATGGTGCCATAAAGAATTTCTTGAGCCCACAATATCACATTGCCCATGGCTTCCTCATCTTCTTCACTGTGTTCTCGTTCTTTCCATTCAATCACCATTTTGTCCTTTCACACCTGCAAAAATATCCATATGTTTGTTATTAGTTAAATCTAATGCTTTTGAATGGTTAAATTGGGCTTGCTTGTTTGAATTTACATGCTAAACATGGTTGGCATGGTTGGCGCGCCCCCGTTCAATCTTTAGGCTAGTTGGCATGAGTCTATGCCTGATACCCGTGCCGACTGTCGTGCCCTAGATTTTGCAAAATTCCCCCATAGATCTACAAAAATGGGTTTGCAGGTAATGAAAAAGAAATCAAAATGTAGGGAAATATGAGAGTTCTTATCTGGAATAGACGGATTCACGATTGGCCTTCTGGATTTCCCGCTGTCAGTGCTGTAAAATCACAGTGAAAAGGGGTAACAAATTTCTCACAAGAGGTAAAAGTAAAATGTAATTTATTTTTTACCATATTCGCCATTTTATAACTTTTCAGAACCTTAATTAGGTTTTGAGGCATATTTTTTGATTGTATTGCTGTTTTATTTAGAAAAATGGGTTTTATGTGCATCTCTTGTGCAGCAATAGGTCCTCGATGTGATGACGATGAAGTAAAAAATTGTATTTTATACTTTTTCGGACTCGGTAAAAATGCAAAGAAGCCACTATTGGAGTCATCTTTTAGCTCTTTTTTGACTCTCGAAAATTGAAAAGATTTCCAAGACTATTGTCGTTTTGAACTCGTTAAATGGCTGCTAAACGATATCTACCCAATATATGTTTACCCCTTTTTCGGGCTGGGACATATTATTTATAAAAAAGGAATACCTTAGCCTATCGTGACTAAGAGGTTCTCTCAGACACAGTTTTCTACCTTTTCAGCTCTATGAGACTACCTATGAAAAGGGACCTGTTGGAGTTTTATTTTCCGCTTCTTTTCAAACTCTCTAAACATGAAAATATGTTGAGTCCTTCCTTTGTCAGACTCGTTAAAACTTAAATGACATTGGAAACTGTCACAATGACGTAACCGATTTCCTCCTTCCTAGGGCTCGTAAAATGTACTAGGATGGATTTTTCTGAAGGAAAAACTTACATGACAAGCATATATTATCCCCTTCAAGCTTGTTTCAAAAAATAATTGGGGTACTCGCCAGTAACGGTGGGGGAAAATGGAACCAATTCTCAGTTGTGTAGGTAGTATGTCGCTCTTGAACATGACTTTCATCTGCATTCGTGTCGGGTTGGGGACATCTCATTTCGTCATTTTTTCCTCCATGTATTTGGGTAATCTGTTTTGAATGCTCATCTACCGTTTTCCATGTCACCATGACCTCATATGCCTTGATGTCAAACACTGCACTTTTCCATGTTAATCCCCTATATTAATAGTGCAGTTCCTTATTATGTTAGTCTAAACCCCCTTATTCTTATTGTTGTACCCCTCTAACCCCCATATTGTTATTATTGTGCCCTTACATTATTATAGTTAGGTCGGCTAGGATTACATTGTGTCCCACTAGGATTACATTGTGGCCCCATGGACTCCTATATATAGAAAGGAGGTTTTTTCATTTGTATCATCCAAGAATTGTTCATTTATGTAATGTATTGGAGGTTATCCCCTTGAAGTGGTTGATTTCTAAGGCTTTTATCTCTCTTTTCTTCTATTTTTGGAGTTGGTTTCACAACATTTGGTATTAGAGCTTTGGATTCTAGGGTTTCGCTGCTCCAAACAAGTCATTATGGAATTTTCTCTATAACATTTTTTCTACGAAGGTTCAGAAACTAAAATTTTTAGAGTGCGAAGCCGAAGTCCGGAGGAACATCATCACAAAATTTTAGAGCTTGGTTGGCAATATTTTCAGAGACATGATCTGTGGAAGTTAGGGTTTTTTGCAGGCTCCTGAATTTCACTTACAAATGTCATCGCGGAATTTTCTCTATAAATTTTTTCTATGAAGTGTTAGAAGCTAAAAATTTTAGAGCGCAAAGCCGAAAGCCTGAGGAATATCATTGCAAAATTTCAGAGCTTGGTTCGCAATAGTTTCGGAGATATGATCTGTGGAAGTGAGGTCTTTTCCAGGCTCCCGAATTTCATCTCAAAGAGGTGATCGTGGGAAAATTTTCATAACTCTCTCTTTGAGCATCGTATTGAAATTCTGTAAAAAGTGACTGGAATTATACGGATTGTAGTTTTCTGTCTATAAATTTCAGAGCCAAAAAAGAAAACAGTGACACGTGGAAGGTTTTACAAGTTCGCTCTACTGAACCAGTCCTTAATTAGGTCATTGTGGGAGATTGGACATAAATTTGTCTTGAAGAATCCAAATCAAGTCAAACCTGTGGCATTTGAAAGAAGCTTTGAGGACTACTACAGGGTCGAATTTCAGATATTGAGGATCTGAAAGTATAGGATAAGTCCATTTCAATATCGAGCTCCTCAAAAGCAAGTAAAAGGTGTGTATTTGTTTTCCGAATTGCATAAGTCTTGTTTGAAGAATCAAGTTGAACTGATTACAAGGTCATATTGTAGAATAGATATCAGTATTGGGTTCTATAATGCCTCAAACAAATAATTCCATACCCATTAAGCCCTCAAAAATCTATACTATGACGCATGAAGAGGAAGAATTGCAATATGAAATATCAAAATTATGGTAACAAGTGCAACAAATTTCGATCTTACGAAGAGAAACCAAAGATGCCATAGATGGTTTAAAAGAAAAAATGGAGGCTAATTTGGATGGTTTGAAGGATCAAATAATAGCTACTATGGATGATAAATTAGTGGAAGGTCACATCGAGCATCAACAACAAGTTCTCCAAATCTCAAAGGATAACCTAACTTTGGTGCAAAATCTAATGAAACAACAGGAAGATCAACATCACATCGAAACAAGTTCTGAAGCAGTCACAGAAAAAAGAACTCGACAAGTATGATCAATTTCAGAGTATCTCACCAAGTGGAAGAACTTTCCTGTAGAAGATTCCACATGATACAGAAGCATCAAGAAATAATCAACCATTGAGGACAACACTTGTTTGAAGGAGAGGGGCATGTTAAGCCCCTATATTAATAGTGTTGTCCCTTATTATGTTAGTATAACCCCCCTTATTGTTATTTTTGTACCCCTGTAACCCCCATATTGTTATTATTGTGCCCTTATATTATTATTGTTAGGTTGGATAGGATTACATTGTGGCCCACTAGGATTACATAGTGGCCCCATGGACTCCTATATATAGAAAGGAGGTTTTTTCATTTGTATCATCCAAGAATTTTTCATTTATGTAATGTATTGGAGGTTTCCCCCTCAAATTGGATGATTTATAAGGCGTTTGTCTCTCTTTTCTTCTATTTTTGGAGCTGGTTTCACAACAGTGTCACTGATATGTTCAAGAGAAGTTTCCGTTTGAATTTTTCAACCTCCCTCTGATCCTTTTTTGGTCCTAATTCGCTATCATCATATTCCTCTGTCTCATGTCAATGATGTGGGAAAAGTCATGGCCCACCTTTGACTAGGTTACTTCCTGTCGACTTCAGCTCATTATCCAGGAAGTTTATCTAGAGACTCCCTTCCAGTAACTTGGAGCTTGCATGCCTCGATGGCAAGTTCTTCACATTTGAAAATAGGTCCACATCATTGGCCTTCGATCGAGTGATTCTACGGGTCTTCGATGCCAAATCATTGTTCACATTCTGTGTATTGTACTAGTTGTACCTTGAGATCCATTGTCACTATTGGTGTTTTCTCTCATCCTTGTTAACAGCTTACATCGTTGGCTGGTAATCAGGTGACTTTCTTGCACGTTCGAATTTAGCTCACATATTCGCATGCTTGAATTTATACTTGTTCGGGTCGATATGGAGCGCAAGACCCTGGGTTTTGTCTGATAAGATCCAGGTTGTGGGATATTTTGGTTTATCATGAATATATGCATGACTCTTTTGATTAGATGGTTGTGACCATACCTGAGTCTATTTTTTGATCCTTACTGCTAGATGGTTGCGTCCCTACCTCGGATCTCAGTAGATATGTACTCTATTATGGATGGTTGCGCCCATGCCACATGTTCATGTATCAGAGATATCATTTATATTTGTACTTGCAGGTCTTCCAATGGCGGTGTTTGGTTTGAACGTGTTCTCGTAACACATTTCACTCCTCCCTCTCTCTCAGACCTCAAGCTTTAGGGGGCATCTATTACATAACATTTTGTCACCCTCCCTGCAATCCCCATCCCGCTCATTGGAGGACCATTTCTATAATTTACATGTAGTGTCATGCCTTGCAAAAAGTGTCATTGCATCCCTTGCCATGAGAAGAAAATTTCCCATGTTGACTATTCCTAGAATAGACCATCAAAAACACATGACTTTGGGTCGGCACTGGCAGGTAGTTATGGCCTTGTGCCAATAAGGGAAATTAGCACTGGGCCCTGTGCCCATTGGCGCTCTGTCTTAGTGGACTGCCCGCGCCGAGCTATTTTTGGAAATTTTTTTAAATATAGAAGCGAAGTTTCCATTACCAACCACTTCGTGAGCGGAGTCAGAATGCATTGTTCGACTAAATAACATCCAAAATTTTCCTTTGGCTTCTTTTTCCCTACTTTTGAGAAACCTCTCAAAGGATAAGGCCTCCCTTCCACCATTTTAGGGATCCTAACCTCCTCCTCCTCTCCTATAAATACATCTCTCTCACATGGATGCTGCTAGCTGAACATGTTTGGAGAATAGCTGAAATAGTCTGATATAGATGGTGTAAGATAGAGCAGAGAGATACCCTTGTTGAGAGAGAGTCTAGTCTTATTGCCTCACCAAGTCCAATTCCCCGACGAATGCTCGAGACGCGTTTCGACTGGACTTGCTGAAGGAGGTTGCAACATCAAGGCTCATTTGGTTGTAATCTCTTTCTTTCTCTTAATTAATACATGACTAATTTTTTGGTTCCCATCTTGTGTTGATGTGATTAATCTTGCGCAATACGTTTAATTCTCCTTGACCAATAAGATAGTTATGAATGCAAACATTGTTTCATATGTTGCTACCGTTCTTTGATCCTTGTGGAGGCACCTGAGTACCATTGCTAAAGGACCGCGATGTGCTGGGACAAATATAAGAAGACTACTACCACAGCTACGACAACTACGTTGGAACCAAGGTAGGACATATATCCCGACTTAGTTTCGTTCATTAACTAGGAATCGACGCATTAGCATGTCCTCTTGCTGCTAGACCCACCCTAGGGCTAGAGGGATCGCATTTTTCCGTAGAGGGGATTTACCTACACAACATTACCTGCTTTCCTTAAGCTGACTTCACTTGGAATCGTGTACAAGCCACTTTCTAACCATGTCTTTCTGCAAAATCAACCCTGCAATCACTTAGCCTCTGCAATTTGAAACCTTATGCCCATGGAAAGAATAGTCCTTTAAGTGTCATTGATGAGTTTCGTCACCTTGCATCGAGCATAGGAATGTTCCAATCCCAGGAACTAGCACAACTGTATTCATACACTCATTCTTTACACTATACTATATGCATTATTTTATTCCTTTTTAGAATTTTAATATGAAAAAGACAAAAAAATTATATATTTCAAAATGATTAGGAACGGGATATTACTTCCATATTTGATGGCAGCAAGAGTCAGTTGTGTCACCCTTGATCAAAGCAGTCAAAATCAAGTGTTTTCTCCATTGGGATGGCCTTTAGTTTGACTTAGGAGAGCCATAACCTTGTTATTGAGTTAGTACTCCCCGGGTTGGTTATCTCTTCCAATCATATGGAGAGTTTTTTTATGCCTCCTACATGACAAACTTATACAAAGTTATTATATCCTGCCATAAAGTAACATTTGAGTTGTGATTTTGTTCAAGGGAAGTAAACCTGAGTCGGCCTTTTTCTGGTGTCTCTTGACTTATTTTCAGTCAGCCATACCCAGTCAATGAGTGTTATGTTCTATCACATCATCTATTTGGTCCTTTTCTCATGCTGGTTAAGAAGGGCTCTATTGACTTCTTGCTAGCAGGTTTGCTTTTATTGAATTCGAAAAATTGGTTTGAGAGTAGGCCTAGATCCGCACCTTGACCCTATTTCCATTATTGATAGGTGACCTTATGCTCAACATCGATTAACAACATGGGTCTTTGACTGAGTGGTTTCCCTTATGTTTGACATTAGATTACATTATCACACATTGGGATTCGTGCAATACCTTGGATTCCATTTCACCCTATTAGTAGATTCCTCACCTCTGTGTCAACTTTCATTATTGGTTAGTTCTAATGGTTTATGTCGTGTACTAGCCACATCTTATGTATGCCGGAAACATGCTTCGGTTTGGTTACTTCATCTTTCTTCGTCTGATTCCTTATAAGTTATTGGCCTGCAGGTTACACTTGTGGTGGATTGATGTGGGATGCCTTAATTCTTTCCTTCCATCATATATTTTCCCATCGACTCCAACTCATTCCTCTGGGAATAAGGTCTAGAGTCCTTTTTCAGTACCTTAGGGTTTGCAATCATCAGTGACAGACTCCTTCACTATTGATAGTGAGAATACATAAATGTCTCCCGATTGGTATATTCTCTCAAGTGTTCGAATTGAACTCACTTATTCACACTTGTTAGATTGTACCGGGGTACCTTGACTCTCATCATCATTATCGGTGAGTTGTCTCGTGTTAGTTAACGGTATACATCAATGACCATTAGTCATATGATTTCTCGCGTGGTCAACTTCAGCTCGTTTATTCCCATAGTGTAGAAATGTACCATGATGGTCGGTGAAGACCTAGGGTTTGCATCAACATGTTTTCGTTCACTTGTCAGCTCCTTTAGTTTTCTGTTAGTGACACCATCCACCTTGTATGTTCCAGTTCATCACAGAAACATCTTATATTTTTGCACTCGAATTGTGTGTAGTACCATTATTCCATTTGTATTACTTGGTACTTTGAGGATCAGCTATGTGACATCAGTGATCAGATATCTCTTTCAACATCATTGATCATTTCTTCTATATGTGATACTATTACATGACCTTGATATATACTTTTGACGCTATGATCAGATGATCCACTATGTATTTCTCAGTTTATTTTTTACTTGTATACATATTGGATCCACTTTATATTTGATATGTGGACATGATTTACTATATCTGAGCATGGGTATGCATACCTCAGACATGAGCTTGCTTTTTGATCTCTTCCATTGGTTTTTGGTAGGCTGAAATCTGGTGATCTCCTCCCAAGTCCTCGCATGATTTTTCATATACACTTAATACATTTCTGCCATCATGTACCCCTTATGACCTCATATATTAGGGGGTATATGTTATAGCATCATTTTCCACCTTTTTATATTTGATGCTCTGAGTTATGACCTTAGGAATCCCTTTCCCTTCATACTTGGTCCTTTATCTAAAAAATATTATTTTAAATTCCATATGTGACTTTTCCCTCTCAAACGTGCATGCACACATGGGTCCATCTATACCCAACCCGCTTATATAATTTCAAATATGAAAAGATATAAAAATCCCTATTTTTTGGGCAGGGTTTACGGGTTACACTGGAAGCCCACCTACAGAAGCCTGTGGCCTAACTGTATCCCAACTAAAATAACTATTTTTGGGTGATATAAATACACCTCATGGAAAGGCCTAAAGGGAGAGAAAGATAGGATATTGATATTATAGCCAATTAGTCCTTGATCAAGTCTGATTTATCATTGTGCCTCCTATACTCCCGGATTGTGGAAATCCTTGTTTCCTCATAGAGATGATCATCCTTTTTATATGACATCTATGTGTATGCATTTGGAAGACGATTGTTGAGGCATGGGCTGGACGGATCCGGAGGACGGTTTCGCTTGCAGCCATGGCTAAATCAGGTGGTATTCCTCCACATTTCTTTGCAAACATCAATGAAGAAGCTCTACCCTGTTCTTGATAGTTATAATCTTATTTCTTTAACTCATTTTATGATCCTATTATGAATGGTTTCATGTTTTATAACTATATGCTTATATGATCTAATGCTAATATCGTGAACATACTTTGAACTGATGCTATTATATCTTATTTTCTTGAATGAGTTGCAGGTTTTGAAGCATTGGAAGAAGCAGAGGGTTTGAACTCTGCGAGATCACCTTCAAACGTAGGACCTACGGGTACTATTCCTTCATCCCATTTATTAGTTTAAGCATTAGGATTTCTTGTTTTCATGCTTCTTGTTATTGAATTCCCTTCTCTCTATTGGGGTTCCAACCCTAGGGTGTATTATCCTGTAACACCTATACAACAAAATGTTAAACTTCGGAATGATGATGGTTCTAAAGTGGTGGATGCTACAATGTATAGACAATTAGTTGGAAGTCTGATTAAGTTTGAATTTTTTAGGGAATCAATGTTAGTTTTGCAAGTGAACCCTTTCTCCATTAAGGGGGGGAGTTGAAAATAATGGAGAAATTATCCAATATTGGAGAAAGTTTGTTTCACAGTTGTGCGTGTGTCCTAGATTAGGATTAGTTTCTATTTTCTATGAGATTGTTTTGATCTCCCTATTTTTATGTAAACATATATATTTTGATTTGATGATTAATGAAGGTGTGCAGTACTACCAAAGCAGTCTCCATGTGCAGCTTGCTCACCTGTGAGCTGCTAGTTTTGAGTGTTCTAGTTTTTTCTTCCATTTTTAATAATATATTCTACCCCACTTTGGTTTTGAAACTAGGGCACTGAGGCACAAAGTCTACTAAGTAAGGCATACATACTCTACCCCTCTGGCCGAGGCACTAAGTCTACTAAGGCATACATACTCTACCCCTTTGGCTTTGAACTTGTGACCTCTTAGGAAAAAATATATACCCTTAATCGTTGAGCCCACTTAAGTTGTCATGATCTGTTAGGGTGAAACCCCATCAATTAGTATAGTTACAGTCAATATGAATCAACATAATTACAATCAATATCAATATTGTTACAATCTAGTGAAGTTCAAATTTAGTATCAATATAGTGAAGGCCAAATTCAATATCAATATGGTTACAATCTAGTTATGGTTACAATCAAATTCAATATCAATATGTATAATTCATGGTCAATATCAATAAGGTCAAATTCAATATCAATGTGTAATTCATCAATATGGTCAATATCAATATGGTTACAATCTATATCAATATGTAATATGGTTACAATCTAGTGAAAAATCAATATGGTTACAATCTAGGGATGATACCAATATGGTTACATTCAAATTCAATATCAATATGATTACAATCCAGTGATGGTTAAATTTAGTGATGTATATGGTTATAGTCAAATTCAGTATCAATATGGTTATGGTTACAATCTAGTGATGACACCAATATGGTTACATTTAAATTCAATATCAATATGGTTACAATCTGATGATGGTCAAATTTAGTGATGTATATGGTTAAGTCAAATTCAATATCAAATGGTCAAATTTAGTGATGTATATGGTTAAGTCAAATTCAATATCAATATGGTTATGGTTACAATCTAGTGACGATTAGTGATGTATATGGTTACAATCTAGTGACGATTAGTGATGTATATGGTTATAGTCAAATTCAAGGTCAAATTTAGTGATGTATATGGTTATAGTCAAATTCAATATCAATATTTTTACAATCTAGTGATGGTTAGTGATGTATATGATTATAGTAAAATTCAATATCAATAATTCAATAATAATATGATTACAATCAAATTCAATATCAATAATTCAATATTAATATGGTTACAATCAAATTCAATATTAATATGGTTACAGTCTAAATTATATCAATATTAATATAGTTACAATCTAAATAATTCAATATCAATATGGTTACAATCCAATCTAATTTAATATCAATATAGTTAGAAATCCAATCTAATTCAATATGGTTACAATCCAATCTACTTCAATCTCAATATGGTTAGGTTACAATCTATATGGTTAGGTTACAATCTAGTGATGGTTACAATCTAGTGTAACCAATCTAATTCAATAACAATATTGTTACAATCTAGTGATAGTCAAAGGGTAAAAAAGAAAGTTTCACAATAAAACTCAAAGTGTTAAAATGTAAAATGGAAGTTTCACTATAAAACTCAAAGTGTAAAAAGGAAGTTTCACCATGAACATGCTCAAATTCAATGTGTAAGACAAAGAAGAACCCAAACAAGGACTTAGATTAAAGGATGACTTTTCCACTTGTAAGGTCATTGAAGTGCAAGGTCATTGAAGTGCAAAGTTTTTACTATGATCATGGTCAAACTCATTATGTTAGTGTGGAATTGTTGACATCTTTGAAACTTATTTTAAGAAAAACTAATTTGCATAGTTTTCACCATGATCATGGTGAAACTCTATGTTATGTTGCAGAGTTTTTACCATAATCATGGTGGTGAAACTCTATGTTATGTTGCAGAGTTTTTACCATAATCATGGTGAACTCAATGTGTAAAGTAAAAGAAAACCCAAGCAATAACTTAAATTAAGGGAGGAGGACTTTCGATTTTGACATGCTTGAAGAAGTTACATTTAAGGGAAGACTTTCCCAGTCGTGATGAAATTCTGAAGTTTTTGACATGTTGAAGAATTTATTTTAAGAAGAAAAAAATTGCAGAGTTTTCAGCATATTGAAATCGATCTATTTGTTGTAGAATCTCAAAGAAAATTGATTTCGTGCATACTGAAATTCATTTATACCCTCAGAGCGAATTTATGTATTTGAATTCCATCATGATACCCATTTGCAACTCATTTATTTTGCTTCTGGAATCCTTGAAAGAAAACACGCTTTATCATTTAGTTTTCTTATGGATTAAAACGTAATTTGAACAATGTACACTTGGTTAACTACTTTTAAATATGTACACTTATTTTTCCAAAGTGAAGTGCTTTGAAAAATATACACCTGTTTTCCAAAGGAAAATTGAAAAAATGATACTATGAATCCATGAAAAATTGAAAAAATGATACTATGAATCCATGAAAAATTGCAACTCATTTATTTTGCTTTTGGAATCCTTGAAACAAGGCACGCTTTATCATTTACTTTGCTTATGGATTAAATCATTTACTTTTCTTATGGATTAAAGCGGTTTAAATTTGCAACTCATTTATTTTGCTTCTGGAATCTTAATTTGCAGCTCATTTATTTTGCTTCTGGAATCCTTGAAACAAGGCACGCTTTATCATTTAGTTTGCTTATGGATTAAAGCGTACTTTGAACAATGTATACTTGTTGAACTACTTATAAAAATATACACTTATTTTTCCCGAAATGAACTACTTTGAAAAATATACACTTGTTTTCCAATAGAAGCTTGAAAAGATGATACTATGAATCCATGAAAGTTTAAATTTAGACAAGAAAACAATGGACCCACATTTTCCAATGAGGTTTGAAAAAAGATACTACGAATCGATGAAAGTTTAAATATAAATAGTTTTTAGAGTTCATGGAAGATTAAATATAAAGAGTTTTCATTGTTCAACCAAGGCTGGATATATATTATATGTTTGCTTGATATATCTTAATGATAACTGTGAAAACCATTGCAGGATAAATGTTAATGATATCTGTGAACACCTTCGATGTCTGCATATATTTGTGGACGCAATATGCAAATGCAGGTAGACTGATTGAAATATGGACGAGATATGCAAATTCTAAGATCGATGGATTGAAGTTCTTAATAGGTTCCATGGTCCTGTAAATGCTATTATAATAATAATATAACAATATTTAGAAATTAAAAATATTCATTCTAAAAAGTCCAAAGAGAAATTCAGAGACATAAACAGAGAAATATGAAACTGCAAAATTCAATAGTACAAATTTAGTTCACTACATGAATACTACAAATTCAGTTCACTACAAGATCGCATGGCATGAGTTTCATTATTGGTAACATTTAAACTGAAGTGGCTCAACCATCAGATCCATATAAACACCGGACTAGTTTGAATGAAATCCCATCTATCTAGCACTGTAGCTGAGTGACAACAACATGGGCTACAAGTGAAATCGAAAGAAAAAAAATATCGGCTGGGCAAATATCAATCCCACACGAAAACATTCGCCCCTGGAACCCAGATCAATGATTTACTATACAACCCTAAATCACGGCTACAATAAACATGTCACTAAGACAAACATAAAATTGGAATAAAATTCAGATTGGCATGTTGTAACAAGTTCCACTCTTCTATTTTTCTCTACTGGCAAAACCATTTTACCATGATTCCACAACGAGTTCCAAACTGCAGCAGCATGCTTAAAAGATTTTTCCCTTGGAGCTTTATTGTAACAGTAGAAACTTCAAATCTGATGAGCATGATATTGGTAATGATCAGAAAGGAATGGCGCTGGAAACAGAAGGATATACAACTGTGGCTGGATGGCCCATTATGCTCCTGCCCTTATGATGGCGAAAGCAATAGATAATAGCACCCACTGGCCATTCCACCACAGCAGTCACCAGGAATGCAAGAAACCCTAATGTTGGACCCACTATTTTGCATCTGCATGGATTATCAGTGGTTCCGCACTGAATGCAAAGCGGCACTCCTACCCCTATTGTCATCTTCAATATCAATCTAATCTTCTGTTTCCTTCGATTTCTTTCAATGCTTTTGCTCGCAATGACTTCAAGATTGATCAAATGTAATGTGGTTGTACATTTCTGGAATAGGGGAAGAGTATAAACAACACATATTAGATTAGGTGGCAAAGGGCATGTATCCGTTCGTGACACGTAACAGGAGAGTAACGTAACACTTCTTGACATTATGACGCGTGTTAGGATTGCCTATGACGATAAAGGCGAATACGCAGGGGAGTGAAAAGGACTTTTGTAACTTGGCAAGTGTAGAAGACTGATCATGAATAAAAAACTGAAAGTAGGGATTTAAAAGATTGGCCACGTTGTGACCAAATAGTACCTTTACAGCGATTGAACCACCATCCAGGCCACTCTTGTCCAAATGAGTCCTGGAATTGAAATGACAAAGAAAATGCAAAGGTAGTTTTTAGAATGATGTAAAGCTCAGATGGATATTTGGAATTTTCTAAGACTTTTATTTTGAGTAGAAGGAAGCCTCACCAAGGAAAAGGGGTAACAAGGTGGGGCTATATCTACAAGGAATATATGAAATGACTTTTGAGATAGCACAATAGAATGAAAAGTAGATTTATGGAGGAGAGGAAAAATGTCGATGACAAGGAAGTAGGTGCATAAATTAAGACAAATGTGTTGAGCAAAGTGGCAACCTTGATCAACGTAATTACCAGTTAGCAAAAAAGAGATAAAGCTAAAGACACGAGTGTGGTGGTCAGTACTCAATAGCGTAATAGTACAAGCTAGAGACACAAAGTATAGTGGTTAAGGTCAATACTAGTCCTCAATAGCGTAATAGGGGCTAATGTTAATATTTCATTGTTATACTTTACATAATGATTTGTTCCCAATGAGTTATTAGAAATGTGATTACATGAGTCTTATTTAGTACGGCTAATTAATATTTCATTGTGATACTTTAAATAATGATTGGTTTCCAATGAGTTATTGGAAATGTGATTATCTTTCTAGTAGTTATTTCCTAAGAATATATTTGATTTTATATATTATTAATGAAATGATCTTTTTTTTGTTCGTTAAAGTCGAGTTTATATTATCATATTAAAATCAAAATTTATCGTAGAAGCGAGTATAGTTGTATTACATTCACGCAATCCAAAAGGCATGTAGTGCCTAGAAAGATTTGGGTGTTTGCCAAGGCCAAGGCATCCGATGCTCTTGGTTATTAGCCACACAAAATTACAAAACAACCAAAACAGAATTTTCATCATGGAGGAGGGCACAGGTGATCCGAAAGGATCTTCACATGTGAAAGAGCTTTGTGCCATGTTGATTTGAATTTGGTGACAAAGTGCTTAAGTGGGTAAAATTATGATTAATGCTTTTCATGAGATGCTCATGCATTTAATTATGCATTTTATGAGCTTTTATTAAACTCATGCATTATTATTCACTTTTGATATAAATGATTAATATTTGTGGGAGAAAATTGGTCTCGCATATTATTCATTTAATGTAATTATGGAAATTTGTTTTTATGTGAGAAGCCACCTCATACCAATTTTATATTTTTCTCAAATTTTAGGTTGGGAGAATCAAGGGCATGGTTGAAGAGTCTTTAGATGGTTTTGAGACTTTTCCCAATTATGAGCTTGAGATAGTTGGAGATCCTACTTTCATGGATCTCGCTTTCCTTCCTTGTAATTAGGTCCTACAATTCTAGGTCTTGTAATTAATGCTCTTTGTTGGAGAGTGCGTGAAGGAAAACTATATATATTCCTTATGTGAGCCATGAGAAGGGGGAAGAAAGGAGAGAATGCTTAGTTATTCAGAGCCATAGTGCTTAGCTAATGATCGGCTGTAGTGCTTAAATGTAAGAGAGCTTTGAGAGCTTACTTTAAAGAAGGAATATAGAATATCTGGATTCCAATTGAAGCAGATCCGGAGATGTAGCCCCAGAGAGATGGAGGGGTGAACTTCGTTACCAACATCGATTATCTCAATCTTATTTACTTGCATGTTCTTCTTGCTTTTTTAAGTTCATTTACTGATGTTTATGTGTTTATGCATATAATAGATGAACTAATATGCTCAATTAAACTAGTATAAGCCTCAGTCAATTAAAATATCCTCATACTATAAACGATGGTTAGAGTAGTGCTCGACTCGAGATAGGATCAAGTTGGTAGGTGACTTCTTTGCAGGATGGGCAGAGGAGTGGAGCACGCTGAAAGAATGTAAGAGTTGCAAGAGATAAATGACATCATTCAAGCCGACAATGTAGAATAGTGAAGACTGTTACAGGTAGCTGAAAAGGATAAGCAGGAGCTTCAAGAGATGCTACAAGCCAAAGTTGCATAAGGTTGAGATGACGGAGGCTACATCTCAAACTGAGGTATATAACGTTACTTCATGTTTTGTTCTCTCTCAATATGAAACTAACATTGGCATGAAGATCCTTGCGAAGATGGGGTATAGAGGAGGTGGACTTCGTATAAATGGCCAAGGAGTCACCCAGCCATTGGAGGTTGTACCAAGAAAACCATTTGCAAGCTTGGGTTATGGACAGGAAGAGAAAGGAGAATGCTCGAAGGTAGCTGAAACGAAAGCCACCTCTTGATCATCACTTGATTCCAACAAGGGATTCAAGCCACCTAGTCCTCATCAGTTCAAGGACAAGTCAGGAAGGTATAACAGTCATTCAAATTCTTTTTTTTCATATAAGAGAAATGATTTCTTCCATAGATATTCTAAACGTGATGTAGTTGAGCATCATACAAAGAAAGTGTGGGTTAAGAAGACAGATGTGCCCACAAGAAGTGAGACTAAGAAGAATGAGAACCTTCTTAATCCTCCTATCATGAACACACAGTTGAATCGGAAATGACATAATTTCTACAGTTTCTGCAAAATCAATGGACATTGGGAGAATAAGTGCTCGAAGTTGCAACTTGAAATTCCCCACAAGTCAAGCAGACATATGGTGAAATATCTCGTGAAGAAGGAGGCTCCATCCACCATTCAAAAAGAAGGATTACGAGAAGAAAGTGATTGGTGTTGGTTTGGTAAACAGTTCGTGATGTTTCTGCAATGTTTATTTATGCTCATTTGAAAATTTTCAAGTTTTATGGGGACATGTATCCCTCTGTTGATGGAAAAAATTCAAACTTTTTTCGATTCAAAATCGACAAATAAAGGCACCATTGCAAAGAGCTCGACAAGAGGAATCCACCGGCGCTTGAATTTCATCAAACAACCTTCGGATGGGGAAATTATTGCAAGATGTCCATAATCTAGAAACAACTAGATCTCTCACAACCATGGCAGGCTTTGTTCTAAAGGCCGGTGTGAAATTAGGGAGTTCCCAATTGACTAGGTAGTCTCTTACGAAAAATATCGATTCCCACAAGCAGCCCAAAGCACAAAGGGTCTCCTTTCTGATCAAGACTGGATCGTATGTAGAGGAACTTGTTAAAACTGCGAAAACTATTCAATAATGGCAATTCCACTATTATAGCTAGAAATTTTACAGCTAGGGAAACCATCTAAGAAAAACTAAAATGGAAGAGGATCACGAATCTTTCTCCAGTGGTTTTATTGGAGATGGATGAATGGATCTCCATGGACACCCTGTTAGGAGAATTCATATAGGATGATGGAAAGCATCAGTCTACATTACTGTTGTGGAGGTAGCGGAAAGGTTAGTCTATGTAGGCATTCTTGGAAACTTGGTGGTTTACCTCACAGATGTTATGCATAAGAGCAATGCTAGTGTTTCAAAGAATGTGAATGTCTGGTCAAGTGTTGTTGTTGGAATATTGAGAATTCCAAATGGAGAGAGTAAGATCCTCTCCTCTAAACACAGAGAAATTAAAATTTGACAGGAGACAGAGTTTCAGACTATAAGACTAACTTTCTATTTCTTTTACAAAAAAAATTGTTACAAATCTTCCTCAATACAGAGGGATAACATAAAGATGGTGACTGCTTCAAATGTAGTGCAGAGAAACTACTCTCTGTTCAGTAAAACAACACTCTGTCTCATTTAAAAAATCAACACTGTTGTGTTCTTCTCTTTCCGCGCTGCTGTGCAGAATACAACAAAATGATACAATACCCCAATACAGACTTGCGGGACTTTCCTTTTATATGTCGCGCATATATATATTAAAACATTACAAACTTTATATAAAACTTAATACAAAGAAATAAACTAAATTTCAAAGGAAAAACCTTTGCGGAACTTAGAAATATGAAATGCACGACGTACGAGTGGGGACCACATCGTAGTCGGCAATCGGCGGTGACAAACAAAACTTGCGACTTGGTGAAGTGCGATGTTGCGATTGCGATTGGATCGCATCGCAAACATCCAATGAAACATTGCGATTGCGATTATACAACGGACACGCTGGTTCGATATTAAATGTGCCATATAAATGGCGTCGGGTCCGCGCTTTAAACAGACGCGCAACCAAACAACAAACCTCTGTTCTTTCGATTGCGATTGGAATCCGGACGCGATGCAATATATAAGCTCCGTCACATAATGCCGTCGGGTCCGCCATTTGGTAATGTGATCGGGGAACATAACAAAACTCCGTCGATTGAACCATTGCGATTTGAAACCTGCGATTCCAATAAGTCATCGCCACGTGGTCAAGTGGACCCACGGGCCTCCGCTGTGGTGAGGGCGATTTATAACATAAAATTTGGTTGTATTGTGTACAACCGTTCCGCTTGCGGAACTCTACCACATTTGCAAGACATTTGGTTTATGTTCATATGCATTGCGATTTGCGATTGCGATTGAATCGCATCGCATCGCAGAACTCCATATCAACAAGACATTGCTCCACCAAAAACTTGCGATTGCTATTGGGACTAAAGTGGTGGGGACCACTTGTCCCGCCATTAAAAAAAAAAGGTCTTCCGCCTGTTTAAACAATATTTCATTCATTCTGGTTGTTGAGGACTTTAAAGCCCGAGTTGACTGTATTAATAAAACTGCTCCTCCGTAGTTCAGAACTACGGGAAATCTTCATTCCTCTAGAACAAACGGCTACGCCCATCACCATATTAACTTCCTCTGTCATTTGTGGCTGCGGCCCATCAAAAATTAAATTCACCTTACAATTTTCTCCATTCCTCTTCATTACACAGTGTTGCGCACTCAACCTCTGCTGATGCTGCCTTTGTGTACTCTTTTCTTCCTGCCCAAGGCTGGCAGGTGACTTTAATATTTTCAACAGTTGCCGCCATGCCTCCATTCTCGGGGATTTTATTGCAAATTCATATGTGGGTCGATATTGAACCATTGTTCTATACTAAATGCAAAATGACACTCCTACCCTTATTTTCATCTTCAATATCAATCTAATCCTCTGTTTTCTTCGCTTTCTTTCAAGGCTTTTCTCGCAATGACTTCACAATTGATCAAATTCGGTTCGAAAGCACATCACTACATTTAGTTCTAGTGCACCTATATACATTACATGATCCTACATATAATTAGAATATGCACTAGACACATTCCTATATCGCATAGTCGTCACTTCTATCGCATCTTGTGTTCTAAGTTTTGTAATGTGTTGTTTCAATTTTCACACTTAGAAACAAGTGTCACTTTGTTGTTTTTTCAGGGTGAAAATTTTGTTCATGTCTCATTTATTCTCCATCCTTGTATTTATGCCATTAATGTGTGTGATCCATTTTTGAGTCATTTTCAAATGCATTTCCCTCTCTTACTCTATTGTTCCCACACTTAGCGATTTTGGAGTTCTTCTTAGTATTTCTCAGTGCAATTTGTCAAGGAATTAACCCTCATACTAGGTGATGAGACTAACCTATTCATGAGCCTCAATGATGCAGACTCTCTCAACAATTATTTTGCATTAATTTATTTTCAAGGTCATCTCAAATCAATGCACATTAAGAACCTTCCAAGGACAATCACCTAACCCTTATGGCTCATACTGACCCATTGCACTGAGTTTTTATCACTTATCCCTTATGTTTTTCTTAAGAGACAATCCCTCGGCTGTGAAAGGAATCAGTGCTTGAGAAATTTTAAAAATGTGTCACAGAAATAATTTTATCATGAGATCTTCGTTCTATCCCTCTGGAAACTAGTTTTCTAAAACCCTTAATTATCTGGAATAATAAAATATTTCACAATGCCATTGACTACCGATATCTGAATGGAAAAGAAGAACTGTAGAGGAAACTCAAAGTAATATGTTGTAAACACAGAATCTATTATTTTTAAGTTTCAGAGAGAATTCATGGAGAGAGAGGAAACTCAAATTAATATGTTGTAAACACAGAATCTATTAATTTTAAGTTTTAGAGAGAATTAATCGAGTGAGAGGAAAGTCAAAATAATATGCTATAAACACATAATCTATTACTTTTAAGTTCCAGAGAGAATTTGTGAAGGGAGAGGATTTGGAGTGAAGAAGTGCTTATTAAGGCTATTTAAGTCTTACTTACAAACGTAAATCAGAGACCGACTGCTTCTTTACTTCATTTCATTCAAGGAAGAAACAACATAAAATGACACAAGAAACACAAATCACCATCAACAGTTGCAAGAAACTTGTTGCTTATTTCATTCACCCATCAGAAAAATAAGTACAAAATGTAGTCTCCAAGAGGTCCAGAACTCAGAACCCTTCCTCTCTCTTTCTATCTTCCTTAAATACAAACAAAAGTAGTTTGTAACTACTCGAGCTTCTTGAAACTCCCAAACTGCCTAAACTGTTAAACTACTTATTACATTGCAATCGATGACATCATTGTAGCTTCGATCTTAACAAATAAAACAAAATAAAACTTGAAATATAATCCTTTTTTTGAATTTGATTTGTTGCTGAGGTGTATTCTTCCGTTTCTGCTATGATAACCTACCAGTATGCATAAATGCATCTCTACCCGACTCTGCACATGCTTTTTCGTTTCGAACACTGCCATCATGTCACCTACTACCCGACTTTTCCTTTTACGCTCGTGCATGCAGCGTTTAGTCTTTGATTAATAAATTTCCGCAAATGCATATAGTTGTTCTGCACGTAGCATCAGGTCTTTTCTTACCCGAGTCTACATTGCGTTCAAACTTTCCTTTGTAATTACTGTAAGACTGGACTTTAAAATATATTCCAATTTTCCTTTTAAACTATCGCGTCCATCCCTTTATCGAATTTCTCATTTTGGTATTCATAACATATTCATGAGCGCCACTCCTCCTAAGCTTACGATGTGCAATGTGCGATAACGGTAGGGATGACATTTCAAGTGGAGGTGGGGCCAATCGCAAATTGCAATCAACGATATAAAACCTTGTTGCATTTCGCATTTCCACATTCATAACATATACATGAGCGTCTTCCTCCTGAGCTTGTGATGTGCGATGTGTGATTGGAAAATATTAAATTATAGTTCTGAGTTGCATCGCATATGCTTCTTTATCGCACTTTGGTGAATCCCTTTATCTTATTATCGCTATCCCTTATAAGCATGTGATGTGCGATATGCAAGAGGTTCCCACGGACGGACTTTAAATACTTTAGATTCAAGCTTCGAACGATATCGCATTCGGTCTTCGTATCACATTTCACATTTCAGCGATTCAACCTTGTTCTATTCCTCCTGAGCTTTGTGATTGAAATTCGTGATATGAAATTAGGCCCTCCACATGTGATTGTGATTAAGCCTCCGAACACTAGTTCTGTATGTATATTTTCACGACTCGACCATGACCTGTGTGCAATTTTCTGAACGCATCAATCGGCCCGACTCTTGAACTGTTCTACACGTGAATAAGCCCGACTTGAAACTTGCTGCACACATTTCTTCTTTGCTGCTCCTCTCGCTTAGATTACACCTCCAATGTTGCTTCTTCCCTAATTTTCATTCTAGTGCACATGTGATGACAAATACTTTTGAGAATGTTATAGGTCTTCTTGAAATTTTAAAAATTGTTCCTCAACAACCGTGAATTTCTCATAACCTCTCCTGAATTTTAGCTGAGTCAAATTATGCTACTACATCTGGCTCCAATTGGGGACAACACTTTGGTAGCAAAGTGCTGAGAACTTGTAGATCAGTAGCCTTTATTAGGCATGGAGTCAAAGAGCACTTGTAGATCAATATTCGTTATTGGTCATGGATTCAATCCTAAATGGGAGTTGATCCAGTATGAAATCCTCCCGAAACCTACTACACTTTGTACTTCTTCCTTTATTCTTAAACAGAAAATACCGAACTCAAAATACTACAACTAAAAATGCTCAACTTCTAAGCTTATTTATGCACAAATCCTATATATGTATTCATGTATGAACTTAATCAGGTGAAGTCAACCTTCCAATGGCACCAATCCAACATCTTCATGTTAGACCTAATGCCTCCATATTGTTTAAATTTGAATATCACAATAGGGAGGTACCATGAAAGTTTTCTAGATACAAAGCTTTGCACATACCTTTTCATAAATGCTTGTTGTTGACAAAAGAAAGTTTTCATGTAGTCAAATACTGGATCATAGAACTGATGAGACCTATTTTCTACTGCCTCCTTTTCTTGAACATCTTGATGATGTAGACTTCTTTAAACAGGGAGCTTCCTTCATTGTTTGACTCCTAAATTTGAGGTTGTATGTGAGAATATTGATTTTTGTTTTCTGCTCACAACCATTTAGGTTGAAAATAGAAATCTAAGGTTTGCTCCTCATAATGTTGATGTTCTTCATATAATTCCAATTCTTGACAAAAATCTTCCCCCTCCTACAAACACACTTGAGGAACTCCATTAGTTTCTCCTCTATTCACAATGTTAGGATATTTCGACACATTGGAAATAGTTAAGAATAACTTAGTCTAGTGTAGAGTTAGGTAAAGTTTGTTTCTTTACCATGTACATTTGTAACTTATAATCTGACGGTCACGATTTGTAGTGATATGACGGTTATCTCTCTCCTTAGTATTAATGACACTTGATCTGTGGCTTAACACTCGATTGGTCCATGATCTCTATTTAAAGAGCATGGATGGTCATTTTTCCAGTAACCGTTTATGAGAGAAACATATGTAACTTTTCCTGTTATATTAATAAATTTCCTGATGTGACCGCATTGGCTGAGGCCTTGGACTGTTTCCCTCTTTGAGGGTTTTAACCACATGCTTATACTGGTGTACTGATTTTTGATCTATTTTTGAGCGGTGACCTTTGGTTCTTGATCTACGGAACTTACCCTGTAAATTCTTACATGGAATCGGAACTACTTTGAGGGCCGCATCCGTTGTTGATCAAAATTTGAAGTCGATTTGATTGCATGCGAATTCCATTTTGTAGATCTACTGTTTCTGAAGATTTTTAGGCTTGGAGAACTGCTCTGCTCTGTCCTGAGCATCTGTTACAATGAGGAATGCCTTTCGTTTCATGCGAAAAGGTTTCCAGCTGCCCAAGTTATGACAGTGTAGATCTGGAGGTATAAAGCATCTGTTTTGTAGTTATATTTGTTAATAGTTATACTTATTTTGGTTCCCTCTGTTTAGTTTAGTTTTTTAGGTTTTATTTATTTGTCGGATCTATGCCCTCTTCTCTGTATATGCTCTTTGTTCTGCGCTACATGCGATCTCCGCAAATTAGAAACAGGAAAAGGGATTTTTTTTGCTACGTATGCTCTTTCCCCGCGTCTTTGTGCGATCTCGGGAAATCAGAAATAGTGAAAAAATTGATAGTTACCAGTAAGGGTAACCAAAAATCTAACATTATTCCATAAGGCTTTCATTTCATTTTTTTTTTGCTCAGTTTTTTTTTTTTTTTTTGTGCAGGAAAAGGCACGCACGCTGAAGAGTAAAAAAAGAAAAAACCAAAAAAAAAAACCCTTCCTCCTTTCAAACAATAGTAGAATCCTTTTACTATCTCACTTGGTGAGGAGTTAGTTTAAGAGAATAGAGGTCTTGGGTTCAAATCTCTTTCTCAAGCTTCTTTTTGTAAGAAGTTTTTGTTAAAGGGGCGGGTTTATTTTTTTTAAGTTGAACTTCATCACCAAATTTCAAACTGTTCCTGTAACTATTCGGCACCTACAACTCAATTTTTTTCAAAAGGCATAACTTCTTCATCCGGAATCCATTTCTCGAGTCGGTTTTTTTGAAACGGCCTAATTTTTCGGGATATTTCCATTGGAGCAGTTAGTTTCAACTTTTATCAACTTCAGTTTTTTTAAAAAAAAGGAAAGTGCATGCCTGATTATTCTTAACAACACCAATTATTTCCAATGGCAACACTGTTACCGATGAAATAGGTAACCTGACCTCAAAACAGGAACTCTAGCCCAAAAAGACTCAAAAAACATGAAAAAACACCCCAAAAACAAAAAAAGTGTATTCCAAAACGCACTTGGTTTTTTTTTAAGGTCAAATTTCAACATTTTATAAAATTATGCTAAAAAAAAATTGTTTCTTGAAAAAAGGATTGAAAAAACACCCTCAAAACAAAACCAGTTGATGCTGGATTAACCAAAAAAAAAATATTGTGTCATATTTTTGACATTTTTAAAGATAGAAATAACATTTTTTAATTTTTAAAATTCAAACATTAAAAAAAACCTAAAATTTAAGAAAAAAATAAATTTAAAAAATAAAAACATTTTAAAGCTTAAAATTTAAAAATACATAGGAATAAAAAAATAAAAATATAAGCAAAATAAAAATAAAAATTCAAACATTAAAAAAACCTAGAATTTAAGAAGAAAAAAATAAAAAATAAAAAATAAAAACTAAAAGATTAAATTTTAATATATATATATATATATATATATATATATATATATATATATAACAAGTTAAAAAAGAAAGAAATTATAAAAAATAAAATATAGAAATTAAATTTAAAAAAGAAAAAGAAAATGTTTATTAAATTTTAATAAAATTAAATAAAATTAAATTTTAAAACAAAAAATCAAATTTAAAGAAATATATTAAATTTAATAAATTTAAAACTCAAATAAATAAAAAGTAAAAAAACCATTATTGAAATTAAAAATTAACTAAAAATAAAAAATAAAAATAAAATACAATAAAAATATTAAATTTTAAAAAATATATATTAAAAAAACAAATAGATTTTAAAAAATAAATTAAATTATATATATATATATATATATATATATATATATATATATATATATATATATATATATATATATATATAAACTTAAATTAAAAATATATATTAGATTTTATTAAATTTTAAAAAAAATGGTTAATATTAAAATAACAAATTAAATTTAAAACCAAAAAAAAAAAATATTAAATTTTAATAAATAAATTAATAAACAAATAAATTTTAAATATAAAGAAAAAAGAAAAACATTGTTAAAATAAAATATTAAAAAACTTTAAAAATCAATTCAAAATGAAAAATTAAAAAAAATATATTAAATAAAAAATAAAATAAAAAACAAATTAATTTGAAAATATTAAGTTTAATTAAAAAAAAAAATCTAATTTTAAATACACAATTTTAATTGAAATAAAAAATATATAAAATTTTATGTTATTAAAAAAATAATAATAAAAAAATAAAAAATAAAAATAAAAAATATTAAATTCAAATAAATTTAAAAAAAAATACAAAATTTATTAAATTTTAAAAAATTAAATGAAAAAACTAAACATAAAATTTAATAATAAAAAAAAATATGAAAAAATTAAAAAAAAAATAAATCAATTAAATAAATAAAAAAATATAAAATTTAATAAAAATTATTAACAAAATTTAGAAAAAATAAAAATAAAAACAAAAAAAAGAGAACAAAATTAAAAAAATAAATAAATAAAAACAAAAAAAAAATTAAAATGAATTAAATTTCAAATATAAAAATTAAATTAAAAAATAAATAAATCAATTTTTTTAATTTAAAAATAAAATCAAATTAAAAAAAAAAAAACATTAAAAATTTAAATATATATATATATATATATATATATATATATATATATATATATATATATATATTAAAAAAAAAAATTAAAAAAAAAAGAATTTTTTGATCATGGTGGCGCCGCCAATCAGCCTCCCGCCCAGATGGCGGCGGAGGCCGATTCCAAGAGTTGCCCTCCCGCCACGGGAGGCTGATTCCCAGAAGCAGCCTCCGCCGCCACCTAGGCGAGGTCGATTGGCGGCACAAACACTATCAAAAAATTCTTTTCTTTTCTTTTTTTTTGAATTTTTAATAATTTTTTTTTTGAATTTGATTTTTTTTTTCATTTTTTTTTAGTTTTCTTTTTTAATTTTTTTTTATTTTTAATATTTTTTAATTCGTAACATTTTTTTTTTAATATTTTTTTTTAATTTGATTTTTTTCTTTTTTGTTTTTAAATTTTTTTTTATTTTTTAATATATATATATATATATATATATATATATATATATATATATATATATATATATATATATATATATTTTATATTTCATTTTTTTTTTTATTTTTTTTTTAATTTTGTTTTTCAATTTAATATTTTAGATTAATTATTTTTTAAAATTTAAAATTTATTTATTAAATTTATTAAATTTTAATTTAATTTTTTAATCTTTTAGTTTATTTAGTTTTTCATTTTTAAAATTTATAAATAGTTTCATTTAACAAAAAAAACAGTAAATTTATGGATATTTGTTTTTTTAATTATTTGCACGTGGTTTTTTTCATTTTTTTTGTTTTTTAATGATTTTTTGTTTTTTTTTCTTTTTTTTCTTTTTCAATTTTAAATTTTGTTTTTTTTTAAATTTGTTTTTTTTGTTAATTTTAAAATTTGTATTTTTTTCTTATTATTATTATTTTTTTAATTTAATTTTTTAAATTTAATTTTTTCTTTTTTGTATTTTTTTTTAATCTAAATTTTAATTTTGTAATTTTAATTATTTTTAAATTTTCTTTTTTTTTTTCTTTTTTTTTTAACTATATGGTTTTTTTTAATAACTTAGAAAAAAAAAATTGATGTTTTTTTTTTTTTTTTTTTTGGTTAATTTTTGTTTTTGTTCTTTAAATTATGTGTTTTTTTTTTTCAAATTTTGTCATTTCTTTTGATATAATTTTCGAATATTTTTGTTTTTTTTTAATTTATTTTTGTTTAAATTTTTTATTCTTACGAGTTAATTTTTTATTTTTTACATTTTTATTGGTTTTTTTGTTTTTATATATTTTTTTTTATCTAAGTTTTGTGTTTTATTACCAAACATGAAAATCATCACCTTAAAAAATAGAGGCAAATTAATATATTCAAAAATTAGCATGAAAATCATCGCTCTAAAAAAAAAAAAGTTGATGCTGCATCAATATGTTTCAAAATTAGCATGAAAATCACTAACATTTTAAAACAAATATTCATACTTCATAAATAAAAATATTAGAGTGTCAAAAATGTGCACAAAAAAAAGGGGGGTGATTCTGCATCACCACTTTTCAAAATCGGGTGCTTTTTATGCTACCAAAAAAAAGTAGGTAACAGTGCGGTTACCTATTTCATCGGTAACAGTGTTTGGCTACCTCACATGGTAGATATACTTAGAAGTAAAGGGCTTTATAGAATAGCCACAGGAGTAGAAACTAAACCTTCTGATGATGATAAATTTGCTAAATGGGAAAATAAGCAAGATCAACCACGAGGGTTGATAGGAATGTCCAGTGCTCAAGATCTTTGATTTCATATCCTTGACATTGACACCCCTCATGAAGCCTTAGACAAGCTAAATACTATCTTTGGTATTCAAAATCAAATCAGTGCCCACCATCTTGAAAATGAGTTGCTTACTTTGGACCCCAATAATTTCTCCTCTATTGAAGACTTTTTGTCCAAATTCAAGACCCTTAGACTTCTTTTAGAAGGTTGTAAGGTCAAAAAGGAAGATAGAAGCCTCATCTATTGCATTCTTTCTAATATTGGCCCTGCATACTCTGTATTTGTTTCCGCCTTCCATTCCACTATAGAAGCCATAATTTCCTCGAGAACCACATACAAGAATCCCTCTTTTGATTCCTTTTGTGATTCTTTGATAAGAGAACAAGAAAAACTAAGACACCTTGGTCTTATCACTCCTGGAAACGCTTCTAAGAAAGCCTTAGCAGCCCAACAGCAATCATATCAAAATAATCCCAAGAAGCAGTATCCTAAAAAGTATGGTCTGAAACCAAACAAGGCTCCTAAGAAATTTCAGCCGCAAACTGAAAAAGCAACTCACAAAAATTATAAGGAAAATAAAAACAAAGGGAAGAAGACTGATAGACATTGCAACTTTTGCAATCATGATGGCCATATAGAGTCCAAATGTTTTAAGAAGATGGAAGCCTTAGAAGCAGCAATGAAGAAGAACAACATCAATTTGGAGCACTCTTCACCTTCATCTTCAGGAATGGCACTTTCTTCTTGTGGTTTTCAAGCATCGAGATCTCGTTATCCATTAAATGTATCTTCCTCTTGTCATTCTCATGAGTGGCTCATTGATTCTGGAGCTTCTTATCACATGGCCAAAAATAAAGCCATGTTTTCTTCTTTAAATGATTGTAACACCAAACATATTTATGTTGGTGATGATAGATCTCTTAGTGTTGTAGGATCTGGAACCATTCATCTCAATAATGGCTAGCATAATGATGTACTATGTGTTCCTACCTTGTCATGCAACCTTCTCTCTGTTTGTCAGATAACTCATTCAAGTGGAGAGAAAATAGTAGAATTCTCACCTCATAATATTTTAATCAAGGACCTCAAAGATCCTAAACATTTTTTATCTATTGGCATTGCTGATGATTCCACAAGGTTGTATAATTTTGACAACTTTGGGTCATCATGTCTTCCCTCCGTTTTTGTTTCTCATAATGATGAAGTGAGAAAACTTTGGCATAAGAGATTTGGTCACTTAAACTGTCGCTTTCTTCAAACTCTATGTAAGGAAAATATGGTGACAGGTCTTCCTATGGTATCTTGCCGAGATGGTGTTTGCTCTGGATGTGTACTCGGAAAACATCATCGGGATAGTTTTGACAAATGTGCCTCTTGGCACGCTTCAGCGCCTTTGCATCTTGTGCACAGTGATTTATGTGGTCCAATTCCTATTGTTTCTTTCTCTGGTTGCAACTACTTCTTAACTCTCATTGATGATTTTTCCAGACGCACTTGGGTATACTTCTTAAAACTCAAGAGTGAAGTTTTTAACATGTTCTTGGCCTTTAAGGCCTTTGTTGAGAAACAATCTAGACACCAAATTCTTAAGTTAAGATCAGACAGTGGAGGAGAATATGTTAACAACAAATTTATCAACTTCTACACTGTGCATGGCATTCAATTGAAACATACTATTACATATACTCCACAACAAAATGGTGTAGCTGAAAAGAAGAATAGCACCTTAAAAGAAATGGCTAATTATATGCTTCAATCTAAAGGACTTGGTCTCAATTTTTGGGCAGAAGCCATTAACTGTGAAAATTACTAAGTAAATCACACTCCTACTAAGGTTTTAAAGAATATAACTCCAGAAGAAGCTTGGAGCTCAATCAAACCAGATGTAAGTCACTTTCTTGTTTTTGGAAGTGATGCTTGGGCCCATATTCCAGATGTGAAACATAAAGCCTTAGAACCTAAGAGTGAAAAATGCATTTTTGTTGGATATTCTAAAGATGTCAAAGGATATAGACTTCTTCAACCAAAATCCAAAAATATAATCATTAGAAGAGATGTAAAATTTGATGAAAATATATCGGCCTGCGAGCCTAGTTTGGCGGGTGTGCCACCTTTGGCCTGTGAGCGTGATTCGGCATATGTGCCACCTCTCTCTCTCTCTTCTATTTTTAATATCATTCCTTCTAGTTCAGATGATGACCGCAAGGATGAGAATCCTCCTCCACCTCTTGAAATTTTTCCTTTTACTCCACCGCTTCCAAGATGGGTCCACTCTACTTGAGATGCAGCAAGTTCTCTTGCAGGTGACCCTGTCGATCGACGACGTACACGTTCTCAGTTTGAAAGAGCCTCTTTCTTATTGGCTCAAGTTCCAGAAAATCATGATCCAAAAACCTTTGGAGAAGCCTCCAGCCATCCATATTGGGATGAAGCTATGAATGAAGAATAACGCTCCTTATTGGCAAATGATACTTGGGATCTTGTTCCTCTTCGAAAAAGAAGAAAACTTGTCAGATGCAGATGGGTTTACAAAAAAAAGTTTGGACCAGATGGAAAAGTGCATAGACATAAAGCTCGTCTTATCGCTAAAGGATTTTGACAAGTTGAAGGCATTGATTATACTGAAACCTTCTCCCCCGTTGCCAAAATGAATTATATCTACCTTGTTCTTTCCCTTGCTGCCTCCTTTAAATGGGAAGTTCATCAGATGGATGTTAAATCTGCCTTCTTACATGGAGATTTACATGAAGAAATCTACATGGAACAACCCCCTAGATTTATCCAAAACGACTCTAGCCTTGTTTGTCACCTTAGGAAGTCTCTCTATGGTCTCAAACAAGCTCCTCGGGTTTGGTATACCAAAATGGATAGATTTCTATTAGATAATGGCTTTTCTAGGTGTCATTTTGACAACATTGTCTACACCAAGAAAGTGGGTAAGTCCTTCACCATCCTTGTTCTTTATGTTTATGATCTTAATACTACTAGTAGTGATCCCAACCATATAAACCATGTGAAGTCTAGCCTCAAAAAGAAGTTTGAAATGACAGACTTAGGACACTTGCATTATCTCCTTGGTCTTCAAGTCTTGCAATCCAAGGAAGGCATTACCCTCTCTCAGTCCAAGTATTCTTGTTATCTTCTACACCACTTTCACATGGAAGACTGTAAGCCATCCCCTTCTCCCATTTAGTCTAGAGTCAAGATTTCAGTCATTTGTACTACCCCTGAAGTTGATGCTACCTTATATCGTCAACTTGTTGGTAAACTTCTGTATCTAACCCATACCCATCCTGACCTTTCCTTTGTCATTAGCATTGTCGCTCGGTTTATGCATCAACCTCATGAAAGTCACTGGAAAGCAGCTAAAAGAATACTTCAATATATTCGAGGTACAGTTCAATTCGAGATTCATTACAGTGCAAGAGCATCTCCATTATTGATTGGTTTCACTGATTCTGATTGGGCTGGTGACCCTGACGATCTAAAGTCTACTGCAGGATATGTATTCACTCTTGGTTCAGGACCTATTACTTGGTCTTGTAAGAAACAAAGTGTTGTCTCTCTTTCTTCAGAAAAAGCGGAGTATTGTGGTGCAGTTGAAGCCAGCAAGGAATCCATGTGGCTTTGTCAGATCCTGTCTAAATTTCGGCTTCATCAGTAGCATCCAACTACACTTTGGTGTGACAATCAGAGTGCCATTCAGCTCTGTAAAGATCCAGTTCAGCATCAGACTATGAAACACGTTGAACTCCACATACACTTCATCAGAAAGCTCATTCATGATCGTGTTCTTGTAGTGCAATATTTTCCAACCAATGACAAGTAGCCAATATCTTTACAAAGTCTCTCACAAAAGCGAAGTTTACCAAACTTCGATCCATGCTTGGAGTTTAGGAAAGTTTTCATTAAGGGGCGGATAGGCTCTAATGCCTCCTTCTTTCTCCTATTGTGTCACTTTTGTAAATTATTCAATCCTATCCCAAGTTATTCTTAAGGGGGTTTGTTAGGATATTTTGACACATAGGAAATAGGCTCCTATTGTGTCACTTTTGTAAATCCTACAATCCTATCCCAAGTTGTTCTAAAGGGGGGATGTTAGGATATTTTGACACATAGGAAATAGTTAAGAATAACTTAGTCTAGTGTAGAGTTAGGTAAAGTGTGTTTCTTTACCATGTACATTTGTAGCTTATAATCTGACGATCACGATTTGTAGTGATCCGATGGTTATCTCTCTCCTCGGTATTAACAACACTTGATCCACATCTTAACACCCGATTGGTCCATGATATCTATTTAAAGAGCAAGGAGGGTCATTTAGCTGGTAACCGTTTATGAGAGAAACATATGTAACTTTTCTTTTTATATTAATAAATAAAAAGAAAAGTTATACTGGTGTAATAATTTTTGATCTGTTTGTGAGAGGTGACATTTGGTTCTTGATCTACGGAACTTACCCTGTAAATTCCTACACATAAAATCATTAAAATTATGAAAATTGTAATTATCTTCTAGGCTTCCAATGTGTAGTTCAGTTGTTGTAACAAATTTTTGATCAGAATCTTCAGAATGCCTAAATTATTGTGTTTCAACAATACAAGAATCCTATGACACCTTTTGAAAATCCTTGTTCATCTCTGAATTTGAATTCTCTTGTAAAGAAATTCCAATGTTTTCTTGACAGACCCTCTTGTCTTCAACAAAACTTGTTCTTTCAACATGATAGGAAAAAATTCCACAATCCCACACATTATCTTTGATTTCTTGTGCATAAACAAACATCAGCTCCAGAGTGCAAGGCTTTCTCTCCTTGAGATAAAAATCCAAGACAGTAGAGAGAGCCCTCAAATAGTATATCATAGTTGCAACTTCATGAGGTCGAATTTTTTTCGGCATGCTGAAATAGATTTTTTGAAACCTCCTATTAAACGTAGCGATTGATTCATTACTCTACCTCTGGATGGAATATAACTCCAAAATTTTCTTTTTGTACGGCTTGTTCTCACCCCAATATCTAAGAAAGATGTCTCGAAAACTCTCCATGAACTAATTGAACCCTCCTCCAAACACTAGAACCAATCCTAAACACCTCGCTTTGATGAATAAAAAACATCCTTAAATCCAAATCTTCATAGATAATTTGAAATTTTTCCATAAAGTATTCAAATGCTAGGAGGTTGTTGTTTGGCTGCAACCTCTTCACTTTCTCCAGAAAAACTTGTCATAAATTTAAATATTTTTAAAGGATATTGATGAAGAAATGTAGGGAGCACCAAGGGTTTTAAAACCACCTTGGTTCCAAGCTAGAAAGAAGCAGATTTTTTATGAGGTAGAATATTATCACCCAAAGATGATGAATCCTCACCTTTATGCACGTACTGTGACAGATTATCTTCAGGAATTGTAATGCAACAATCATCTCTCCTCTCATATTTAGGAGATAAAGTTGTGTCAAGATCAATAATACAAGCAGAAGAAAAATCTTTTTTCTCCAATAAAGAATTTAATTTTTGGGCATTATAATCTTTTGAGAATATAAAGCAGAAAACAATCTTCTTGATATGTATGGGAAAATAGACCACTAAACTAATAGTGAAAAATAAAACTTCCTTTAAAAGATTCAAACTCTGATAATTGTTTTTTCCAAGATGATTTCTCATTTTCTTGCCAGAAAAATTCCTTATCTAATGAAATATTCATCAGTGGAGTTGACAGGTAAATAATAAACAACCAAATTTTATATCTAAATCTTGTTCACCATCAAGAAATAGATATCAATACCATGGGAAAAATAACTTCATGCCTTCATCCCCGGTAGCAGCACCAGAAAATGTTGGTTCTTAAGAGACAATCCCTCAGTTATGAAGGGAATCAGTGCTTAAGAAATTTTAAAAGTGTGTCGCAGAAATAATTTTATCATGAGGTCTTTGTTCTATCCCTCTGGAAACTAGTTTTCTAAAACCCTTAATGATCTGGAATAATAAAATATTTCACAATGCCATTGGCTGCTAATATCTGAATGGAAAATAAGAACTGTAGAGGAAACTCAAAGTAATATGTTGTAAACACATAATATATTACTTTTAAGTTTCTGAGAGAATTCATGGAGAGAGAGGAAACTCAAAATAATATGTTGTAAATAAAAAATCTATTACTTTAAAGTTTCGAAGAGAATTCATGGAGATAGAGGAAACTCAAAATAATATGTTGTAAACAAAGAATCTATTACATTTAATTTCCAAAGATAATTTGTGAAGGGAGAGGCGTTGGAGTGAAGGAGTGCTTATTAATTCTATTTAACTCTTACTTACAAACATAAATCAGAGACTGGATTCTTCTATACTTCAATTCATTCAAGGAAGAAACAACATAAAATGACAGAAGAAACATGAATCACCATCAACAGTTGTAGGAAACTTGCTGCTTATTTCATTCACCCATCAGAAAAATAAGTACAGAATGTAGTCTCCAATAGGTCCAAAACTCAGAACCCTTCCTCTCTCTTTCTCTCTTCCTTCAATACAAACAAAAGCAGTTTGTAGCTACTCGAGCTTCTTGAAACTCCTAGACTACCTAAACCGTTAAACTACTTATTACATTGCAATCGAGGACATCATTGTAGCTTTGATATTAACAAAGAAAACAAAATAAGACTTGAAATATAATCCTTTTGCTGAATTTGATTTTTTGCTGATGTGTCTCCTTCCGTTTCTACTGTGATATCCTAACAGTCTGCATAAACACATCTCTACCCAACTCTGCCCATGCTTTTGCATTTATAACACTATCATCATGTCACCTACTACCCGACTCTACCTCTTCTTATCGTGTCTGTAGAATTTAGTCTTTGATTAATAAACTATCACAAACGCATACTGCTATTCTATAAGTAGCATCGGGTCTTTTCTTACCTGAGTCTACCATGCGTTCAAACTTTCCTTTGTAATTTCCATAAGACTGGACTTAAAAGCTATTCAAATTTTCCTTTAAAAACTATCATGTCCCTCCCTTTATCACATTTTGTATTTCGGAATTCATAACATATTCATGAGCGCCATTCCTCCTGAGCTTGCGATGTGCAATGTGCAATAAAGGTAGGGATGACATGGCAAGTGGAGGTGGGGTCAATCGCAAAATTGCAATCGGCAATATAAAATCTTTTCGCATTTCGCATTTCAGAATTCATATCATATTCATGAGCGTCATTCCTCTTGAGCTTGCGACATGCGATGTGCGATTGGAATATATTAAATCATAGCTCTGAGCTGCATCGCGTCCGCTTGGTTATCGCACTTTGCACTTCAGCGAATCCCATTATCTTATGATCGCTACCCATCCTGAGATTGTGATGTGCGATATGCGAGAGAGTCCCACGGCCAGACTTTAAATACTTTATATTCAAGCTTTGAACTATATTGCATCCAGTCCTTGTAACGCATTTCACATTTCAGCAATTCAACCTTGTTCTATTCCTCCTTAACTTTGCAATTACGATTTGCGATCTATGGCAGGCCCTCCACATGTGATTGAGATTAAGCCTACAAACACTGGTTCTGTAGGTATATTTGCATGACTCAAACCTGAGCTATGTGCAATGTTCTGAATGCATCAATTGACTCGACTCTTGAACTATTCTGCACATGAATAAGCCTGACTTGACCCTTGCTACACACTTTTCTTATTTGCTGCTCCTATGGCTTAGATTACACCTCCATTGTTTATGCTTCCGTGATTTTTGTTCTAGTGCACATGTGATGATGAATCCTTGTTGAGCTTGTGGTTATCCTTTTGAGAATGTTGCGGGTCCTCTTGAAATTTTAACAATTGTTCCTCAACAATATTGAATTTCTCAGAACCTCTCTTCAATTTTAGCTGAGTCAAATTATGCTACAATGCCTTACATGGCACATAGAGAACTCTAAGCTAACAAAAATGACCCCTTTCATCCCCTTGCAAAACAGAACTATGAAATGCAAAGGCCCTCCTATCCTCATAGTGTAGTGAAAACCCTCCTAGAAAAACTGATTTACTCCCTATGGCTTCCCTCAGTGAAAAGAGCATTCAAGATGAATATTCAGCCATTGTTGGGCCAAACTACACTATAATAAGGAAAAGTGCATTTTGAATTAACAGTGAGCCCTTGTTGAAGAAAATTTTGTTGTCATAAAGGCCTCCCCTTAAGCTTAGTGCATGTGTAGTAACAAGGCTTGGTCTTGCTTCCCTTAATCATTTTTGTCCCTATCTACACTCAAGCCTTGTCCCATGAAGCCTCCCTTAGCACATGGCATAGTCTCAAGAGATATTAAACCCTTGTTGAAAAAAACTATGTTTTCCTTAAGAACTCCTCTTCCTTCTAGCGCATAACGCAGCCTCAAAAAACAAGCCTTCATCCTTGTTCTTTTTTCTTCCCCTCTACATTGAAAATTTTCTCAACCCTCGTTATCTTAGTGCATGGTGCAGTAACAAGGCTCAATTAGGGCTCCTCTTAGTCCTTTTACAATCTAACTATGCTTTCCTAGTATTCCCCTCTTTCTTTCTTGGTGCATGGTACAGTCTTAATCAACAATCTCATTAAACATGTCCCTTTTACCTCCTCACTATGCTCAAACAAGGGAATCCCCTTCTTCATATTTCATGACATAGTAACGATGAACAATGGTGCTCCCCTCTGTTGTGAAACCAGCTCCAAAAAGAGAAGAAAAGAGATATCAACGCCTTATAAATAAGACACTTCGAGGGGGAAACCTCCAATACATTACATGAATGAACAATTCTGGGATTATCCAAATTACAAAACCTCCTTTCTATATATAGGAGTCCATGGGGCCCTAATGTAATCCTAGTGGGGCCACAATGTAATCCTAGCCGACCTAACAATAATAATTTAAGGGCACAATAATGACAATATGGTGGTTACAAGGGTACAATAATAACAATAAGGGGGTTACACTAACAACAATAAGGGACTATACTAGTAATATAGGGACCTAACAACCTCAACCACTTTTGAGTTCAATTGTGCCTTCTTAATCAATCCTTCCTCTTTCAGCCCTCACACAGGCTTATCTTAAGAAAATTCTTCCATGACCTGGTAGGGATAGGATAGATGCTTTTAATATTGATTTGTATTTTTCATGGATTATATTCATTGGAAAGAGTACCTTCCGAGCATGACAAGGTCATCCTCGAGGAAGATAGCAAGGAGATGAATGAGAAGAATCACTTGTAGAGAAGAAGCACGTAAGAGAACAATCATGAAGACATGAAGTAGAACCTAGATTAAGATTAAATGAAGACATTGCATGATTAATCAAAGGATTCCAAGGTTGATCCAAGACCCCTTGGAGGTTAAATATGAAGTAATGATCAAATATTTCATGAATATTGAAGAGAAAGCAACAAGAAGAACATCTTTTCATTGCCACCTCATCATGAATTACATGTCTTCATTGTCAAGATCTGACTTGTGCAAGTGTCATCACAATGTCAAGTGTGTTCATGTGTCATTCCACATCATTTGTGAATGTAATGATGTAATTATTAAAAGGAAAAAGAAAAAATGTAATGTGTGTAAGTCCAAGAGTCATATGTGGAATATGAAGAGTCGCATAGTCATATATGGAAAAAAGTCACATAGAGAAGTCCAAAATTAACTTAGAATTCAAGAGTTGGTTAGAAGTCCAAAGGTCATTAAATAAGTATGAGGGTCATGCAGGTAACTCAAGAGTCATGGGGATATGAAAGGTCATTCCTCTTGTTATGAAAAAAACCTCATAACTCAAGAAAAGTGATTTTCGAGGCTTAGGCTCTGGAGAGTTAGTTTTAACTTATCTACTTGGAATAGGATAGAAAACTATTATTTGGAGAAGAAATAAGTGACTCAATGTTCTACTACTAGAGATAGTGGCTCACCATTGTAATTGACGTACTTTGATATTTCACCTTATAATTAAAGCTCAATGGGCAAACATCTTTTCATGCATGTATCATTAATGTCATAAGAATACCATTTACATGTTTGTAATATATTTTCTTTTCATATGTACTACGTAAATTGAACTACTTTATTGGCTCTAGTACTTATCTTGTTGAAGGTTTGTTGTATTGTGTTTAATGATCATTGTGTCTGTGTGAACTACTTCGCTACATTACTAATTAATATATGGTTTTTTTCATGTGTCTCTCTTAGGTTAGTACTATATCCCTTCACACATTGAAATCGGTGTTTCACAAGGTCAAATTAATTTATTGTTCAAGGGTTATGTATATAATCTCTTCTGTTATCAATTGAAACCAAGGTGAACCTTACAGATATGGTGGTTGAGTCGATACTCTAGATGGGGCTTCTACTCCGAACAGAGTGAGGTCTAATTGGGACTTCACATCAGGGAGACCACCTGTATGTTGGTGATATCTAGCATCGTCAACATTCTTGTGCTAGAAGGAGGGCCAAATGACAAGTTGTTACCATTGAGTTTGTGTTGAATCTCTACCCTTAAATGGATCTTTCCTAAATCATAATCTGGGGATGTTTTTCCAAGGAACTTGATCTTGCCATCCCCGCAAAAATTATCCATAACTTGTTTCAATATAATTTTGATGGCCAGGGTGACCTAACTATTCTTGGACACTTCTTTAAATTTATTAATTTTTGTCTCTCTAATGCAATTCATTGTAAATATGTTCAAATTAGGTTGTTCACCCTCACATTTGAAGGTCAAGTTAAGAAATGGTATCATACATTACTAGTTGTTCCCATCCATTCATTTGAGAAAATTTTTAAGGAGCTTCGTGAAGCCTTTGACAGGTATGATTATCAAGATGTATGCGATAGAATAGATTTTCTTAGAATGGAACCTAGTGAATCTGTAGAAAATTTTCTTAATTAATTTCTTCACATTTACTATGAATTTCCTAAAGGAGTGATTGACTCGAATTTCATCATGGAAAAATTCTAAAGTTTGATTCTACTTACCTTGAGATCTCTTGAATCTAAACTCCTAGATGATTCTCCCTCCCCAACTTTTGCAAACCATGAGACACTTCAATTTTCTGAGGAGGAACCTATTAATCCTTTTGTTCCATGTCTTCCTCCTTTTACAGTACAAATTTGGGTACCTCCTGGTGATAATGTTAAATTTTGGAAATATGTAAATCAAAATTTTGGTCTACCCATTCAACATTCACGCATTTCCCATGATCTATATTTTGTTGAAGAGAATTTGGAATTGTATTGTAATTTCATGGAGCCTAAAGTGAAATTTGATCCCATAGGTTTTTAAGATCATATTAATGTACATAAACCCAATATTGAATCTAATATAGATTTAAATTTGGCTTCTTCTGGGATACTTCAAAACTTTTACCATCTATTTCTCATCATTCTCTGTTTCCACTTGATCAACTTACTTCAAATATTAATGATGTGCAACCTGTTTTTCCAAGAAATAATCAGGAACAAGGTTGTTTTATTTCATATGCAGAGGAGAAAAGTGTTGGATAAATGTTCCATCCTTCTTCCCTCTTTCAGAACATTGTTCCTATACTCTCAGATGATCATGAATCAGACAATCTTGATAACCTATCAAATTATTCTAAATGTGTCATTCAAGTCGATAATGTGGATAACCATCATCATGACATCTTTATTTACATTAACATAAATGGTGATGCATGTCCAAGTACATCAGATGATATTTATCCTTCTTCTGAGGACTTTTATTTGCAAGGTATCGATTAAGAATATGTTTATTATAGTTTACAAACTCCATTCATGAATTGGAATTCTCTTTCAATTCATAATGATCATGAATCTCCTTTAATTAATACATATTTGGATTCCAAATTTAAAAAGGTAAGTTGTTAGGTTTTTGAATCATTGGTAAATCTAGGTCAATCTAAAGATCATAGTGATATGCCTTTATTTGATCATTATGTTGATGAATGTTATTCTAATTCAATTAATCTTTAGCTTCACCCAGTTACGACACATATCTCTCCTCTTGAGTCTTCCCATCTTCCCTCACCTTTGACACATCATTCATTGTATCTGAATGTGTTTGATGAATCTATTAGACCAACAAATTTTCCTAATTCTTTAGACCCCTACCCGGCTGGTCATGGTGCAACAAGGTACAAGATGGTGTGATCCTACAATCAGAGGATGAAAATATTGAATCCATTATACATGATCTGTTTAACTTTAAATCTTGCATAATTCAAGAGGAAGATGTACCAACTATATCAAATCAAGCGAGTTTTTTTATCGATCCATTTGGATGCTCTATCCATCAATAATATGATATGTTTAATCTTAAATTTGATCAAATATGTGGCACTAACAATGTTTTCATTGATAAAACTTAAATTTGATCGACATTTCAATCAGCAAGGTTAAAACTAGTCGGCATGGCACATATTTTTCTTCATAAGAAAGACCTTCAATTTATTGTGAAATATTTTCAAGTTGTTATTTTTGTTTTTCATAATTCTTTATATTGATTTTAATTGTTCATATTTTTTTTTTTACTAGTCGAGAGAAATTATGATGGCTATACTAGAAATTCCATTACACTTAGCCCTGGCCTTCTAGCTAGTGAGGTTAGGAGTAGGTCTAGCTGCATTTTAGTTTCCCTTGTACATCCATCCTGAATTTTCTTTCCATCTAGTCTCTGTATTTTTTTTGTTTTTTGATATTTGTCTCACATGTTGCCTTTTAGTTTATTTATACTTTTGTTCTGTTCTTTTGATCATATTTCTTGGTTTTTTAGGTATTTTCTTTTGTTTTTGTTCATAATAGTTTACATGGAAGCCATGCCATTTTTTCTTAAAATGAAATGTGGAAAAAATTGAAAAGGGAAATTGTGATGACGAACAAGAAGAGAAAGGCTTCATATGTAGAGAGCTGAAGCAAACAACTCTATTGAGGTATTGAATAGGCCCGATGGCATCGAAACGATGCTTGTGTTTCCTTGAGGTGACTCCATTGGGGTACTTAATAGGCTCGTTGGTAGTGGAGAAATACCGGGGAATGTGCTTAACCCTAATTACCAAAAATTTTGTATGCTTATTATCCTTTCCCCTAAACAGTTGAGGTGTGGCTAGTCTTGTTGTTGTTTTTTAAGTTGATCAAGGAATAGGAGAGGCTATATATTTAATCAGGATAAGTGAAAAAGATGAGGTAGCCTACATGGAAAATTAATAATTCCTGAAAGGATAAGGCCTTGAACTTAAAGGTAAAACCTAAACAAAGAAGCTAGAGTTCTACCAGTGTGTTGTCAAGTGTTGACGTTACGATCAACACCCTACAAAATTTTTCCTACACTTGAATTCTGGAGCCTATTGAAGATCTTACAATATTTCATCAATGGTTACTTAATTTTCCATTGATGTTGTGCCAAGTGTTTAAGTCTTCTTCCTATTTTATAACTATCAAACTCACTTTCTCACACATTCTTAGTTTGTAATAAATTCATAAGCACACTTTATTTTATGCAAGATTGAACAAGAATATTAAAATCCATCAAGACATTTCATGTGCAATGATTCACCCACGTTGATAGTTAGTGCACATTATTCTTTGATATTCTCCCTCACTTTGGTTGCATTCATACATCTATTTCGGTGATTTTTCCCAAAATGTCGCTTCTGCGCACTTTTGCTTTCACAAGTGTCTCTTTCATGTTTACGACTATCTCTTTTCTTGATTTCACTTTGATAAGTGTTTTTCCCATGTTATATTCACTTTGGCATGTGTCTATTTCAATGTTGTTCACATTTCCATGTGTCATTTTCATGTTTCATTCCTGTCACAGGTGTCACTTTTGTTGTTTTCACTCTTGTTTGTGTCGTACTTTTTCACATCACTAAAGTTAGTTCTAGAGCACCCATTTACATTAATAATCCAAGTGGATATCAGTGGCCACTGACCTATTCCATTTGGACCCTAAGCATCAACTCTTTCATTTTTTCAGCTTCAGCACAACTTACTATTTTTAGCAGGTTTTTCGGGTCCTGAACTTCCGGAGCTATTTTGAGGCCCTAAACAACATTTTTTGGGAAAACCGGGAGCAACATGGGTCTATGGACTGATGTTTCTCATATATAAAGTTGTACTCCTCGGATATATATTTATAACGAGCTATTAAGCGCGTCAAACGGAGGTCGGATACCAAATTTACGTCCCCGGGAAGTTGAAACACCAACTTACCCAAACAGGGCCCGCAATTTTGGTGCTTCATCTCCTAGGGTTAGGTTTTTGGACATTTCAGGTTTTACATTGTTTCTCAACAATAAATAGGCCTTTGAGCCTCATTTCAACACAGTTCAGGGGCTGGTAGCCGACACATCTCTTCTCAGAGATATGTGCTACCAATGCCCTAGCTCACTTGTTCCCATCATTTCAATTCTATAACATAGTGGGGAGGCCTGTAGCCATGACATCTCTTCTCAAGGATACGCTACTAGTGCCCTCGCCGCCACATCTCTTCTCAGAGATACAGCTGCCAACGCCCTAGATGTTTATTTTAGTCATTTGTTTTATTAATAAAATGAAGCATTATTTCCGTTGCATCTCTGTATCTATGGTTATATGTGCATTCTGTTGCATTCCTGCATAAAATCTGGATCAGTGGTATCAAAGTGGTTTTCTCTTTCTCTTTTTTTCTTTTCATGTCCCCAACGCGGCCAAGGTAGAAGGAGTTCAACCTCGTAAACCCCAACGACCTCCCATGGCCGAAGGAAAGAAAGATGAGGGAGCAGGAGATCCTATCAAAATCTTGCTCGAGGAGGCCCTCAAGAAACATAGTAACGTGATTATAAATAACTTTTCCCAGATCCTTCAATGGATGCCCATCGATGGCACATCTACATCGAGCACATCCACCAATAGGTCTGCGACATCCTAGACAAATCCAATACCAAGTTCAACGGAATTTCACCCCCCAGGGAGGAAATTAACACAATGGAGAGCATTACTTCCTAAGGAGGGAGGAATGATACAGGTGGATATCGGTGGCCACCCACCTATTCCATTTTGACCCGCAGCATCAATTCTTTCAGTTTTTTAGCTTTAGCACAACTTGCTATGTTTAACAGGTTTTTCGGGTCCTGAACTTTTGAAGTCGTTTTGAGGCCCTAAACGATGTTTTTTGGGAAACTCGAGAGCAACATGGGTCCATATATTTATAACGAGCTATTGATCACGTCAAACGGAGATCGGATTCCAAAGTTACGTCCCCGGGAAGTTGAAACACCAACTTACCCAAACGGGGCCCACAGTTTTGGCGCTTCATCTCCTAGGGTTAGGTTTTTGGAATTTTCAGGTTTTACATTATTTCTCAACAATAAATAGGCCTTCGAGCCTCATTTTAACAAAGTTCAGGGGCTGGTATCTGCGTCATCTCTTCTCAGAGATAAGCGCTACCAGTGCCCTCGCTTGCTTGTTCCCATCATTTCAGTTCTGTAACACAGTGGGGAGGCTTGTAGCCATCACATCTCTTCTGAGGGATATGCTACAAGTGCCCCCGCCTCTCATTTCCATTATTTCTCATTGTAACACAGTTCAGAGGCATGTAGCCGCCACATCTCTTCTCAGAGATACGCCTACCAGTGCCCTAGCTATTTATTTCAGTCATTTATTTTATTAATAAAATGAAGCATTATTTCTGCTGCATCTCTGTATCTATGGTTATATGTGTATTATGTTGCGTTCCTGCATAAAATCCAGATCAATCACATGGTTCTACACATGATTGGAATACATGCTAGACACATTAATACAACTTACACACATTTTGGTCACAATCATCACTTTTGTCGCATGTTGTGTTCTAAGTGTTGTAATGTGTGATTTCAACTATCGCAGTTAGAATCAGGTGTCGCTTTGTTGTCGTTTCAAGGTGCTAATATTATTCATGAGTCTTGTGTATTATCTCATCTTGTATTGATGACATTCATTTGTGTGATCCATGTTTGTGTCATGTTCGGATGCTTTTCCCTCTTTTACTCTATTGGTCCCACACTTAGCCATTTTGGAGCTCTTATTGGTCTTCCTACTCAATGCAAGTTATGAAGGCATTAATCCTCTTACTAGGTGATGATAGTAGCCTATTCATGAGCCTAAATTATGTAACCTTTCTCACCAATACTTGTGCATTAAGTTCTTCTCAAGGTCATCTCAAATCAATGCACATTAAGAACCTTCCAAGGATGGTCACCTAACCCATATGGCTCATACTGACCCATTGCACTAATTTTTGATCACCTATACCTTGAATTTCACATAGATCACTCCAAGATGATATCAAGGGCCCCTTTCATCCCCTTGAAAAAAAAATACTATGCAATGCAAAGTTCCTCCTGTCCTCATAGTGCTGTGAAAACCATCCTAGGAAAAGTGACTTACTCCCTATGAATTCCCTTAATGAAACATGCATTCCATATTAAAAATTATAATTCCATTGCATCTCTATATCTATGGTTATATGTGTATTTTGTTGCTTTCCTGCATAAAATCCATATGAAAAATCACAAATCCGTTGCATCTCTGTATCTATGGTTATATGTGTATTTTGTTGCGTTCCTGCATAAAATCCAGATCAATTACATGGTTCTACACATCATTGAAATACATTCTAGACACATTAATACAACTTACACACATTTTGGTCACAATCATCACTTTTGTCGCATGTTGTGTTCTAAGTGTTGTAATGTGTGATTTCAACTGTCGCAGTTAGAATCAAGTGTCACTTTGTTGTCGTTTCAAGGTGCTAATATTATTCATGAGTATTGTGTATTATCTCGGCTTGTATTGATGACATTCATGAGTGTGATCCATTTTTGTGTCATGTTCGGATGCATTTCCCTCTTTTACTCTATTGGTCCCACACTTAGCCATTTTGGAGCTCTTCTTGGTCTTCCTACTCAATGCAAGTTATGAAGGCATTAGTCCTCTTACTAGGTGATGAGATTAGCCTATTCATGAGCCTAAATTATGCAACCTTTCTCACCAATACTTGTGCATTAAGTTCTTCTCAAGTTCATCTCAAATCAATGCACATTAACAACCTTCCAAGGATGGTCACCTAACCTTTATGGCTCATACTGACCCATTGCACTAATTTTTGATCACCTATACCTTGAATTGAACATAGATCACTCCAAGATGATATCAAGGGTCCCTTTCATCCCCTTGAAAAAAAATATTATGCAATGCAAAGTTCCTCCTGTCCTCATAGTGCAGTGAAAACCATCCTAGGAAAAGTGACTAACTCCCTATGGATTCCCTTAATGAAACATGCATTACATATGAAAAATCGGCCACTGTTGGTCCAAACTGCACTAGCATAGAAATAAAAGCACATTCAAAATGAATATTGAGCCTTTGTTGAAGAAAATTTAATTATCATAAAGGCCTCCCCTTAAGCTCAGTGAATGGTGCAGTAACAAGGCTCGGTCTTGCTTCACTTGATAATTATTGTCCCTCTCTGTGCTTAAGCCTTGTCCTGTCAAGCCTCCCTCTATGCATGGCATAGTCTCAAGAGATAGTGAACCATTTTTGAAGAAAATTGTGCTTTTCTTAAGACCTCCTCTTCCTTCTAGCACATATTTCAGTCTCAAGCAACAATACTTCATTCTTGTTCCTTGTTATTTCCCTTTACATTGAACATTTTATCAAGCCTCTTTCTCTCAGTGCATGGCATAGTAACAAGGATCAATTACACCTCCTCTTAGTCCTTGTATATTCAAACTATGATTTCCTAGTTTTCCCCTCTATATTTCTTGTCACATGGTGCAATATTAAGCAACAAGATCATTAAACTTGTCCCTTTTTCCTCCTCACTGCACTAGACTAAGAAAATCCCATTCGTTATAGTGCATGGAGCAGTAAAAATGAATAATGGTTCTCCCCTTACCCGCTATTGAGTTCAACTACACCTTCCTAATCATGTCTTCCTCTTTCATCCCTCACACAACCATATCTTAAGCAACTTCTTCCATGAGCCGGTAGGGATAGGCTAGATGATTTTAACACTGATTTTTATTTTTCATGGATGATATTCATTGGAAAGATTACCTTCCCATCATGATGAGGTGATCCTCGAGGAATATAGAAAGGAAATTAATGAGAAGAAGCACTTGTGAAGAAGAAGCACGTAAGAGAACCATCATGAATACATGAAGAAAAACCTATATTAAGACATAATGAAGATATTTCCTGATGACTCAAAGGATTCCAAGGTTGATACAAGACCCTTTGGAGGGTAAATATGAAGTACTTATCAAATCGTTAATTAATATTTAAGACAAGTAGCAAGGATAACAACTTGGCATTGCCACCTCATCATGAAGTCCATTTATTTATTTTCAAGTTGTGACTTCGAAAAGTTTCATCACAATTTCAAGTGTTTCCATGTGACAGGCCACATCATTTGTGTATGTAATGATGTAATTATTAAAAATAAAAGGACAAAAATTAATGTGTGGAATCCCAAGATTCATGTGGAATATGAAGAGTCACATAGTCATATACGGACAAAATTCACATAGAGAAGTCCAAAATTCACTTAGAAGTTCAAGAGTTTTTTAACTCCAAAGTTCATAATAGAAGTTCAAGAGTTAGGAGGGTAACTCAAGAGCCATGGGGATTTGAAAGGTAATTCCCCTTGTTACAAAAACAACCTCGTGATTCAAGAAAATAACTTTTGGAGGCTTAGACTTTGGAGAGCTAGTATTGGCTTCTCTACTTGGCATAGGAGATAAAACTATTCTTTGGAGAAGAAAGAAGTGACTCAATGTTCCACTACTAGAGCTAGTGTCTCACCATTGCAATTGATGTGCTTGGATATTTCAACTAATAATTGAAGCTCAATGAGCCAACACCTTTTCATGCATGTATCGTGAATTTCATAGGAATATTGTTTATATTTTTGTGGTATATGTTTTGTTCATATGAACTAAGGAAATTGATCTAATTCATTGGATTTTGTACTTATTTTGTTGAAGGTGTGTTGTATTTGGTTTAATGATTGTTGTGTCTATGTGAACTACTTCATTAAATTATTAATGAAGCTTCTCTTTCTCTTGTGTCTCTCTTAGGTTATTACTATTACTTCCTTCTAGATACTCACTCATGTCTCCCCTCTTGTGAAAGTATTCCTTTACACATTGCAATTGGTGTTTCACAATGTCAACATACTTGATTTTTCAAGGGTTATATATATAATCTTAGTATGTTATCCATTCAAACCAAGACAAACGTTACATTTATGGCAGTCGAGTCAATACTATGGGTGGGGCTCCTACTCCAATCAATGTGAGGTCTAATTGGGACTTCACATCGAAGAGACCTCGGTATGTTGGCGGTATCCAGCATCGTCAACAATCTTCAAGCCACTTGATAAAGAATTTCATTCTTGCAGTCTAATAGTTGAGCAGAGTGGACTCTTTGGTGGGGGTGATAAATCTATATATTGCATTTCATCCACATTTGGAATTTTCTCTGTTTTGAAGGCCGTTTTTTACCTTAAATATTTCTTAAAGCTTGAATCAAATGGGGTTGTTCTTAGGTATATATTCCATGATAGCAAGTCCTCAAACCTTCATTTTCTTAGTAGCGACGCCTCACATTTTCATATCCATCTCAATGGCTTTGTCCACTATTTCTCTAGCGTCATCAAACTTTGATCTCCATATGTTGATAAGGGATCGATCTTTCATATTTTGTTTCTTGTCAACTTGGGTGAAGTAATTTAGAGCATCCTTGTGCTTCTTTTACAATTTGAGAATATGGTTGAGAGATTTAATGGTTTATTTTTGTCTCTTCAACTTAGCATCACCTTCATGAGATATTTTTTCTAATTGCACATAACCATAGACTTTTTCTAGTCATTCCACAATATTTTTCCTCATTTTTAAAATAATTTTGAACTTAATAGATTTTTTTCTCAATACCTGAAGATATATCTAGGCCTCATGGGATTGTTCCATCTTCATGTTGACATCATTTTTATGAATTTCTTCCAAAGCCTTCATATCATTGATGTGAGCTTCCTTTATCTTTATTATCTCTCATTCTTATTAGGCTCTAGAATAATCCAATAGCACTATATGTTATTCTTCCGACTTGTGTTGTTTTTTTATTTCCTTCTGTTGCCTCTGGTCTTTCATCTATTATTGCAACAGCCACCATTTGACTCAATTTCTCCACATTGAAGGATAGACTTTAAGAAGAAGAATTATTTGGTGTAGCCAAATCTCCTGAAACTAAGGTTGTGTGCATTGTGACCATTTAGTTTCTCTTGTCATCTATAATCCATATTATCCTCACCTCTAGGATTTCATGAATGACTGCTTCCTCCCGGGTGGTTTCAATATTTCTTCTTTTTGTGAAATTGTGGATAACAAATTTCCTCGATTTTCTGAAGTAACATTTTCAAACTCATCAAATTCATCATTGAGTTCTCTGGGATGGTGTGTCAGAGCTTTCACAATTTTTATTTAGTGATTGGTGGGACAGAGGAAATCAAACTTTGCAAAATGATGGGTCCTTGTACTAGAGTCACTGTCGAAGTATTTTCTTGTGGAATTTCTTGTTCTCAGTATGATTCCAAGGAATTATGTAGCTCTTTCCTCTTGTCGTTCACTGTCTCTGATAATTTTAGATATGCTTTTGGATCATCATCATCGATAGATATTTGTTCCACAGTCGGAGCTTTGGCTTAGCCTTCTCTCTTTTATTCCAATCTCATTTCAACTTTAAGCCTTTTATTTTCTAAGACTTCAGATGTAATAATTTCCTCTTAATTTTTAGCCTTTCATATAATCTCTCTACTTGAATAGAATTTCTCCCTTTTCGTTCCATTTCCTCTACTTCCGAGAACTAGATAGGCAACAAATTCACATGTTCTCTCTATTGCATCTTCAACTTCAAATTTTTGTATATGAGAATTTCCTAGAACAATGATTTATTAGGGAAGGAATCATGTTTATATGGATATGTGAACTTAAAATATCTATAGTTGTTTCGGAAAATAACTCCCTAGAGGTCGTTGGGTCAAAACCTCCACAAATCAAGGCATGCTATTCAAGAAGGAATCACACAACCACACTTGTACGCTAAAAACTAGATAACATCGATTGTAGAACTCACCCGTAGATCCTACGTTTGATGTAGATCCCGCGGGGTCCAAACCCCCATCAACTCTTCTTCCTCCTTAACCTAAAAACCAAGAAGAAACGTGCACGAAAATCTGGTTGTACAGCATATATTTCTCCTAAATGTCAGTGTAATCCATGTGAAACATCATATAAATAATAATAAATGCTTAATTAATAATCTTTTCACATATGAAAGAAGATATTAACACGTTAATTCAGGAACAAGATGGTTCTTCTTCATTACGAACATCATGTACAATGATAGTAAGGTGGAGAGATCACCTGAATCCTTCCACGATCTTCGAACAGACCGTCGTCCGGATCCGTCCCGTCCTTGCCTTGCTAAGATAATTTCAAGACTTGTGCACACGAGATGACATATAAACTGATGAACATCTCCAGGAAACAAGGGTTTCCTGTAAAAATATGGGAAGTGCAGGAGGCACGGGAAATCAGACTTGAATTGGGGCTCCAACAGAGTATAATATATATAATTTCTCTCTCTCCCTTAGGCCATGCACATGAGGGGATTTTATACTCCCTCAAAGTAGTTTCAATCAGTTGGAAATAGTTGGCCATGGGCTGGGGTGGTTGAATTACTGGAATAACCATCAACCCAGCCTCGAAAATAGGGAATTTTATATATTTTTTAATGATTTTAATTGCATACGCGGAAAAGTATCTTTGGACTCGGTATACACGCGAAAAATTCTGGGCATACCCACATATGGGATTTTAAACACTGTTTTTTATGAACTTTTATCCAAGTTTGTGGGAATGGGTGCCCAAGGCCAAAAAGACAATCATGAATCACATGAGGGTGAAAAATGATGCTATAATAGATGCCCCCTAATATCTAAGGTCAGAAGGGGTACATGATGGCTGAAATGTATTATGTGCATAGAAAGAACTTCGCGAGGACAAGAGAGGACTTCACCAGATTTTAGCCTGCCAAAAACCAATGAAAGAAAACAGAGATTCAACTCATGTCTGAGGCGGGCATACCCATGCTCAGTCAAAAATACATCCATATATAAAATACAGAATAGATCCAAAATTTGTACAAGTATAGCTGAACTGAAAGTACACAATGAATCATCTGAGCATGGCCTGGAAGTACAAGTCGGAATCAATGTCCAAGTATCACATATATCAAACTGATCCATAGTGCTGAAAATAGATGTCTGATAAAAAAAGTAACCGAATCTCCGAGTACCAAATCATAAGGGGTGGAACACATGGTACAATCACGCAACTCAGGATCCAACATATAAGATGCTGTTGTACTGAATTGCAACATATAAGGGTGGATGGCATCACTGGCAGAAACTGAATGGACTGTCAAAAGTGAACCGAAATATGATGATGCAACCCGAGGTCTTCACCGATCTCGATGGCACAATTCTACACAATGGGAATAAATGAGCTGAAGTCGACCATGTGAGAAATCGTTGGATTACCGGTCAATAATGTATACCATTAACCAACGCGAGACAACCCACCAATAATTAAAATGAGTGTCAAGGTGCCCCAGTACAATCTAACAAGTGCGAATAAATGAGTTGAAGTCGAACACTTAGAATAATCTACCAATCAGGAGGCAATGATGAATCCCCACTGTCGATAGCGAAGAGTCTGCCACTGATGACTGCAAACCCTAAGGTACTGACAAAAGACTCTAGACCTTATTCCCAGAGCAATGAGACAGAGTCGATGGGAAAAGATCTGCTGGAAGGAAGGCATTAAGGCATCCCACATCAGTCTAGTGTGAGTGTAACCCGCAGGCCAAAATTTGGAAGGAATCGGACAAAGCAGAGTGACGGAACCAAACCGAAGTACGTTTCTGACATGCACAAGATGAAGCTAGCGCACAGAAGAAACCATCTGAACCAACCAATAATGAAAGCTGACACAGAGGCGAGATATCCACCGATAGGGTCAAATGGAAATCAAGGTACTACACGAATCCCAAGTGTGATACTGTATGCTGACGTCGAACACAAGGAAAACCACTCAGTCAAAGACCCATAATGATGATCAAATGTTGAGCACAAGGTCACCTATCAATGATGGAAATAGGGCCAGGGTGCAGCTCTAGGTTTACTCTCAGAGCAATATGTCGTAGTCGATGAGAGACAAACCCGCCAGCAAGAAGTCAATGGAGACCTTCTCAAACCAGCACGAGCGGAAGACCAAAAAATCTGATGTGATAGAACAAGATACTGACAAGACCAGGAAGGCCCACTAAATAATGAGTCAAGAGACACCGCATAATGGCCGACTCTAGTTAGACTTCCCTTGAACAAAAGCACGACTCATGATGACCATGGCAGTAAAAAGTGACACTGTATAAGTCTGTTATGCAGGAGGCAAAAACAAACTCTCCATATGATTGGAAGAGATAACCAATCGGGGGAGGACTGACCAGTGAAACAAGGCAAAAGGCTGAACCTAGGTCAAAACTAAAACCATCCCAAATGAAGGAAATATATAAGTGTATGTGCTTTGTTCAAGGGTGACAAACTGACACTGTACTGCCATCAAATTACCAAGTAACATCCCGTTCCCGCTCTTTTTTTTATATTTGATTTTTTTGTCTTTTTCATATAATAAGCCTGAAAAAGAATAAAAGAATGCTATGGTACAATGGATAGAACGAGTATCAAGAAACAGATGCACTAGTTCCTAGGATAGGAACAATCCTATGCTCAATGCAAGGTGGCGAAAACTGGTCAGCGATACTCAAAGGAATGTTCCATCCATGGGTAAGAAGGGTGTCAAGTCGCGATAGCTAAGTGCATGCAATGGTTAACTTGTACAGACAGTCAAGGTCAAAAGATGGCTTAAACATCGAGTCCAAATGAAGCCGGCTAAAGGCCAGGATAAACAATTAGCCAATATGCAATGCAGTAATACAACTCAACAACACCAGGGAGCCTCTAGGGTAATAGCCAGAATAATGATAGTGAAGAAGAAGAAGAATGAAGCTTCAACACGTAAGTCATGGCGGTACTAAAGAGGACTCCCGAGCCTACATAAAAAGCAGCATGGGCAACAAGTGATAGCGAGGAACTAACTAGGAAGCCCATGTAAAGGAAGGCTCTACCACCAAGTCATGATTAAATAATCGGCAAGTGAAATGGGTGAAATACTCATGACCTGATGGGATCGACCCTATGGCAAGTGATCAGAATGGAGGCTAGTATGCAAAATTCAACGGAAAGTGGATTTCCTAACCTATATGCCAGTGAAGGTCATATACTTGCCATGACGGGTCAGCAGTCATGGTTCAAAAACCAGAAAAATCTCAACTTCATCAAAATGTACCTGAAAATATACCAATCTGGGCACTTCCAAGCATCCGGGTTATGCAACTTAAGATAGATTGATAAAATAAGCATAACAACTTTTTTCAAAAATTTTCAATTTTTTGGGCATAAATACACATGTTACCTCATATTTGGTTCATTGTGACTTGCTGATTTGGAAAAAATAACTCTGGAGAAAAAGCTTCTTCTGTCAAAATAGGAGCAATCGACCGTCAAACTTCACCAAACTAGTCAAGTAAGCTCTTAATCCATCTTTGTCATCAATTTTGTCTGTTCATAAGTTTAAAATTCGGGAATTTCACCGTAGAAATATTTTTTTTAAATTGCGTCTCTGTGCATACGCGATTTTGTATGGACCAAGCCGCGTATATACGCGACTGTGTACAGAGTAAGTCGCGTATGCGCAACCCGAAATGAAAAAATGCGTTTCTAATGGACAAATTAATGATTTTTCTCAGGATGACTATATCTTGGAGGGAACATGAGCACAGTGCTATTGACAATGAAGTTATGCAAGACCAACAGTCGCTCAATGTCCTCCGAAATTGTGGATTGCTCAAATTTTTCAAAATGCCAAATATGAAGAGTAATGTCCGGTTGCTCGAAATGCTAGTAAATTATTGGGAACCGGAAGAGGATTGCTTCATAATAGATCAAATTCCCATACATATAGAGGTAGAAGACATCTATTTCATTACTGGACTCTCCCGGAGGGGAGACCCAGTAGATTTTCACGGTAAGCCTTTGGGAGGGCTCACAGTGGATGACTATGTCCACATCTACTATATAGAGGGGTCCAAGAAAGTAGGGACCCAAATTGCAATAAAAGACTTAAGAGAGCTGCACATGAAAATTCTCCTGTTCACCATTAGCAGGGTAGCAGGATCTGCTTCCCTACATCAAGCATCCAGGACGCAGATGAGCATAGCAGTAGAATGCTTAGTTCATCTATATGATTGGTGCACAACTCTACTAATGAACATGAAACAACAACTGACTTCCATCCGCAAAGCAAAGACAAAACATTTCGTATATGGTACGATCTTGATGACATTCTTCTTTGAGAAGATTCTTGGTCTTTGACCCAGAGTGATCTCTTCAATCAGTAGCCCAAGAGACCCAAGAATTGCCCGATGGGCAGATTTGATGAAGAGACTGGGGGGAAGTGAAGTTCCCCGAACCACTTGGGATGACGAGTTCTTCCAATGGTGTGCAGAACAAGTCATAGCAGTGGAGGACTACCCTTATGCCGGGATGGACTTCTGCGGTGATCCAGACCTCGTCCTTCCACCTGGCGCGGAATGGGGCACAATTGGTAAAATTGCAATTTTTTGACTTATGTGATTTTTTTGGATTTTTTCAATATATATGAAAAAATGTGAAAACATGTTTTTTTTTTTATTGGATTCCAAAATGACTTACAATATTATAATGACCATGATACAGATGTTTGACTAGTCCGCTCTGAGGGTTACCCATGACATAAGCACCGCAGAGGCGAGGCAGATACAGTAGACCCAGACAGGACCCTCCACGCTGTACAGAGGAACTTGGAGGGGTTAACTCGCCAAGTACCTATGGCTGCAGTGGAAGATCTGCCTGAGGCCATCCAGAGACGGGTGGTGGGAGTACCACGTGACTGGGTGCAGTTATTCCGCCGAGTCGCTACTGCAGTCGTGTTCTATAGGAACACGAATTTTGGGCAGGGCCCACAGGAGTAGATAGATATGATTACCGGATGACTGTATATTTTTTTTGACACTGAACATTATCGGGCATAAGCCCTAATTTTTTGTATTACTTATGGATCCAAATTTTGTATAGTTTTTTTAACACTCTGATTATATATATACAACGATTTATGATGTGATGTAACAAATGTATAAAAATGTATGATGTTTTTGATGATTAAATTTTAATGTATTGAATGATTAATATGCCAATCAATTGCTTGATTAGCTAATGAGTCTGCCATCCAATTGTCAGCTCGAGGAATATGAATAAATGTTAAAAATTGGAATGATCTTTGTAACAAACGTACCCTCAAAAACAACCAGAGTAAAAATGGATCTCGAACCCGATAAGTATTGTTCAACTGCGACACCACCAGTTGGGAGTCCAAGAAAACTACTAACGAATCAACACCCAAAGATATTGCCTCCGAGAGTAGATAAATAACTGCAGTGTATTCTGCTATATTATTGGAAGCAAGACCAATGCAGACTCCTCTTGACACTAACAGCTGACCAGATGGACGATGAAGCACCCAAGCCGCGGAAGCCAAGTTCCAGGTGTGTCTACTAGCACCATCGGTGAACCCATAATGACTCATGACATTCGACACAACCTGCCAAAGCAGATCAAAAACATCACCATCACATCAAAGACCAAAAAACCAGATATGTACAAAACAAAACTACTATTTACAAAAGCAAAATTCCAGGCCGAAGCCTAGGCATAATACTTTTTCAAATAGAGCCCATTTCTGGGCTTCGGCAACTCATTTCCTTCAAAATCAACCAAGGTATATGCTCCTTTTTTAAGGACTTTTTTAACAATGAAGGGGCCATACCACATAGACTTAAACTTTCCTACCCACAGGGCATCCTTCTCCTGGGCATAGACCAAAACAAGGTCGCCTTCCAAGAAAACCCTGGGTTTGACCGCCTTATCGTATTGAACTTTGACTCGTTTCTTATGTGCCTCATTCATCGTGGTTGCATCCCGACGCTGCTCATCAAGATGTTGCAGATGAAGGAGACGTTCTTCAAGACTAGAAGTGTCTGGAAGAAGCTCAACGACTAACTTAAGAGAAGGAATCTCACATTCAATGGGAAATACGGATTCCAGCCCGTAAACTAGTTGAAATGGAGTAAATCCAGTTGCAGTTTTCACTAACGTCCTGTACGCCCAAAGTGCAGGATACAGCATGATATGCCAGTTGGATCGAGATTTGTTAATCATCCTTTGAAGAATAGTCTTCAAGGATTTGTTCACGGCTTCCACTTGCCCCTTGGCCTGAGGATAATACGGAGATGAATGCTCCTGCCGGAAACCTAATTTTAGAGCCAACTCAGCCATCATGCTATTCTGAAAATGACTGCCATGATCAGTGACAATCTCTCTAGGAATACCAAAACGAGCAATAACCTGGTTGAAAAGAAAAAGAGTCGTTGTCTCACCATCATTCCCAAAAGTAGGCATAGCTTCGACCCACTTCGTAAAGTAGTCTTCTGCTACAATAATGTACTTGTGACCTTTAGCCGAAGGCGGGTTACAAGTAGTATAATCAATAACCCACTTTGTAAAGGGATTGACAGTAATGACTGGAAAAAGCGGAGTTGGATGAGCGCGCATTTTTCAAGTATAAACTTGACACAGATGACACTTTTTGACCGACTCCATACAATCTTTGACAATCGAAGGCCAAAAGTATCCAGCACGCAAGATTTTTTGGGCTATAGCAAGCCCAGATAAATGACCACCACAAGCTCCACTGTGGCAATCATTCAGTACAGCCTCAGCTTCTTCGAGAGTTAAGCAACATCTTAGGATTGAATCAACCCCTCGACGGTATAAAGCATCACCAATAATCAAGTAATTTTTAGCCAAGTGACGCAACTTACAGCGTTCATCTAGCGAAAAAGTAGAGGGAAACTTCGCAGTCTGAAGATACACAATGATATCTCCATACCAAGGATCCTGTGGAGAGATAAGAAATAAATGTTCATCCAGGAAGGATTCATCATAGACTATCTCTTCTCCACAAGGCAACTCAGAGATTAATTCCGCGAAAACTAATGACTTCTTGGACTTGGCAGACATAAACTCAAGATCAAATTCCTGAAAAATCACAATCCATCTATTGTATTTGCCCCCAATCACTCGCCTACTAAGAACAAACTGAAATGGATTGGCTGCTGCCAAAACATAAGTTTTTCGTACAAGAATGTAATGCCTGAGTCGTTGCACAGCATGAACAGTTGCTAAAGCTAGCTTCTCTATCGGAGTATACCGGAGTTCAGGTCCTACCAAGACTCGACTAAGATAGTATATAACATGCTGTGACAGAGCATCGTCCTCCTGAACCAAAACCATACCAATGGTAGACTCTGCTGCTGCAAGATACAAAAGGAAATCTCTACTATAATCAGGTGGACTCAATAAAGGAGCAGAGATCAATGCTTTTTTCAAAGCATCGAATGAGCGTTGAGTGAATTCATCCCAAAATAATGGAACTCCCTTCTTCAACAATCTCATAAGTCCTTTGGTAACTTCAGCATAATTTACGATAAATCTCCGAAGAAAATTAGCCTTTCTTTGTAGACTTTGAAGTTGACGAATAGATGACGGGGGAGGCAACCGAAGAATTGCCTCAACCTTGAAGGGATCTACCCTAATCCCTTCCCTAGACAATATAAATCCTAATAACTGACCGGATGTAACCGCAAAAACACACTTGTTCAGATTCAACCTAATCTTGTAGAAACGACATCGTTCAAATACTTGATGAAGGTGAGCAGGATGATCAATTCTCTTTCGAGAACGAGCAGCTAAATCATCCAAATACGCCTCGATAATATGTTTGATGTCATGGAAGGCATATGACATGGCCTGCTGAAATGTAGCCCCAGCATTTTTAAGACCAAAAGGCATTTTCTTGTAAGAAAAAGTACCCCGGGGACAAATAAAATCAGTCTTATGTTGATCTTTAGGACGGATAGTAATTTGATTATATCTGGAGAAACCGTCCATGAAGGAGAAAATCTCATTCCCAGCACACTCATCGATAATCTGATCTATAAATGGTGTGGGGTAATTATCTTTTGGACATGCTTTATTAAGGTCTCTGAAATCAATGCAAACTCGAATTGTTCCTTGTTTCTTATCTACGGGAACAGGGTTCGAAACCCACTCAGTCAAAGGAACAGGGAAAATAAATCCCGCCTTAAGCAGCTTCTCCACCTCAGCTTTGATAGCTGCAGCCTTCCTAGGATTGACTGGATGAAGTTTTTGCCTCACTGGCTTAGCATTTTCGTAAGTCTTGATCTCATGCTGGACAATAGATGGATCTATACCAGGCATTTCCTCATAAGACCAAGAGAATACATCCCTAAACTCTTTAAAGAGATCGGTGTAAATCTGAATATCTTCAGGAGAACATTCAGCTCCAATGAAGACATTCTCTATAACATTGGGATCCCTGGAAATGTTCACTAGGATAGTTGGAGAAATCACAGCCATGTTCCCTTCAGCATACACCTGTGTTGGTGCTAAAGGGTTCAGGACTAGGTGAACAGGACCAGGAGACAAAGGACTTGGAAAACTTGATTCAACTTCGCTCAAATCAGGTAAAAAGTAATACCGATGATGAAAATCATCCCATGGTCTATCTATACCAGTCATAGCTTCCAGGATGGCCTCTTCAGATGGAAGAGTGGTATCAAGGAAATCCTAGGCAGAAGAAGAACTAAGTGTCCAAGCCGGAGCCACATCGCCATCCAACTCATCTGGAGAAAGAGGAGCTGGAATGGACTCTGCAGAGTCAATAATATATTGATAAGCAATCTCAGCTGCAGACATCGGAAATGCCATTCCACCCACTTGACCTTTCGCTAATGTGGAGGTAGGGGAAGGCAAGGTCCAAGGATCCAAAAAATAATGAGTTCTGAAGAACTCTCTTCGAAGAGGAGCCCTGGAGGATGAAATTTCATTTATATGAACGGTAGGAGGTGGAATATCAAAAGTACCCATCAAAGAAGAATACATTCCAACCCCTAAATTCTCAACAGGCAACTTGGTATTATCCAACTTTGGAATAGTTGAGTCAGTAGATGCTTTCAGGTCTACAGGATAACAGTCCAGTTGATCCACTGTAACAATCCTCCCTTCGTGAGGGAAACAAATAATCTGAAATAATGAGGATGCAATGGCATCCATCTCATAAATCCAGTTTCGCCCCAACAGAAGGTTGTAGTCCAAGCTTGCATCAACTATCTCAACCTCTATATTTACAGTTTTTCCCCCAACACAGATGGGAAAAGTTGGGATAATCCCATGCGGTCTGTGAGAATTACCATCAAACGCAATCAGAAGAGTAGCAGATGGAACAGCTGCGGGAGATCCAATTCCCTTCCAACATGCGAGAGACATCACGCATGTGGAAGCACCCTCATCAACGACCGTCCGAAAGATATTGAATTTCCAGAACGACGATTTGATATGGAAATCCATATGATGGGGGAGTCTCTTTTTAAAATTAGACATATCGAATGTAATCATAAGAGAGTTATTTGGATCGACAGCCCCAATAGCAGTGAGCAGAGCATTGCGCTGAGCCGGATAAGACTGGAGCACCTCAAGAGCCGACATGGCATAAGGACTCTGCGCCAGATCTTCTACAATAGAGTAGTTTTGGGCAGCCCTAGCATTTGGATTAATCGTCGTACGCTTAGTAGATGCTTTGGGCATCCGAGGTATAGGCTCAATAGTAGGCTTCGTGATATGAAGTGGCTCAGTAGCATCGGGAGCACCCTTGTCTTTCGAAGACTCATCTTCGCCATAATCACGGGATCTCGTGGTGATATCCACATGAGCAATCATCATGTATATGTTTGACGGAGTTTCCCCTTCCTGGGTGCCCCCAGAGGAAGCCTCAATATTTCGATTAGCGCCAACAACTAGTTGTTGCCCTTGGGGAAAAGGGTTTGTCAACACAGCCTGGGAACTAGAAGAACCCTGTTGAGCTAACAAGCGCTGCGCATCCTGAATTTTAGGGCAAAGGTGAGTAAGATGGTCTCCAGCACACAACTTGCATGGAAACTTCACTTTCTTCTTATCCTTTGGACCCTCACCAACATGCTCGTTGGATTTATTTGCATTACCCTTCCCATTCTTGCCCTTTTTCTTATTATTGTTCCATCCTTTCTTCTTTCCTTCGGATTGTTGATTTCCTTTGGGGTCGGAATTCTGAACGGCATTTATTGACAACGATTGAGAACGCGATGACTCAGCAGGCACAGCCTGACCAGAAGAAACAGATTGTATAGACAACTACTGAAATTGACTAAGCAGGTTAGCTGCACCACTATTGATCGACCCAATAAGTCCATCACCATGAGGACCGGGTTTAGTCTTGGACAAGTCTAATTTGGAGCGAGGAGCATTAGGCAAATATTTATGAAGGACTCCAGACTAAGAATATATCAATTCAAGCTTTTGGGCCCTGAAAATAGCCTGCTCTCCAGAAAATACCCTTGACAGGGATACATCCTTAGAAATATCTGACTGCAGAGATTTCAGAAACCATTCCAAAAGGAATTCTCCCAGAATATGAGCTTTAATAAGCCTCTTCCTTCTCCGCCATTCCTGAATATGATCAGAAATGTGGGTTGCGTCGTCCTGCTTAAAATTAGCTAGGAATTCAGTCCCGCCATCATAACGGACAGGCAACTGGAAATGATTTAGAAATGTCGTAGCCAAATCTCCAAAAGTAGTAAAACTGCCCCCAGTTAATTCAATATACCACTTGGCAGCGTTTCCAGTTAAGGTGCGTTGAAACAATATCAACCTAATCGAATCCTCGATCAAGGAGTTAGATGAACACCATAAATGGAAGGTGGTGATATGATCAGCCGGGTCCTCTCCATTCTTTCCTTCAAACTTTGGAATGTCTGAAGGTAGTTTGGTAGGAACCGGAGGCCACCCCGGACTATATCGGATCGGATCATTCGTCAATTTCGACAGATCTGGCAATTTTAACGTTGCCATAAAAGGAAGCGAGGAGGAGCCTGAAGATTCCATCCTTGGTGGGATGAATTCCCTACATTCTGAAAATAATAACCTAGATTTGATGAGGCACCAGGTTTCCAGACAGAACTCGTAGAAAATGTTGGGCCATAAGACCCAGCATTTGGAGAAGGACCCCCTCCCAACGTAGAGTTACCAAAGATTGGACCAGTTCCCCCCCGAAGTCATGAATGAAGAGGAAAGCCCCTGATAGGGGTTCCAAGTGTTGGAAAGAGGGGAAAAAGTTTGATAAGCACTCGACGAAGGGAAAGAAGCATTCCCTTGTTGACCAACGTAAAACTGATTCCCTACCCCCACTGTTGTAAATACAGGGTTCCAACCTATAAAGGTAGTCGAACTCTGACCTCCAGACCAAGGGTTAAAACTCTGAGTCTGAGAAGTAAAAGGAAAAGACCCTAAAGAAGGATTCAAACTAGGAATATGCCCAGTTCCGAAGGGGAACCCTTGAAAAGAAGCTGACCCACTAGCCATGGAAGACATGGGTGTATATGCAGCTGTAGCAGTGGAAAAGGAAAACGAAGGAATCCCACTAGTGGGCATTCCAAAACAAAAGGGACCAGATTGAGAAGCATGTGCTTGGGTGAAACCAGAGCCAAACACAGCAATACTAGAGGCAATCAAAGATATAGCAATTGTTCCCCCTCCTTCAACTAAAGCATGAGTCTGAATGCCTGCAGCACTCACAGCCGAAGCTGCGTTCCCAGTCGTGGCCATAAAAAGGTATGAATAAAAAGGAGGACTTTCTGGTCTCTCTGACTCAGGTCTGATGTACTCAACAACAAATGGATAATTAGGAGGAAGAGGAGATGGAAGTGACTGAGGAGACTCAGGTATTTCCTCTACTTCTATTCCTAATTCTCCCGGAAACAAGACTCTCGAGGTGAGTAGAACACTCCTCTCGGAACTAACACCGGAACCAACTAAAAAACCTTCAAGCCCTTGTGGAGGATCTCTCTCCACTGCGTCAGATATCATAGGGTGATATTCACCTGCTATGTTACTCCTACGCCTTCTTGCAGAAGGCTCAACAGTTTCGGGAGATAACCCCCGAACTCTCCTCGATTGATGAGGCGCTTGATCAACCACTTTAATAGATTTAATTAGACTCAACAAGGTATAAATATAGGCAAGCTAGGAGCAAAGAGCACTCACTATAAAAAATCCCTAAGATACAACCTGAACAAGCAGCTTTCATGTATTTCCGCTCCGGGTGATTAGGACCGGACACCAAAATACAAGAAAGTGAAAAATAGGACCTCCCGAAAGTAGTCTGGGATAATTACGGCCCAGGCCTACTAGCGAAGGTAACAGAAACAGTTACGCAAACCTCCTAACAACAGCCTTTGCCGGTGCAAGTACCCAAGCTTCGTCGGGGCACCCTCCAGAAGTACTGTTGGAAGTGATACGACGTCTGCCTCAGGTACCACGGGTATTCCTCTCCGCAGTCACCTGTGTGGAACCTAGGAATTGAAAATATGGGCACCAATCCGTGTTAGAAGCTGGGCAGAATGGTCTTGAGGCAAGATCTAGAAAATCAGAGAGGGGGTATCTCTCTTCTCGGCCTTCACTTCCCCTCGCACTTGACTCTCTGGAGGAGATCTTTCCCGGTCCACCTAACGGAGTTGGATTTCGCTCAATTAATAAACTTTTATGTTTTAGTTTGAGCAGCCTTGGAGAGTTAACTCTCCACTCACCTAATACAAGGCCCTACAACCTAGCTAGTTGGTGTATGACACTTAATAAAAAACTTGCTAGCTATTTTTAAATTATTGCGCTTATTTTAGTTGGCTGTTATATTAAGTCAAGGGGATATGGAAATGAAACTCGTGGTGCTTTATGACGCAGAAAATAAATTAATGAAAACCAAACTACATGAAAATGCAGTAATTTCCTTTCGATGAAAAGAAATTTCTACACGGGTTCTACGAGACTAAATTTTTTTTCTTTTCAGTTAACAAACTTCACACTCGCAAAAATTATGAAAAAAGACTAAATGCTTAAGTGAAACTAATGAAAATTACTAAAAGCATGCTAATTCTAAGATGCAAAAACTACCAAAGCAAAGAGAAATTTCCAAAGAATCCTTCAGTTTTATCACTTTTCTGGCTGTCCACAAAGCTAGTTCCCAAAATCAAAAACTCTCAGTATAAAGACACCAAAATATGCTCGAAACAAGAGAAAGAAACCAATGAAAATTCCCTTCCCAAATCAAGTCAGAAACCGAAGGCAATAAATCTCAACAAAGCTTCAAAAGATGAAAAGAAACCAAAACAAAAATGCAAAACAAAAGCAAAGGCAAAACAAAATGTTTTTGAGATTTTTGAATTTTATAAAAGAAGACTTCAAAGAGACCGAGAAAACTATCCAATTACCAAGCCAAACAATCTCTGAATTTCAAGAAAAAATTCAACAAAATGCTCCAAATCTTATAGTGCCAACTAGTAGCAAGATTTATACGAGCAAAAAGGAATACAAGAAACTCAGCAACTCAGCCCAGAAGAATAGCACAATCTTGCAGCAAAAAAAAACTTCAAAGACCCAAAAATGACTCTTCAAAAATTGCAACAAGACCTAGTCACATGAAATCAAGAAAACTAACTGAAAAGTAGGTAAAATTAAAGTGCCAAGCAAAACATAAAGTGGGGAAAGAGCATACGAGCAGAAGCTCTCTGTCCTGATAAAGCAAAACAACCAAGAATCTCCAGAAAGAGATCTTGGTACTCGAACCAGAAATGCAAGCACTACAAAACAAGATTTTCCAAATAAGCCAGTCTTCAGCCAAACAAGAGAGAAAAAGACCAATAACCACTATCAACACAATCCAGAGACTATAAGGACACTGCAGGAACAGGTCTCCATAGGAAGACAAGACTAAAAAGTCAAGAAATCAAAAATTTCAAAATTTTCCCAGGCATACGCTACTTATCAGCTTTTCAACAAGCGTGCATACGCGCCTGTGTCAAAGGAAACCCGCATATACGCGACTTCCTTTAACAAAAACTGCATGTATACGCGACTATGTAGAGGCAAACTCGCGTATGGAAAGGTAAATAATGAAAAATAAAAAGTGATCAAGCCTGGCTAAAGAACCAGGTCTTTAGTCTGACTGAGAAAAAGCTAACTGGACTAGAAATCATGATTAAAACTGTTGGAAACCTTTAAAACAGCTGAAACCACCCAATAGGGGAATCACAAGAATGCGATCCCCAGCGGAGTCGCCAGTTCTGTTTCGGGAAATAACTCCCTAGAGGTCGTTGGGTCAAAACCTCCATAGATCAGGGCATGCTATTCAAGAAGGACTCACACAACCACACTTGTACGCTAAAAACTAGATAACATCGATTGTAGAACTCACCCGTAGATCCTACGTTTGATGTAGATCTCGCAGGGTCCAAACCCCCAGCAACCCTTCTTCCTCCTTAACCTGAAAACCAAGAAGAAACGTGCATGGAAATCTGGTTGTACAGCATATATTTCTCCTAAATGTCGGTGTAATCTGTTAGCCCCCCTATGAAATTCTTGACAAGCAAGCTGGGGGCTAGATTATTGTGGAGCCTTCAAGGAATGCTTTTCCCCTGAAAAACCATCCTCGTTGAAGTCTCTGAGTGCTATGCTTAATACAAATCCTGTCTGCTGATCCATTCCTAAAAGGCCTACTGTTACTCCTTGCACCCCTGGAAAATGTCCCTTTCTCCCCTCTCTCCTCCTTCTGTTAAAATGCCTCTGTTCCCCTCTATTTCCCCCCATCAACCCCCTAAATCCCCTCTTAAAATCCCCACACCCTTTGTTTTCCCAAATTCCCCTCCATCTCCCTATCGTTACCCCTTCTAGCCTTTAATTCCATTTAAAAATGGCTTTAAAACCCACTTTCCTACCTTATTATAAAGCCCCGCCTCTTTCCTTACCCGTTACATATTATATCATGAACTTTGTAATAAAACTTTATATTATGAAGTTCCCGCTATTAATCTTTTTCCCGAGCATACGTTGCATGGAACTTTATTATAAAGTTTTAAATATTTTTTATTAACCCATTGGTCCCCCGCTTGCATCCCCACCGATCGTTTGCCCGCCAGATCCAACGGCTGTTATTCACTGCGGGGGGTCGCTCCAAAATTCTCATGGTCGTACACCTTAGTCCCCCGCAGTTCATCTCCGTCGTCCATTTAAATCCACGGAATCAACGGTCTGCAGTCAATCCATATCGGGCGCGATCTCGACCGTCGATCTGTACAGATCTGACGGTGCGGAATCTACCTGCCACGGTGGTCTCCCCCCCCCGCCCGAGCACTATTCCAAAACTGCCCGGTTTATTTCGCACCGCCTTTGGGCGGAGGGCGGTTTTCCCTCGTTGTCCAGCGATTCCACTCAGCGCTCAACACCTTTCCTCCTGTACGATTTCAAAACCGCCAATCTCGCCCGTTAACTCAATCCTTCAGGCGTTATTATCCGGACGTGGATGCCCAGCGAAATGACCGTTGACCGTCCGATCTGGAGCGGGCCATCCGATGGCTATCGCCCGTCCAAGATGCACGACGTTTAATGTAATTGCACGCGTGATAACCCAGGCCATGGTCTGCCGTCCGTCATCCTCTGCCGTCGATCTCTGCCCCGATCGACGGTCCAGATTTTTTCGCCCGCCACTGACTTTTCCTCTGTCTCCCGGTCCCGCCACGTCATCTCCACATGTGCCCACCGTACAATCTCCCCGCCCATTCATATTTATTCATCCAAAGGGGCCTTTTTATATGTTTTACGTTGATTTTTCATTTTCTCTGCCTGCGACTGCATTCCACCACCTTTCCCCACGCCATGAATGTTTCCACCATAACCCCGCATCATTCGGCCATGTCACCAATCTACGCAGCCCTTTTCCTCCATCCCCACTGCATCCATTGTCCATCCATGGTGTGTTCTTCACAGTTTTTGTGTCTTGCAGGATAGTGAATGATAAAAGACCGCTATAATGTGTAGCCTCTATTTCAGTGACAGAAAAATCAAGAAGGATCATTTTTCAGCGGCTAAATTTATGAGCACAGACCCGGGAAGGTGAAGATAGGACGCTCGTTTGGAAGAACAGGATTCAAACTCTGTGGAAGACCTTACAACACCATTTAAAGCTCGAGCCAACCTGTCAGAGGCATAATTAAAGCGGCAGAGGGTTTCAGTACAAAGCAAAGGAGATTAATGGCACGCTAATGAAGATCTTGAGCCATAAATCAGTGGTTTAGAAGGCAAAGCATTAGATTGAAGACCCCAAGGATCGATCGAAGGTCCTGCACGTGAGTAAAAGGTAACATTAGGGTTTGATCGTCAGCAGAATGTTTTTCTTCATAAAGTACAGGGCGCCCATATAGCTTTTATTATGCGCAATGTCCCTGAAGGAATTCCCACCCTAACAGCAGTTCAAAACAATTAAAACATTTATGAAGCAGACTTTTCAGTAGTTTTTTCGTCTTTTGTTTATTTACCACAATTACAGTACTACAGCTAAAAGATGTCAAGATCATATCCAGAGAAGATCACTTCTGCACAAAGAGGTGACAGATATTAAATACTCAGCAGTCAAACAGAATGGGCTTCGGCCCTCTTTCACTTCAAGGGGTTAATACAGCATTTAGTTTTTCATCTACCCCTTTTGTTTTCCTTCAGCTATAAATCTCAGAAAGAAACATTGTAATGGGGTTGCTTGTTGATGAGATATCAGAGAAATGCAATAATTTTCCTCTTGAGACAAGTTCTCTGTGTAATATTGTAAGATAGTTTGAGATTAGATGTATTCAGACTGAATGTTCAAGCTGTGGGCAATGAATGTACCTGATTGGTGTTGTTTTTAATATGACAAGCATGTTTCTTTGGATCCTGATCTAAGAAAGTGAGTGATGTTTTTCCTATCTACGTTTGTTCCCAGCTAGTGGTTTCTCATCTGCAGCTCGCATGGTTGGCTTGTTGATTTACCTTGGTAATTTCCTTACTTATTTTAACAACTCTCCTAGCCTTTTATGTTTTCTGCTTACATGTGTATCTGAATCTTGATTTCAATTGATTTAACCAGTGTAGTGGATGTTATTTCCTGCTCTCTGATGTATGAATTAATGAAATCTATGTTTAGATGTTCTTGTTAGGATTTAGTTGGATGAGTTGAGAACACTTGGAGGTTTAGAACTTTGTCTCTGCCTCACTAGGATCTTCCCATCTCAATTAAGCCTTTCCAAGATCCCTCGTATTACCTCTGATTTTTTCCAAGCAATTCTAGAGTTAAATGACCTCTGGCCTGATCTATAGACAGAATTGGATGTTCTTCTCCTTTCATTTTCAGTCCTTAATGTCCCACCCCAAATATCATCTTTAAGATCCAAATGCTCTAGATGACTAGCCCAACTGAAGATTTCACATTGAACACAAGTAAATCCTTTCTTGACTCCATTGCCCAATGGCCTTGATGTTCCCTAGGTTATCTGTCTTAGCCTAATTCCCTCTATGCTCATCCTTGTCTTATATTGGACCTTCCTTTCCTGATTCCCAACAACCAAACACAAACAATCAAACAAACAACCCTGAGCCTATAAGTAGCCTAAAATCATAACTTAGAGCCTCAAAGACATACCCTTCGACTCATTTAGAGAGATCCCTCTCTGGACCTAGGAGGGCTAGATCCTAAGGTCTGAAAGTGGTTCTATTTTGTCTCATATTTTGGTCTTACCAACCTGGAAAAAACATGGGAACCCCAACATAATGGCGACTCCGCTGGGGAATATTGAGTGCATTACAATTTAAACATCCCTAGGCATTCAAAACCCACAATCTCTGGTTAGGTTGGCAGTAAGTCACTCCTTTCCTGAATCGACCTCCATTGTCGAGTGTCCATCATACTCTCAGACAGAGCCTGGAAAGGGCTAGGTAGCCTCCAGATCTCACCCTCTTCGGAGGTGACATATCTGGTAAATGCCCTCCCAGTCAATCTCTGGTGGGAGTTTGATGTTTTTGAGGAGATTCCTGAAAGGTGATAGTTCCTGAGCACTGTGGTGGATAGTGTAACCCCTTAGATATACCCTCCACCTGGAGACTCCATTGTTCCTAAACGAAGAGACTCCACTGGTGATCAGTAGGCCTGCTGATTAACTTGGTTTCACAATAGACTCCACTGGGAGACCAGACTCCGAGACAACATTAACCACAGTAGAAGTAACAAGTAGGGTTAAGCTGCTTAGGTAGAAATATAAAATTCTGGCTTTCAGAACCATCCACACAAGAGCTTATCCCAACCTAGACCCACCTGAAATAGTTGACAATCCGGAGAGTATCCTCAAGGGAGCTCCTACACCTAAAAGACCAAATATTTCCAGCCACATTTATAGAGCTAACTCTGCCCCAGAAGAACTAGTAGCTCTACCACGTTTTCTCCCTAACCTAGACATACTCGATAGACTACCAAGAACTAGTTCATTCAATCATCTAGGCTAGCCAGACCTCAAGTGTCACAATTCAACATCTCATAGTGGTCAGCACACTAGGGACAGAGGAACCTCTCCATCTACACCACCTGATATCCACTTCATTCAAAACTCGGGGCTCTCCCACCCTAGATCTGCTCAATAGACTTCTGCTGGTCCTAACATCCCTGTCATCCAAATACCAGCTGCTCAGGTTAATCCTTTACCTCATCAGAACATTATCATGGTAGCCTGGTACGCACCTCTGGTTTTACCTCAACCCATGCTACCCTTACCCAATGATTATCAGTCAAAAATCCCACACTTCACTACTAAAGAATCAATCATAGCTCAGCAACATGTAGATAAGATGGAGGATTCTTTTGACTATATGGAAATTGATGATGAAACAATCAAAATGAGAATCTTTGCCCAAAGCTTAGGGGGTGATGTAAAGAAATGGTTTAAAGGCGTGCCTCCGGGAAGCATTAATGACCTCCCAGCTTTATATCAGACATTCATAAACAAATGGGAAGTTAGGGCAAACCCTCGCCAGCTCCTAGCAGACTACATGACCCTTAAGAGGAATGTGGGAGAGAGTGTCCATGATTACACCACTAGATTCAACAGCATTTACAATGCTCTTCCTCCACACATGAAACCTCCACAAGGTATGGCCCTGGCCAAATACCCTGATGGGTTTGATGCTGACATGGCCTATGAGCTTAGGGATAAAGAGTACACCACACTGGAGGACATGCAAAAAGGAGCAGTGAACATAGAGGCAAACCTGATTGAGAAAAGAGAAAGACTGAGATCTGAGAAGAGGGTAACAGATAGGGATGACACTGTAGCTTCCACATCAGACCCAAACTATGATAGGTTATCTAAAAATGTGGATAAGATGCAACAAATGATGGAAAAAATGGTTGTCACAGTTAGAAATCAAAACAGAAACCAGAACCAGAATCAGAACCAAAACTTTAGAAGAAACAACAATGATCCCAACAGAAAAAAAGAATCAGATCAACAAGTTATTCCCCCATTCCAAAACTTTTTAGATGAAGATGAGGGAATCATAGAAGAGTCTGAAGGGAATACAATAAACATGTTTGAAACAGAAGACTCAGTCCTTAACTGTGATTCAAGGGAAGATCATCCCTCACCTTCATACTGGGATGAGGAATGGTTAGAAACTGACGATTACAGATTAGGATTTTAAAATGCCATGATGCAGGTCAGACAGCAATATGAACTTAGGAGCAAAAAGAACCAAGAAAATTCCAAAACAAAGACTCCTGAGGTAACCATCAAGAAAAGACCTGATAAAACTTCTAAAGCAACTGCTGGGAGTGACAAAACAGCAGCTGAGAGTTCTGGGAAAACAAAGGGGGGGACAACCAAAACACTGAAAAACAAAGTCAGCCCGCTAGCAGTACTAGCACTTCAGTTAGTACTGCTGAAGCGATTGTTTGTAACCTTGTACATAATGAGAATTTACAAACTGATTCGATCACCAAGGTGGCTAATAAAGCAGAATTGAGCACTCCAAAGACACAGTCCACTTTCAATTTAGAGAGTGATATTGAAAAAATCAAAATCTATGTCCCACTCTCTGAGCTGGCCACTCAGAATGTATATAAAGGCCAAATTTTGAAAGCATTGAATTTAGGGGAAAAAAATGGTACTGTAAATTTGAATGATGATCAACCTGCCCTCCTATTTGGTCCAAATATTGAGGGAAAATTTCAGGAAGGGGTAGTTCCTATATCAGTCTCAACATTCATGACAAGATAATTCACAATGCCATGCATGACTCTGGAGCGTCACACAATTTAATGCCTAAGGTAGTGATGGAAAGGCTAGGCCTAGAGATAACATGACCTTACAAATATCTATATTCGTTTGACTCTAGCAGAGTAAAATGCCTAGGCCTAATCAAAGACTTGTGTGTGAGCTTGACCCAGATTCCTGCCAAGTGTATGGTCATGGATGTTGTGGTGGCAGATGTACCACCCAAGTATGGCATGCTTCTATCTAGGTCATGGGGTGCCAAACTGCAAGGAACAATGCAGATGGATGGCTCATATGCCACTATCCCTATCTTTGGCCAACTTAGAAGACTGTATAAAGAGTCCCAGATGAAATTCCTAGTCAGTAGCCCCGAGAAGCCTAAAAATTCACCATTATACTCTGTACACACAGACCTGGATTCTTTCATTATTTATAACGAACAACCCTTAGGAGAGCTAGAGTCTGAATGCAGAAATACAAGCAAGGACGCAGAGCCCATGGACTTTAGCATAATGGCCACCCTAGAAGAATACGATGAAGAAAACCATGGGCAGGATAATGAAAACGAAACTCAGAATGAACCAGAAACACAACGCAGTCAGCCTATTAGTCACACCCTGCAAAATGACACACCACGTGAAGAACAAGACAACCCACAACCTAGTACAGACCCCACAACGCAACATAATGGCGAACCCCTGTGGGAAATGAATTCTGATGGGTCCTATACTAGGCAAACTGCTGGAGCAGGGGTGTGGCTACGCAACACAAAAAACGATCATGCAGAGAGCCATGTTGTGAATCTGCATTTAAAATGCACAAATAATCTTGCAGAATATGAGGCTCTCATCCTGGGTCTGAATCTATTGAAAAAATTGGGAGCCCGTAGGGTAACTGTGCTAGGAGACTCTGAGTTAGTTGTAAAATAAGTGAATGGTGAATACGCAGCAAAACATCCTCGATTAAGAGCATATAGGAACGATGCCATGGATATATTGAAAAATTTCATGGAATATGAATTAGTGTTCGTTCCCAGGAGTCAAAATGTCATTGCAAATGGATTAGCTTTCCTAGCTAGTTCATATCCTAAGACTCCCCCTGACCAACAAATCATCAGTCGGACCAAGTTCAGACCTGCAGTGCCAGACAATGAAAAATATTGGCAGGTCTTTGAAGGAGATAAACAGATCGAGGATTTCCTGACAGGCAGAAACGAGTTTGAATTTTTTGATTCAGACTCTAAATCTAAAGACAACTGCCTGAGTGAAGAATCCTCTAGTGAGGAAACCCCACCTTGTAGCATAGAAATAAACACTTTTTCCCTAGAAACTGGAAGTGCAACCACAGAACGTGAAAATGCAGATAGTGAGGAAATGGAGGTGGTGCAGGCCAAAGATAAGAACATACCCAGAGGCCTAGCACCCCTAGAGGACCTTTTTGACTTTTATGATGTAGCCAAAAAGCCCACTATAGAACATACAGACTCAGACATAGAAGAATGCAACATAGGCACTGAAGATAAACCCAAAATGATTAAACTGGCTAAGTCTATACCTGTAGACATGAAGAAAAAATACATTGACCTGTTTAAGGAATTCATTGTTGTGTTTGCATGGAGCTATGAAGACTTAAATGCCTATGACACCAACATCATACAACACAAGATACCCCTGAAGGAAAATCAGAAGCCTTTCGGACAGAAACTCCGTAGGATCAATCCAAAACAATTTCCTGCAGTAGAGAAAGAGATCAAAAAGATGTATGATGCAGACATAATAGTCCTTGTAAGGTTTTCTGATTGGGTGTCAAACTTAGTGGCTGTGAGAAAGAAAACAGGGGAGATCAGACTATGCATAGACTTCATAAACCTCAACAGAGCCTCCCTGAAAGACAATTACCCTTTGCCTAGAATGGAACATAACCTGCAGAAGGTAGTGGGCTCTAAGAGAATCTCCCTGCTTGATGGTTTTTCAGGATACAATCAAGTTCTTGTACTCCCAGAAGATCAACTCAAAATAGCTTTTACCACTCCTTGGGGCACCTTCATGTACGTGAAAATTCCCTTTGGACTGATGAATGCTGGAGCTACCTTCCAGAGAGCAATGGATATAGAGTTCTCAGATGAGATAGGACACTTCATAGTTATCTACTTGGATGATTTGACTGTCTTTTCTAAAATTGAAGAAGAACACCTGAAACATATGAGAAAAGTTTTTGAAAAATGTAGGAGGTATGGTCTACCCCTAAATCCTAAGAAAACTGTTTTTGGGCTGCAAGAAGGTAAACTTCTTGGTCACATTATATCCAAGAAAGGGATCAGGATAGACCCACAACAAGTTGAGGGAATACTTCGAATCACACACCTAAGAAACATCAAGGAGTTACAGTCCTTCAATGGGAAGATCAATTTCCTTAGGAGATTCATCCCCAATCTTGCTGAGCACCTTAGGAAAATGACTGACATGCTAAAGAAAGGTGCAGGAATTAAGTGGACTGTTGAAGCGAAGAAATATTTTGAGTCAGTAAAACTTGCACTCACTCAGGCCCCTGTCCTTATCAGCCCAGACTTCTCAAAAGATTTTCTGATATTTTCATTTGCCTCAGAGCACACCATAGCTGCAATTTTGCTACAGAAAAATGCAGAAGGTGATGAACAGCAAATTGCCTTCTTCAGCAAAGCCTTAAGAGACGCACCCTTGAAATACAACATCATGGAAAAATAGGCCTATGCTCTGGTAAAGGCCTTAAAAGACTTTAGGGTGTACATTCTACATTCTCACACCATTGCTTATGTGCCAAATATAGTGGTTAAAGATATCTTGTCCCAGGACCCTGATGGGAAAAGGGGTAAATGGATTGCTACAATCTTGGAATACGACCTTGAAATAAAACCCACCAAGCTAATCAAAGGTCAAGGCTTAGCCCAATTAATGGCTGAATCTAACTTGCAGGCCCTTGACATTAACATGATAAATGCCTTAGATAAGCAGGAAGGATTGCCCCATCCAACTGTTGAGGAGCGTTTTCAAAACTCTCCTTGGTATTCTAATATCCTTTACGTGCTCACCAATCTCAATTCCCCTTCTGATTTATCCAAAACCAAGGCCAGATTCATAAAACTCAAAGCTAGAAACTACTTCATTTTGAATGAGAACCTATACTGGAAAAATCAAAATGGCCTATTGCTGAAATGTTTGTCTGAACCTGAAGCTGAAAGAATCAAACAAGAATTTCATGCTGGGAAGTGTGGAGGCCACCTGAGTTGGAAGACCACTGCAAATAAAATACTCAGGGCTGGTTACTATTGGCCCACACTCTTTAATGATGTCCATAAAGTGATACTTGCCTACCACAAATTCCAGATCTTTGAAGGCAGAAGAAAGCTACTCCCCCTCCCATTACAACCCATCACCGTAGAAGGTCCCTTCATGCAATGGGGCCTAGAATTTACTAGAGAGATTCACCCCTCTTCTTCTGGGAAACACAAATGGATCCTAACTACTACAGATTAATTCACTAAATGGATAGAAGCCATACCCACTAGGAATGCCACTGATTCTGTCATCATTAGGTTCCTAGAAGACTTCATCCTATCTTGGTTTGGTTGTCCCAGGAAAATAATCACTGAAAATGTTGTTGCCTTCGGATCCAAGAAAATGGTTGATTTCTGTCACAGGTACAGAATAGCACTTGGTCATTCAACTGCCTATTACCCCCAAGGTAATGGATTGGCTGAATCATCTAACAAAAGCCTGGTCACAATCATTAAGAAGCTGTTGGAAGAGAACAAAAATTCATGGAATAAAAAGTTGATACATGCTTTGTGGGCTGACAGGCTCACCGCAAAGAAATATATTGGCTTGTCACCATTCCAGCTGGTTTATGGAACAGAAGCAGTTTTTCCTACTAGCCTTGGAGTACCAGTGATTAAGCTTGCCCAAGAGATTCAGACAGAGGAAGACAGTATGGTGAGAAGAATTAATGAAACTATTCATCTTCAGCAAACAAGGGAGCAGGTTTACAATAGAGCAGTCAAAGTGCAGGAAAGCATAAAGAGGTAGTTTGACAAAAGAGCCAAAGCTTCAGATTTCAAAGTTGGGGACAAGGTTCTTAAATGGGATTCAAGAAGAGAGGACAAAGGTAAACATGGAAAGTTTGACAGTTTGTGGAAAGGTCCATACATCATCTAGGCCACTGTGGGTCCTAATGCATTTTTCTTACAAGAACTTGATGGTACAGAGCTGTTTGGGGGTCCTGTCAATGGCAGGATGCTCAAACACTACTTCTGCTAATTTTCATTTCCAGTTCCATTTACATTGTACATACCATTGCATTTTTACTTTCAAGAAAATAGAGAAAATGCTTCCAAAAATAGAGAAGGTAGAGGTTCAAACATGCTCAAAACATGGACCTCTGAAAAGTGCAAAAGATTGGCTCTAATATGATCAAAACCTGAGCCAAAGAAAGAAAGGCAGCTGGTCCTAACGCGCCCAAAATCTGGACCAACAATGGAAAAGGAAGAATCAGCTCTAACATGCCTAAAACCAGAGCTGGAGATGAAGAAGAAAAGGTGACTCTAATATGCTCAAAATCTGAGTCACAAACAGAGAAGGATACTTCAAAAGTTCAAATTTCAAGCCTTCAAAGTTTTGTTTCACTCCACAGCAAGTCAGACAGTTCAATCCAGGCTTGGCTGTTTTTCAATTTCCAGTCTTAGAATGTAGGAGAAGAAATATGTTGGACAGTTTAATCCCAGCAGATGTTAGATTAGGTAGAGAAGCATATGAGGCCAACTGTTTAATCTGGTTTCATGGAGCAATAAGGGTAGATTTAGGATAGGTTTGTTTTTGTTTTGAAAATAAAATGTAAACGGTCTGCTAGCTCAAATGCACCCAAAGGGGAATTGTTAGGACTGTAGTTTGGGTAGGTAGTTTGGTTGGGAAAGTCTTTCTGCTGATGTTTCTATCATATTGTGGAAACTAAAAATTGAAGAAAGAAAGGGATGTGCCAAGCAGCAGGCATCTAGCCTACTCCAAAGATCATTTCTGATTTCTTGACTCCTTTAAGAAGAAGCCATCCCCATGTGGAGCCACTGTTAGCCCCCCTATGAAATTCTTGACAAGCAAGCTGGGGGCTAGATTATTGTGGAGCCTTCAAGGAATGCTTTTCCCCTGAAAAACCATCCTCCTTGAAGTCTATGAGTGCTATGCCTAATACAAATCCTGTCTGCTGATCCATTCCTAAAGGGCCTACTGTTACTCCTTGCACCCCTGCAAAATGTCCCTTTCTCCCCTCTCTCCTCCTTCTGTTAAAATGCCTCTGTTCCCCTCTATTTCCCCCCATCAACCCCCTAAATCCCCTCTTAAAATCCCCACACCCTTTGTTTTCCCAAATTCCCCTCCATATCCCTATCGTTACCCCTTTTAGCCTTTAATTCCATTTAAAAATGGCTTTAAAACCCACTTTCCTACCTTATTATAAAGCCCCGCCTCTTTCCTTACCCGTTACATATTATATCATGAAATTTGTAATAAAACTTTATATTATGAAGTTCCCGCTATTAACCTTTTTCCCGACCATACGTTGCATGGAACTTTATTATAAAGTTTTATATATTTTTTATTAACCCATTGGTCCCCCGCTTGCATCCCCGCCGTTCGTTTGCCCGCCGGATCCAACGGTTGTTATTCACTGCGGGGTGTCGCTCCAAAATTCTCATGGTCGTACACCTTAGTCCCCCGCAATTCATCTCTGCCGTCCATTTAAATCCACGGAATCAACGGTCTGCAGTCAATCCATATCGGGCGCGATCTCGACCGTCGATCTGTACAGATCTGACGGTGTGAAATCCGCCCGCCACGGTGGTCCGCCCCCCCCCCCACCCGAGCACTATTCCAAAACTGCCTAGTTTATTTCGCACCGCCTTTGGGCAGAGGGTGATTTTCCCTCGTTGGCTAGCGATTCCACTCAGCGCTCAACACCTGTCCTCCTGTACGATTTCAAAACCGCCAATCCCGCCCGTTAACTCAATCCTTCGCGCGTTATTATCCGGACACGGATGCCCAGCGAAATGACCGTTGATCGTCCGATCTGGAGCGGGCTATCCGATGGCTATCGCCCATCTAAGATGCATGACATTTAATGTAATTGCACGCGCGATAACCCAGGCCATGGCCCGCCGTCCGTCGTCCTCCGTCGTCGATCTCTGCCCCGATCTACGGTCCAGATTTGTTTGCCCGCCGCTGACATTTCCTCTGTCTCCCGGTCCCGCCATGTCATCTGCACGTGTGCCCACCGTACAATCTCCCCGCCCATTCATATTTATTCATCCAAAGGGGTCTTTTTCTATGTTTTACGTTGATTTTTCATTTTCTCCACCTGCGACTACATTCCGCCACCTTTCCCCACGCCATGAATGTTTCCACCGTAACCCCGCATCATTCCGCCATGTCACCAATCTACGCGGCCCTTTTCCTCCATCCCCACTGCATCCATTGTCTGTCCATGGTGTGTTCTTCACAGTTTTCATGTCTTGCAGGATAGTGAATGATAAAAGACCGCCATAATGCACAGCCTCTATTTCAGTGACAGAAAAATCAAGAAGGATCATTTTTCAGCGGCTAAATTTATGAGCACAGACCCGGGAAGGTGAAGATAGGACGTTCGTTTGGAAGAACAGGATTCAAACTCTGTGGAAGACCTTCCAGCACCATTTAAAGCTCGAGCCAACCTGTCAGAGGTAGAAGTAAAGTGGCAGAGGGTTTCAGTACAAAGCAAAGGAGATTAATGGCACGCTAATGAAGATCTTGAGCCATAAATCAGTGGTTTAGAAGGCAAAGCATCAGATTGAAGACCCCAAGGATCGATCGAAGGTCCTACACACGAGTAAAAGGTAACATCAGGGTTTGATCTTCAGCAGAATGTTTTTCTTCATAAAGTATAGGGCGCCCATACAGCTTTTATTATGCGCAATGTCCCTGAGGGAATTCCCACCCTAACAGCAGTTCAAAACAATTAAAACATTTATGAAGCAGACTTTTCAGTAGTTCTTTCGTCTTTTGTTTATTTACCACAAGTACAGTACTACAGCCAAAAGATGTCAAGATCATATCCAGAGAAGATCAGTTCTGCACAAAGAGGTGACAGAGATTAAATACTCAGTAGTCAAACAGAATGGGCTTCGGCCCTCTTTCGTTTCAAGGGGTTAATACAGCATTCAGTTTTTCATCTACCCCTTTTGTTTTCCTTCAGCTATAAATCTCAGAAAGAAACATTGTAATGGGGTTGGTTGTTGATGAGATATCAGAGAAATGCAAGCATTTTCTTCTGGAGACAAGTTCTCTGTGTAATATTGTAAGATAGGTTGAGATTAGATGTATTCAGACTGAATGTTCAAGCTGTGGGCAATGAATGTACCTGACTGGTGTTGTTTTTAATATGACAAGCATGTTTCTTTGGATCCTGATCTAAAGCAGCTGGTGATGTTTTCCTATCTCTGTGTTTGATTTCATTTCATTCCATTTCTACTGGCTCGCATCAGAAGTTTGGCATAATATTTACCCTTGATAGGTACCTTATGTTGCTGCTCTCCCAACCTTTTATGTTTTCTGCTTACATGTGTATCTGAATATTGATTTCAATTGATTTAACCAGTGTAGTGGATGTTATTTCCTGCTCTCTGATGTATGAATTATTGAAATCTATGTTTAGATGTTCTTGTTAGGATTTAGTTGGATGAGTTGAGAACACTGGGAGGTTTAGAACTTTGTCTCTGCCTCACTAGGATATTTCCATATCAATTAAGCCTTTCCAAGATCCCTCGTATTGCCTCTGATTTTGTCCAAGAAGGTCTGGAGTTAAATGACCTCTGGCCTGATCTATAGACAGAATTGGATGGTTCTCCTCCTTTCATTTTCAGTCCTTAATGTCCCACCCCAAATATCATCTTTAAGATCCAAATGCTCTAGATGACTAGCCCAACTAAAGCTTGCACATTGAACACAAGTAAATCCTTTCTTGACTCCATTGCCCAATGGACTTGATGTTCCCTGAGTTATCTGTCTTAGCCTAATTCCCTCTATGATCATCCTTGTCTTATATTGGACCTTCCTTTCCTGATTCCCAATAACCAAACACAAACAATCAAACAAACAACCCTGAGCCTATAAGTAGCCTAAAATCATAACTTAGAGCCTCAAAGACATACCCTTTGACTCATTTAGAGAGATCCCTCTCTGGACCTAGGAGGGCTAGATCCTAAGGTCTGAAAGTGGTTCTATGTTGTCTCATCTTTTGGTCTTGCCAACCTGGCCAAAACATGGGAACCCCAACATAATCCATGTGAAACATCATATAAAAAATAATAAATGCTTATTTAATAATATTTTCACATATGCAAGCAGATATTAACACGTGAATTCAGGAACAAGATGGTTCTTCGTCATTATGAATAGCATGTACAATGATAGTAATGTGGAGAGATCACCTGAATCCTTCCACGATCTTCGAACAGACAGTCGTCCGGATCCGTCCCGCCCTTGCCTTGCTAAGATACTTTCAAGACTTGTGCACACGAGATGACATATAAACTGATGAACATCTCCAGGAAACAAGGGTTTCCGGTAAAAATCTGGGAAGTGCAGGAGGCACGGGAAATTAGACTTGAATTGGGGCTCCAACAGAGTATAATATCTATAATTTCTCACTCTCCCTTAGGCCATGCACATGAGGGGCTTTTATACTCCCTCAAAGTAGTTTCAATCAGTTGGAAACAGTTGGCCATGGGCTGGGGTGGTTGAATTACTGGAATAAACATCAACCCAGCCTCGAAAATAGGGAATTTTATATAGTTTTTAATGATTTTAATTGCATATGCGGAAAAGTATCTCTGGGCTCGCGTATACACGCGGAAAATTCTGGGCATACCCGCGTATGGGATTTTAAACAATTTTTTTTATGAATTTTTATCCAAGTCTGTGGGAATGGGTGCCCAAGGCCAAAAAGACAATCATGAATCACATGAGGGTGAAAAATAATGCTATAACAATAGTGAAATACGAACAATGCTCTTTCCCCATAACATGGGGATCATGCCTCCTGAATATTCCTGTGAGGAGATTAAACTCCTTGATGCTATGTGTTACACCATTTTTTGGTCATCTAACCTACTATCATTAGATGGACCCAAGTACACCATGTAAGACCAATTTTACCCTAAGTAAAATTGCTTTCACTATGTAAAATAACTTAATAAAACACATTTATTAGGTTGTTTATGGTCTAAACACGAAACCCCAAAAGGAAATATTAAACAAACCTATATTTGTTTGATTTTCCTCAAGGAATAATTAATTAAACAATAATTTAATTATTATTCCTGGCCATGTTTAACCCAAAACAAAGAAATTAATTAGATAAATCCTTATTTATCTTATTATTTTCTAGGAATAATTGTTTAAATATTTTTTAAATAGTATTCCTTGTTAAATATGACTAAATCACCCATAAATAATTAAATAAATCATTATTTGTTTGATTATCCTTCAACCACTTCCTTAAAATGATAAATAAATCATTTATTTATTTATTATTCACAAATAAAGGGATTTGACCCAAGTCAAATACTTTTTCCCTCCAACCAATATAATAAAATATTCCATAAAAGGTGGATCTAGATTTGGTTAATGTTATTTTAATCATGCACCAAGATCTAGAATGACCCAATATTTTGTTATAAATAGGAGGGTTTTTCCTACCATTCTTCACATTTTGTTGCCTATTAGATCACTCTGGATCTATACACTTGGTCACATTCTTCATCATTTGCTGTGTGAGCTCCCTTTGAGTTCTATCTTTTTCTGGGTTTTCTACACCAACAAGAGAGAGAGATTCTAGATTTGAAGTGTTGAGGACTTCAAAGAACCCATCCCATTGAGGAGAATTCGATACACCTTCTTGTTTTCCTCCCAGGTGCCCTTAATACAAAAATTCTTTCAAAAAACATTGTTCTTGTCTTGTCTATTGGATGTATGGAGCAAACTCTTGATTTTACTACTTAATGTCTTTCTATGCATAGATCTGGTTTTTTGCAGCACTTGTCTTGATCAACTAACTGCAGATCTGAAGATATTGGCAGCCATATTTGATGTTAGGGCTATAAGTTATGCGTAGTTAAAGTGGTCTTTTTTCGTACGCTTCGACAAAAGATTCATACTAACAATTGGCGACTCCACACAGGTTTTCAATTACGACTGCTATCGTTTTTCATATTCCTGCATATCCAGCTACTTCAGACCCTAGGGTTTCTTTTCATCTTTTTGTTTTTCCTATTTTCATGTTTTTTTTCACCTATAAAACCCTAAAACATTAAAATTTCTAACTTCCGCGTGTTTCTGGCCCTATTGCGCAGGTGACAGACATTAGCCACAACTGAGACGGCAAATTTTCCGAAAATCTTCCGCCGAGACACCCGGAGCTTCAGGTCGCACTTTTCATCCCATAAACTGCGACCTGGACCTCCACGTCGCACTTTTCAGCGCATTATCTGCAACCTGCACAGAAAACAGGTCAGAACCTGCGGCCTGCCAATTTTTCTGCAATTTTTCTGGGTTTTTCTGAAGCTTCTGTCAGGGTTTTCCAGCCTCTAACTCAACCTGTTTCGACCTGTTTCTGATCTGTTTTACTCATCTAAGTGGGAACATAGCCCACTAGGGCTCCAGTACCCTCCACTTTTGGTGGAAGAGTTTTTATCTGTTTCAGGTGTCTATTTTTTCAGAGTTTCAGCTCCCCCTTTTCCAGATCTGATACCTCCTTTTCAGATCTCTTTTAATCAGCTCTTCTCCCTTTCAAATCACCTCCTGAAGATTTGTTTGGATCTACCTTTAGGGCTTCCTCCTTGCCCCGTCTGATTTTTGCTGATTTCCTCCTTTTTTCCAGCCACCTTACCTCTACCTCTTGGCTGTGTTCTGCCCCTCTTTTCAGCAGACTTCTCCTTTAGATCCCTGTCCCTTTCGACCCTAGATCTATTGGCCTCTTTTTAGTGTGTTTTGACTAGATTTTTTCCCTCTGTTAGACTAGTTTTGAGAGCCCCACCTCTTTGGGTTAGATTTATGCATTAGTTAGCTGTTAATTTTTTGTTATTTCAGCATTATATACTGTTCTCTGCAGCATTATTTTCAGTTACGCAGCACACTTTTTCTTGCTCTCAAAACGAAAAGGGTTTAAAAATTAAAATTAACACACACCACACACTCACCCTAAGCAAAGAAGAGCCTGGTTTACACCGCCAGGCAAAGACTTTAAAATCAATTGACATTGCACCTATCTTCCCTTGTTTCGACATTGTACTCTCTTGATTCTGCACCTCCCTGCCTTGGTTGATCATTCTTCTTCCCCCTGTGCTGTGTTTTTGTTGTCACCATTGCGCCCCCAAGGCGCACATCCCGGAGAATTCTTGGCCTTCACCCTCAGTTTCCGGTCGGTCGACCTACTCCTTCCCGCCGTCATCGATTTAGTCCTCCTCCGAGTCCACACTCTGACTCCTCTTCTGATTCATTGGGTTCTCCTTCTGGTTCTCCCCCTGTCACCTTCACTATGTCTGGTCCAGGGCCTAATGCTAGCGGTAATCCCGGCCCTAATGCTGGGACTAATCCTATCGGAACCGCCACATGAAATACCTCGGCTGCACCTTTGCTCCCTTACATGGTAGGCCTCAGCCTCCCCAATCTCAATCAGTTGACCAATGACCCTATCCGCCATGATGTTGGTTGGCCTGCTATGCCAACCAAGCTCCCCTCCGACATCCCTAAGTTCGAAGGCCTTGCTGGAGAATATCCAACCAACCATGTCCGATCTTTCCACATGTGGTGTTCCTCCAATTCCATTACCGATGATTCCATCCGTCTTAGGTTGTTCCAACGCACGCTTACCGGCGAAGCTTCTAAATGGTATGTTGACCAGGCCACCTCTTCCCATACCACCTTTGCAACCATTACCCAAGCCTTTTTATCTTATTTCCAGCTCCCTCTCCGATACGATACTGGTACAGATATTTTGACCTCTTTCAAGCAAATCTCTTCAACCCGCCTTTCCACTCATGTCCAGGAATGGCAGAGAAGAAGGAGCTTATGTCGAGCCCCCACCTTCGAAGATCGGGTTTATATGGACTGGTTCCTTCACACTCTCTTACCTCCCATTGGCAAAGATGTCGCCTCCCATTTCCCTCAAACCGAAGAAGCCGCCCTCCAAATAGCTTTGAAATATGACCTGATCTCACTCTGTGGGTATGTTTATACAGTCCTTCCGACACTCCCCAGGCCGGTGGCGCTAACGCCCCGGGGGCATCTCATTCTGCCGACAGTATCGTTGGAGCCCTTTCTCATCCGTATGCTCAACCTCCTATGGGCTATGGTCTCCCTCCGGGAGGGGCCAGCACCTCTAGCACTTTTCCCCCTCCAGGTAGCATGTATCCAGGCTACGGCATGCCTCATCCTTTTGCCCAACCTCCTGCTTACCTCAATGTTGCCCAACCTACCCATTATCCTTATCTGCAGCCTGGTACTCTAGCTCCTCCAGTATATGCACTTCCTCCTCCCTTGCCTCCTCAACCCCAGCAACAGCACTTACAGCCCCCTCCAGGGCAAGTATTTGCACAGCAGGGCGCGACTAATCCCCCTTCATCTCAAATAAGGTGGAGAGGCAATCAAAATCCATCTACCCATGGTACTCGTGGACCCAATCCCCCAGGTACTGACCCTAACACTGCTAACCAGCAACAAGGCACTCAGCCCAAGCTGGACAGGGCTATTCGCACAAATAAACCTTGTTCGTGTTGCGGTGTTTACGATCATTACACTCACGATTGTCCCCTCCTACCACCGATGCGACAGGTGGTGGAGTCTCAAGCCACATTGTAAGGACAACATGCCTCCCCTCATGCTCCCCCTAATGTGGCCACTACTCAACCGGCTGTGTTTACCGATCCTTTCCCCCAGCAAGGATTCGTGGCTACCCAACCACCTGACGGACAGGTCGCCACTCAAACTTCCCCTTCTGGTTCCTCCGATTACCAGATCCTCATGATGAACTCTGATCCTCCCCCAACCGTCAACCTTAACCTTCAAACTCAGTCTCGCCAGTACCCCAAGCCTTTCGCTCAGTCTGCCTCCGAGTTCCCTTCTTCAGGTTCTACCGAGCCTCTTTCGACATCCAATCGTCCCTTACATATCTCTACACCCAAAGTTGAGGTTCATACCAAGATTCCTAAAGGACCATTACACCGAAATGATGCTCCTTGTCGAGTTGCTCATTCGTATAGCATAGTAGATGATTTGGTGCAGTCTCCTGCTGCCATTTCTACATTGGAACTCCTCCAATCGTGCCCTTCCCAAAAGAAGGCTCAAATATTTGTCGTGGGCGCCGTGGATCCTGCTGATGACCAAATGATTGTGTTCTACGCCCATCAATCGGAACATCCTCCCCTTCCTGCTTCCGTCGCCTTCCAAATCCCAGTCAAAATCCGGAACGCTAACGTTTCTCGGTGTATAATTGATGAGGGGGCATCCACCTGTGTGATGTCCACTTCGGTTTGGAAGCAACTCGGATCTCCTGAGTTGGCCCCTTCCACGATCACCCTTCAAGCGTGGGATGGCCACGCCTCCCAGCCCATTGGCCTCTTCCGTAATTGTCCTATCACTCTTGCGGGCAAGACTGTTTGCGTTGACGTCGAAGTCATTGACGCCCCTCTAGATTACAACATTCTATTGGGCCGAAGCTACACCTATGCCATGTCTACTTTCCCATCCGTGGTTTTTCGCAAGATGTCTTTTCCTCACAATGGAAAGATAGTCACCATCGACCAGTTGACTTATCATGAGCCAAAGTCTCAGACCTCCCCTGAGACGACCATCTCTTCTGTAGCTAATAAGCAAACTGTCGATTCCTTGACCAGTGTCTCTCCCGGCGTCTACAAAGACTCCTCGTTGCTTGGAACTTTCCCTGGTCTCCCTCCTCCTCCTCTCTCTGATCCCATCTTATCGAATGTTTGCATGATGCAATCATCTCGGGCTACCCTTAAGCGACCCGCTTCGGCTAGTCAGCAACCTCAGACTCAACCTCACCCACCGCAACCCGCTCCTAGCCATTCATCTCAGCCAGCCGGACCTCCTCCTTCTGGCCCTTCTCCTACAACTAGTATCCCTGAACCCCTCTATCCTCCCGGGTCGGTTCCCTCAGGCCTCAACCATCTCGGAGCCATCCCCACTGGTCAGATACCTTTCCTGGCTCCCCCTCTCGGAGTCTATACGGTCCTCTTCATGGCCACCCTCTCTCTCCCTAACCTGACCCTGGGCATACCCCTCTGGTACCTTGACCCTCCACCCGCTACCCCACTTGGTCACCCCAAACCCTATCTTGCTTTGACAGCGGTTCAACCGGTCTCCCTCACTTCCTCCATTGCCACCATGCCCCCCGCACCTCCCCAGGACCCTGCCCCTATGGTGATAGCTCCGGGAAAGAAGGGCAAAGCTCGCAAGGGGGCAGCCAAAGACAAGGCCACCCCGACTGACCCAGCTCCTCCTCCGCCCGCAAAGCCTTGCGCCTTGTGTGATGTCGTCGGTCACGCCACACATACTTGTCCCGAATTGCCCTGTATTCAACCCATGGTTAAAGTCGCATTCCCTGAGTCTACGGTCCCTGACCCCTCTATTCCGTCCTCGTCCGTAACCAAGAACCCAAAGATTATTCGCACCAACAAACCCTGTGCTTTATGCGGTGTCCATGGCCATTACTCCCACCATTGTCCTCACCTGACGCATTACCGCGCCTCTTTAGAGGTAGTTCGAGAGTATGAGGTTGAAAAAAATCAGTCCGCCTCTCCCATACTTGTGCAGTATGCTTCAGGTCAGCTTGAGGATCCCCCTTCTCCCATTGACATCCCCCCCCCTGATGTCCAGATGATGGAGTCTACTACCAACATTCTCTACCTATCATCCTCTGTGAGACCTCCGGACAACATTCCATTTGAATCCTCCCCTATTGTTTCGCTTGACCACCCTTTAGTGACCACCTTGGGCTCAACATCATTTGACCAGTTGTATCGATGTTCTTCTATCATTCCCCGTGACGATCCGTATGTGAGCCTTTCTTCCTCTACGGATGATTTAGGTAACTTTGCCGCGTCATGTGGTTTCCCTTCCACTCGTCCGGATGCCTCCTTGGGAACCTTTTCCACCCTTGACCTCATCCTTCTCCCCCATACACGGGATAACACCACCCGTATCTCTGTTGACCTCCGCAGGCTGAGTCCCAGCCACCCCTCCTATAGCCCTCATATACCACTAGCTAGTTTGTATATGCGGCATAGCCATCTTTCCCATCACACTCCCTCCCGCAGTTGCCGCTCGATGTCTACTATACACTCACGCTGCCGTCATTGTACCTCCTCCCCCCATTTTTTGTCTTGTAACACTATTCCGTAGCACCTCCCGTCCCCACCCTATATCGGTTACGCCGATGGTGCAAGTTGTTACTCCCGGAATCTAGCCTCGGTAGGTTGGGACATTTTTACCCCCTTGCATGCCCTTGTTCTCTCAAACGGGGTCTGCATTGGTACCGCCACCAAAAATCAGGCCGAATATGATGCAGTGCGTGGTCTCTTAGCTGATGCCCTATTTCAGCGCATTCGCCATCTGCATGTTCGTTTAGATTCCCTGCTTCTTGTCATGCAACTAAATGGTGTTATCGTGTGCGTAATCCTGTGTTGTTTAGACGATATTTACGAGTGAAACTCTTGATATGTGAATTTGAAACCATAACTTTCAACCATGTACCTCGAGAACATAATCACTATGTAGATAGCATTGCAAACCACGTTCTAGATTGGCATTTATCACACGCATTTCATACAAGACAATAACATTCATAACCATTAAAAAAGATGCATAGCCATAATATGTGTCGCAAAACATGTGTTTAGAGTCCATCTACTCTGATACATATGACATGCCCATAGCAATTTACAAAAAACTCAAAACTAGGGACACCATCTGTCCCTACATACACACTAGGGGGCACCACCTGTCCCACACCTAATCACTATCTGGCGGATCTCGAGTCAATGGCTCTGCTCCTGCAGCCTGTAGATCACGTATCCCCTGACCGGCCATCGCCATGCGCCGCATGACACCTCGCCATTCCGAGGGTAGACCAATACATGGCTCTATGTACTAGTCGTCTAAGTCTTGCCACTCGCGCTCTGACACTGCGGTCAGCAACCTCTCGCATCTACGGCGGATGTCCTCCAGAAGGGTGGCCGCATCCTCATTATGCGCTGCTCTCAACCCACTCGGACCTGCAACTCCAGATGCTGCCAGTCGTCCCATATATCTGGCCGGTTTTACCGGAGCTATATCTGCATACCAAAAGTACATGAATTAGTACCCTATCTACTATTCACTAACTTTAACATGCCCAAAAAAGAGTAGTTACTTGTCACTTACCATCAGGTCCCCATACTCGACCAGGCGAAAGTGGTAGGTCCGGATCCCCACAATAAGTCATCCCACTATATGGATAGTCATCTATGTATAACGGCATCTGATCCCAATGGGCAAAGAACTCAGGTCGAAACACTCATCCAACCGCCCCTCATCCTCCTCTGCACAGTAGCCGCCCCCACCAGCGCATCCTGGGCTCTCTCGGGCCCCCATCTGGGAGCTGTATATGAGGTCGTAAGGTCGGGATCTTTTCAAAGAAGAAGACGCACAATAAAGTCCCATACGAGCAATCGTGGTTCACTTGCCGCTTGTAGAGCGAAAACTGTTGTTTTAATGACACCAACATCATTTGGGCCACCCATAGTAGGTCCCACTCAACACACTCTCCACAATCATCATCTGCCCCCCTATGATGTGATGAAACACCTGGTTTCCCAGGATCCGCAGCACCGCTGCGGCCACGGCACGGGTCTCTAATCTCTCCAGGTCCCCGATCGGTATCCGAGTCCCTTTGACTTGGAGACCTGGTCGGCAATGTCGCTCCACAAACTCCATGATATGCCGCCTCCGCGGTAGCACTGGCTGCGTGTTTCCCACCATCCCAAGTGGCGGGAGACCCGTCAGAAAATACAGATCCTGGACTGTCAATTCGATCCTGTGCCCCTGCACTATAAATACCTCATGATCTGGATCCCAATAACTAACAATTCGGGCCAACAAGGGCTCCCCAGCTCTCATCAAAGGGTTCTCCAAAAACTTCAGAACCCCAAACCTGGCCAGTACACGACGGACACCCTGATCCGCCTGGATCTCTGACCGCAATGTACCCAGGTCTCTCTCTCTCCAGTTGACCCGTATATCTGCCATATCTGCACAAAAACATCATCTTTGTCAGCATACAGATAGGAAACACTGCCACCATCCACAAAAACCAAAATCTCAGCCCTAACACAGCACTAAAATCCCCTCCATCTTCAGGTCACACTTTTCTGCCAAATCCTGGGACAGGTCACACTTTTTTGCTCAAAACCTGCTTCCCAGGTCACATATTTTGGCCCAAAAAGTGCGACCCGGCTGTAGAGATCAAATAGGGTCTGTTCCTGAGATTTTGGACCCTAAACTGAACTTTCAATCCATCAAAATGAAAGAGTAAGGTTAGGCCTCTTACCTGCAACTGACGGATCTCGATTCCAACGGTCGGTTTGTCCGCTACACTCGCCGCAAGATTTAGGGCCTTCTCTCCTCTCTACATTCACCACAGCAACACTAGCAAATGAGTGGATTTGGAGGGAAAACTGCCTTATTAAAAGAGAACCCTTGTTTCTTATTTCGCCTGCTGCGACCATACCGTAGCTCCGTTTGACAAACCGTCTGCACCGTTGGAAAGCTGTCACCGAGCCCTCAAATGGATATCTATTAGTTTTTTGTGATGTGATACTTCACCATGACACATTTTGTCCAAGATGGGTCACTTCACCTCCCACCAAAATCGAATTTCCTCACTTACAACACTTGTACTTGGGGCACCCCTTTTCCTCCCTACTCGTCTTTGTTAGTGTCGATTTTCGTCATGAGATACCATCTTGTACTCATGTTTTCATGGTCCCCCATGGGACCTTTTCTGTGTGGCAGCACCATCGAGTCGCCCTTGTTTAGAGCATCCAAGTTGAGTCATCATCGCATTCATGGTGTCTATCCTGAGTCCCATTGTACCCCGCTATAGTCCTCCATCCTTGCTTGGTCTCTCTCTTGTGTCGCACATTATGGCTTTTTAGTCCCACTGTCCCCTATCCCCTTTGATGTTGTGTCAGTCGCTGCCATGTCATTCATGCCCTTTATGCTCTAGCAAGGGAAGTCGTCCATTCGCTACTCAGTCCCCTCCATTCCATCTTCATCATTGGTATTAGTCTGTCCGTCGCTCTACTATTTTTTCTCGTGCCTTAGTTGAGGATCTCTCATTGCCTCACCTATGGCGGACCTCCTTCTGTCGACATCAGCTCCTTCATTCCAAAAGACAGGTCTAGATGGCGGTGTACCTTGGTTCCAGCTTCCACTCTTGTTCGGTGCCTCGGATCAGGCAAATGGATCTCTCATTTCCCTTTGACTTGATTGTTTCTCCACTCCAGCTCCTTTCAGCAAGATCGAGATCCGTATACTTGATGGTTCAGTGATGCAGCAGTAGCTCTTGGTGTTTCACGGGTGTGTGTGAGATGTCTCAGTCCTCATGAGGGGGTGGCCCTGCAGGTAGCCCCCCACATGCCCGGATGACCTCTTCATTGCAGCCTTCGATGCAGCTCCATATATTTGATGATGTCGGCCGTAGCCGCTTGCAGCGCCTCTTTGATTTGCATGTATCAGTCAGATTTTGTGAGCCCTTCCCCGCTTATAGGGGGCATTTGGGTTGTATTTGTATCTCATGTACTCAGATATTATTGTATAAGTCCTGGCTGTTATCCCAGGCACAACATGTATGTGGGATCCCTCATTGTATTTTTATCCGGCTCATGTTTATGCCGGTTGTACTTTATGGTTCGGTCCCTTGTTTACTGGACACACTATTCTTTTGTACTTTGTCTCGGCGGGCATAGGTATGCCTCCCCCGCCGCCTTTAGCACAAGTACCCTCTCATAAAAAGAGACTTGTTGCACCTGCGAGTCTCGTCTCCTCAGGGTCTAGTTCTTCAGCACACTAGTCTACCTTACATTTCTCTCTCTGACTTCCCTCTTGATGTCTGGTGATTGAGTTCTTACAACGTACTTTGGTCATACGATTTGCTCCTAACACTCGCACGCTGGGGGGCAATCTGCTACACCATTTTTTGGTCATCTAACCTATTATCATTAGATGGACCCAAGTACACCATGTAAGACCAATTTTACCCTAAGTAAAATTTCTTTCACTATGTAAAATAACTTAATAAAACATATTTATTAGGTTGTTTATGGTCTAAACAGGAAACCCCAAAAGGAAATATTAAACAAACCTATATTTGTTTGATTTTCCTCAAGGAATAATTAATTAAACAATAATTTAATTATTATTCCTGGTCATGTTTAACCCAAACAAAGAAATTAATTAGATAAATCCTTATTTATCTTATTATTTTCTAGGAATAATTGTTTAAATCTTATTTAAATAATATTCCTTGTTAAATATGACTAAATCACCCATAAATAATTAAATAAATCATTATTTATTTGATTATCCTTCAACCACTTCCTTAAAATGATAAATAAATCATTTATTTATTTATTATTCACAAACAAAGGGATTTGACCCAAGTCAAATACTTTTTCCCTCCAACAAATATAATAAAATATTCCATAAAAGGTGGATCTAGATTTGGTTAACATTATTTTAATCATGCACCAAGATCTAGAATGACCCAATATTTTGTTATAAATAGGAGGGTTTTTCCTACCATTCTTCACCTTTGTTGCCTATTAGATCACTCTGGATCTATACACTTGGTCACATTTTTCTACATTATTTGTTGTGTGAGCTCCCTTTGAGTTCTATCTTTGTCTGGGTTTTCTACACCAACAAGAGAGAGAGATTCTAGATCTGAAGTGCTGAGGACTTCCAAGAACCCATCCCATTGAGGAGAATTGGATACACCTTCTTGTTTTCCTCCCAAGTGCCCTTAATACGAAAATTCTTTCAAAAAACATTGTTCTTGTCTTATCTATTGGATGTATGGAGAAAACTCTTGATTTTACTGCTTAATGTCTTTCTATGCATAGATCTGGTTTTTTGCAGCACTTGTCTTGATCAACTAACTGCAGATCTGAAGATATTGGCAGCCATATTTGATGTTAGGGCTATAAGTTATGCATAGCTAAAGTGGTCTTTTTTCGTACGCTTCGACAAAAGATTCATACTAACACTATGAGCTTCTATTACTACCGATTTAACTTCTTCATAGTGTAGTGGACTATTATTATAGGGAATCATAAACAATACCTTTTATCATTGTTGGCCATGACTAATTGTATCTCTACTCCCATAGTTTGATAGGTGACATCCCTAATCAAGGGTCAATCGAGAACCAACTGAAGCATTAAGTGAGAGGGAATTGAACAGCCGAATATTTGAATGTAGGTATAAATTTCATTGTAGTATTCCCCTAATATAATTCCTTTCTTATTCAATATCCTAGGTGTCAAAAAATTGGAGAGGATATGGTAGGGTTTAAGCCAAGAACTAGTCATAAATTTCACAAAATAATTTGGGGTATTAGTCCACCCACAATTCTTGACAGTAAATATGTGTGAGAGGGATATTTTTTGTCCATTTTCATTTCATTAATAGGAATCCATTTGTGGCACATAAAGTATATACTAAGTAGGCCAAAATATAGAATGAATAGCTCTTATTGACTAGGGTTTCCTTTACTTTTAAAATCACTTTAAACAAATTTATCAACAAAATGCTTGACCAATTAAATATTTGACCTATGGAAATTATTTCTGCTACCAAGGAAAACCACTTAATTTTTAATTAGGAAGCATTTATCTCACTATATAGCCTATTTATCATGGTTGCAAGGTGACAGAAGGGTACCTACAGATGTTGTGTATGGTATTTATTTTTGGGATGTTCCTTGAATGAATCACTAACCCACCACTAAATTTTTATAATCTTGATGAATTTGAGGTGGGTGCAAAGAAATTGTCTAGAAATGGTTTGTTTAATTTAATTTTTGAAGGCTCGAGATCGTACATTTCACAAATAATCAACCTTCAGAGAGGCTACAACTTCACCTTTGTTATTTACAAAAACCTTCTACTTTAGGTCAACATGTGCCATGACCCACCTAGTCATGTCATTGTATATCATTATGGGAAGGCTTATGTTGATCTAATGTATCTTGGACTTCCTGGTATTATACATTATTTTTAAGCCCTCATCATATGTATCCAACTATGAATTGGCATAGGTGTGATAGATTTCAACCTAATTGGGATGTATGTCACTTCCATCAATATCTATGATATCCCCATAAAATACTTCATTGACAAGATGATTTAGAAATATGGGATCTACAATATTAAGCTTTTTCTCCTTTCCCTTATGCATTTTGGACATTATTTTAATTTATTATCTTCAGTACCAACTACATGCAGTATCCACCATGATTTTTGCAATACACAACCTTCTAAAATAAAATTGAGTTGAAATACAATTGCTTACTTGGAGTGGGATCGAACTAGGTACTAGTGAGCCTTTGAGTGGTGGGTGCAAGCCTTTGTGATGGGAAATAAAATAAATATAAGGAATAATGTTGTTTCGTTGCATTATGAGAGTGAAGGGAAAGGCTTGGGTAGTTAATTTATAGAAATCAGCTAGACAACGTAACAACTAATGGACATTTTCACCACCCTGGGGAATTTTAATGAAAAAAAGAAGGAATTGGGGTGATTAAGGCACGTTTCTAATGCACTACAGGTTAGCCATTGATTCCACCTAGGCAATCAATTACAAAAAATCATGTTTTAATGTTATATGTGTGTGGGAACCAATGAGGTAAAATTGGAGGATCCAGACATTAATGTTGTAAGGCCGAGCCAATAGATGTTATGACCAATGGTTATATATCAAATCAGAAAAGTAGAAAGGTGTTGTAATCTATGGAAAATTATGCATGGTTGACAGTAGTAAGGACATCAATCATTCATATAGCAAAGCACATATGTATAGAGAAAGAGAAAAGACACAAGTACTGGAGAACCAGCAGAAGCACACTTTGTATTACATCTCTTAAAATACAATATGAATTGATACATGGATGCATTCATATATATTTATACCATGTCGATACAGTCACAATAGTTTAACTATCGACCATATTCAACTTAATCCAACTTAGTCATCAACTTAGCAAGATTTTTGACCAACTTACATTTTCTTGATATCACTCAACTAGGATAGTCAACTAAGTCGACTAGCCCATCCAACATCTCCCCCACCCTCAAATCCTTCTTCATCCAAAATAATGGGAGATTTAGAGTGATATAAAATATATAGATTTTGTTAAAACAAAATTATTATCACTTATACAATTCTATATTCATTCGTTGGATCTTTGAGAGTTGTATATTTTACAAAAGTTTCATACAAAATGAATTGCAATGTAAGATAGAAAGTAAAATATGAATTAATATGGAACTTTTGGTGCTTCTTCAACACCTACTTTTGGAGTCTCAGTTGGAGCTTCATGAACTAGTTATTTTGAATGATGTGTTTCTTGATCCACTTCGTCTTCATGAGATTGTTGCTCAAAGGTTACATCAAATGTTGAAACACTAGGTTTGAAGAATTAATGAGTAGGTCATGGTGGTTGTGGAGGTGATGAATGATATAGCAGTGAAAATTTTTGGTTCAATTCAATTTCCCAAATATCAAAAGGTAGAAATGGAATAACCAAATATAACGACATGTGGTGTTTAGGTAGTGGTGACTTAGACCTTTCGCATGTATCACATGTTTTTACATGTAGTCAGCAATCTCGAAATATTGTTGGCCACCACAACCCTGCTTTAAGTATTTTCCTTGTGGTCATGTTTCCTTGATAATTACCTTCAGGTTCCCCTTTATGTGCTTCATTGATAATTTTCTTCCTTTCGTGTTCCAAGAGACTTTTCTGAAGTACCTCATTGGTACCAATTTTATATAATTGTCCACTTGTCAATGTAAGCGAGAATATTTTTCTTATTTTCATATAATCACTCGGGTTCCTTTCCCATGTGTAAAAAATCTACTATATCAGCAAGCACTGCATTGATCACTTCAACTCTAAAAAGGTATGCACCTAGGAGGTCATTTTCAATATTCGTTGGTTCTTCTCTAGATTCTAGTTAGGATAAACGGTTAGGACTAACATTATTCTTTCCTAGTCGAACAATAAATTCAAATTCAAATTCTTGAAATAATAATAACCATCAAAATATGGACACTTGATGAACCATTTTATTAACGAGGTACTTCGGTGCTTTATGATCAATATATAATATAAATGGGTTCATGAAGAGGTAATGTCAAAAATTATGCAAAGCAAAGATCATGGCTAGGCCTTCTCTTTCAATCATTGAATAAATCCTGTCATCATTTTTAAGCTTCTGACTAGCGTATAGGTTAGGGTGATCTATCAGCTCCTCATCAGGTTGCACCAGAACTGCTCTTACCTACATGTTTGATGCATCAATATGCACATGAAAATGCTTCAATGAGTTAGTAAACTTAAGTATGGGTTATTCGACTAGTTTATATTTTAGCAATTGGAATGATTCATCGCACTCCTTCGACCAGATAAATGGAACATCTTTATTTAGAAGTTCATCTATGGAAAATTTTATATTGTATTAGTTCATAATGAATCATATATAGTAACCAAGACCACCCAGAAATACTTTAATTTTATTTTCACTCACTATAGGTTTCAAGTCTAAAATCCCTGTGAGCTTTGCCATATTGACTTTTATTCCATCCTTTGATACCACATGCCTAGCAGTATTCGAATGGGTGTTTCAAAGATACATTTTTTTATGTTTAATGATAAATGAATATGTCTACATATTCCCAAAATTAATATGAGCCATTTTATGTGATCTTTAAGCAATGTATAAATCATCCAGTCATCAAAGTAGACTACCAGTGTTCTATAAATACATTCTTGGAAATATTTGACGGAGATTAGCGAAAATAATGTTGAATTATTTTTATGTACAAAAGGCACTACCCGATAAGGAAAAGAACCAAATTCAGTGACAAGCGTTGTTTTCTACTGGAATTCTTCTACAATAGGCACTTGCTTGTACCCTAAGAAATAATTTGTAAAAGAATAACATTGATGACCTGCAACTTCATTTATAATTTCGTCAATAAACGAAGTAGGAAATGGATCAGTCACTAATAATTTATTGATTATGCGGTAATCAACACATATGCGTAGCTTAGTCAGTTATGTTTTTTTATTGCATAATGATAATACTTTCCCATTCTTATGTCTCAATTGCGTAGATGATGCCAGCAGAAATCATCGCCTCTATCTCCTTGCGAATAATGGGTTTTTGTTTGTGAGAAATATTGTAAGGTATATTTTTTATTGGCTTAGCTCCAAGGATGAGGTTTATTTTCCTCTCTCACATTTCTTTTACAAGTCCCTTTAAATATTTGTAGTCACGGGAAAATACATCTTGATATTATTTGAGTAAGTCGAAAAATTACATTATTTGTTTGTTTAACCAATAGTCACGAAGTAGGGAGATATTTGGTCAATAATAATTTGATATATTGACTTATCATATCTTCACTTTCATTTCCATCCAGTCAGGTGCCTTTGACTTGTCGAGTCGATGATCCCCTACATTTATTTCATGGTATGTAGTTGAAAATTCTAGTTTCTCGGGTTTTTAGATTTCTTTCTTCTCAATTTTGTACAGTCATTTTTTTCTTTTGTGATTTTATGGATGATATTTCTTCGAACAAAATATTTAGCCAAGGATAAGTGCTTCTTCCATTTCTAACCGAATTTCCATTTTCTTTTCAAACATAATTACAGGTTGATGAGACATTGACTGTTGATTTTTTATTGTCAGCTGGTTTTTCCTTTATAAACTCCTTTATTTTCTGAACTGCATCGGTTGATTCTCGTTCCTCCAGTTTCAACTAAAAATTCTTAATGAAATTTCCTTTCGACTCTTTCCATTGTAAATATTTCGCTCAAGCTTCTTCTATTTTATACCATTTGTTGGGAAAGTTGTCTAAAGTATTTGGGAACACGTGAGTCCAGACTCTCTCATCTCTCTATTTGATCCTACACCATTATCAATCTATTTTTTGTATGTAAAGGACAGGTTCCTATCCCAGGATAAATATAGGTACATTCACTTGTTCAAATATATTTCAACCTCCAAAGTGTTCAATAAAAATTTTCATCGATGCGTGCACATTTGGAATCGAGATGAGTGGGTATCCCACCATCTTGTTGCTTGAAATTTAAAGTTTCACACCATAATTTGCATCCTCCACTAATCACCAATAGATTTTTGTACTTTCTCGACATGGTTAATAGGGGAAGCATGTTATTTAAATTGAAATCCTGTGTTAAATCAATCGGTAGTAATGACGATGTTCCTCTACAATATTTTTATTTAAGAATAGGCACTACATTAATAGAATACTAGGGTCATATTTGTATCGTTGGGAATACTTCAATCGTCAAGCATTCATGGGATTTTGATTCATAATTTTCAACTTGCAAGTTTTAGAGCTCTGTGTTATAATTATAACCAATGGAGAGAGGTGAACCTATATAATTTCGTCGAAGGAATTATGTTCCACATTGTCTTGATATTCATGTAGTACTAGGTACAATATTCAAATTTCTGATTCTTCTTCAGAAGCTTCAGCCCATGTCTTTCCTTCATGGGGATCCAAAGGAATAATAATTTTATTTTCATTACCTTTGAACTTAATTTTTTGTTTCTCTAATGAGATAGTTGCTTTCATTTTATGTCTCCACGGTTTAACGACTAGTGCAGGATATGTTGGTAATTCATCAACTAGGTCGTTGACTTCAAAATCAATTGTTCTCCAAATACCCATAATTAATTTTTTTACTTTCCTTAATGTCCCAATACGTTCAATGAATATTTGATCATAAATTTTAAGATAATTAGTCATCTGATGCAGATTTGGTCTTCCCATGCTAATACATGTTTCTCACAAGAGTATATTAACTTTTGATCCAAAGTTGACAATGAATTGTCTTACCATATAATCATATATATCCATTTCAACTTGTGGATCATGATCTTCAATTTGTTTTCAATTTAATAGTTGTACATTTTTACAATTCTCCCTGCTTTCATTGCAGTCTTTTAGCATGTTCAAAAGCTCTACTATACATCGAACTTAATGTTCTTGTCTTAGAAGCTCCAAGATTTCTTCGAATATGAAATCATTTTCCATTTTTTGTGACTCGACTTATTTTGTAAAGAATTCAACTACTTCTATCACTGTGTCATATTGTACTTGCATATATTGGTATCTAGTCATTTTTTTTGTTGGTCGAATAACTTGTTGATCTTGATTATTGTTATCTCTTCTAATGCCTGACCATATAACAACATGAAGGTTTTTTGAATTAAATATATCTTGTTTTGGGACAGTTTGGAGTAAATTCACAACTCTTTTATTCAAAACATTTTTAATGATCTTGGAGAAAAATTCCAAGGAATGATAACTTAGGTCGCACATATTTCAAAAACACAAGCTGGTCTTATCTTTTAATGGGATTTTCGGGGTTGTGTGCCCCTCCTTACAACAACTAAATTAGTAAAACCTTCCTCGAACTTGGTCACAGACTTATCCTTTGTCATTGTATCCCCCTTGTCAACCACCATATCCTCCTCAGTTGTTTCCTCTTCCACCATATGTTGGTGGCTCATTGAACTAATTTGTGGTTTATGTATGATAGATGATGTGATAATTTGGCTTTTTCTTTCCATTGAACAAGAATTCTTGCATTGCATGTGTGTTTTATTCACAAATGGCTCACAATTCAGCCTTATAGTTACGAAGATTAAACTGACAATATTTAGTTTATATGATTTGAAGCGATTTGAAAGATATCATGATATATGTCAGATTGTGTTAGTCAGACATCTTAATCAAAGTAGTCTGTAAATTTACTAGTATCCTTAGTGTGTTCTTAACTCTGACAGTTTGTGCACCATAAGTTATTCTTCTAAAGTGTCAATGGCAACAATAAATTTATCAATTGCTCAATTTTTTCATCAATTTTATTATCAATTGTTGAGATAGTTGACTGACCTTCATCGTCTATTTCAATATTCTGAGCCAACTTGAGAGCCTATTCAAAAATTTTAAATTCATGCATTCTCGGTGGGCCACAGATGTTTTGGAGGATACCAACCACATACCATTGAAATAATAAGTTTTCATCAATGATATATGGGATGTTACTCAACAAATATTTGAATCTTCTGTCATATTCTCTCATTTTTTCATTGGGTATCTATTTAATTTCCTTTAACTTTTTTGTTGCCATATGTTTTACATCTTGGGCCTTGAATAAAGTGAGAGCGTTGGTTATAATTTCATCCTTTGATTTTGGTTTCTTCTCAATAATATTCACGAACCATTTTAATGCACATTTTCTCAAGGCTACAACAAATTGAGCTATTTGTTTATACTTATCAATAATGTCATTTGCAGACCAGAATTTCTGACAAACAAACCAATGTTTTTTCAAATCTTGATCATCCTAATAGATGTGTATGTTATTTAATCCAATTTTACTTATCAAGGTTTTTGATGTTTCATATTTTCAATATTATTTAACTGGTCGTTGGAAGTAGAATCGATGGTGGGTCAATTTATCACAAGCATGTTGCTTCCTTACTTTTCAACGTTGTCTTCTGAGAATGACTAGTCGGTCTGGCACACTCTATCTATATATTCTATAAACTGACTTACTCTGGGTCATAACTCTTTTCCGATGAGATTTTTACTTTTGAATTCTTCGATGGATACTAATTGTGTTAAGTCCCTATAATACTAGTGTAGCCCCGTTATTGTTATTGTTAGTCTATCCTCCTTATTTTTACTTTTGTGCCCATGTAGCCACCATATTTTTATGGTTGTGCCCCATAGAAGCCCACTAATTTTATTTGTGTTCTGTTACATTATTATTTTTATGTAGGCTCTGATTATATCGTGACCCCTTAGACTCCTATATATACAAAGGAGGTATTTTCATTTGTGTCATCCAAGAATTGTTCATTTATTTAATGTAAAGGAGGTTTCCCCCTCGAAGGGGATATTTTTTAAGTCATTGATATATATTTTCTTCTATTTTATGAGCTTGTTGCATAACATTTAGTATCAAAGCTTTGGATCCTAGGGTTTCGCTATTGAAAATAGGTCATCGTGGAATTTCCGCTAAAAAAAAAAATCTACGAAGGTTCTATTAGTGTCAGTATATGCATCCTGCCATCAGTGATCGAAAATCCTCTTTTCATATCATATTAGGGTCTCATTCAAAAAAATGTATCATTCCACTAGGTTTTCATTCAACAATTTAGTCATTGATGGTAGCCCTAGCTCAAAAACATCACTCTCTCTTAAATTTGATTACTTGCTGGCATATTTTCATATCTTGCTGACTATACATCATCCATAAAGTTAATTTCATCATGCCATCACATCAGTCATGTAATCATGAAGTCGAGTCAATTAAGGTTATCATTAGGTTTTTAGAGTTTTTCAAGGTCTATTAAAACTTCATTTCCATTGCATAAGAACAGCAAGTAAAGGGTGATCCAGTAACTTCTCTTCACAATGTGAAGATGATTTGGAAAGATAAATTCTTATTTCAGCATAAAATTTGGATTTCAAATGTAATCTTTATATTTTCACAATGTAATTTTATGTCATTCAAAATGTAATAATTTCATGCATCCCAAAGTTGCTAACTCAGAGTTCCAACATGTCAAAGCATCAAAACTGTCAAGTTAAAAGAGTTCTCAAAGTCATTAAATGATCAATTTGTCAAAGAAAAAAGTCAAGTGGAAAGGGTATAGTTTAAAAATGTGAAGTTAATTTGAAGAGGAGAAAGTGGGTCCCAAGGCCCAAAAATAAAATTAATCAAAGTATAAAGACCACCAAGACATCACAAAGAAGATCATTTTCTCTTACAAACGTTAAGCTCGCACTCCCTCAGCATAAAAAACCAATTTTCAGGGTCAAAACTGGAATTTGTGGGTGGCACTGCATTTTTCATGGAGGCGTTGCACTTTTGGAAGTGACGTTGTAGTTTTGGTAGTTGGCGCTACGTTTTTTTGCTGAGTGGCGCTCCACTTCTGGGTGAGGCACAACACTTTTGGGTGATGCGCTGTGCTTTTGCTCAGTAAGCTCTCCAAGCTTCAAAACTCATTCAAACTACTTCAAACCTCCTGTAAAGACTCTCAACACCTCTTGCCAAGTAAGTAACAACTAATTTCCACCTTCTTGCAGTCTTCAAGAGTAATTTTCATGGTGTTTTTGGTTTCTATGCAAATTTGGAAGTTTGTCTAGCTACAAACCCTAAATTCAATTCTCATTATCAACTTGGTGACCATAAACCCTCTTTTCCCTTCCTACATTGCTGCAAACCCTATCCCTATCCCTACAAAACTATATCCTTTTCACTAAATCCCTTATCCCCTAAACCCTAAGTCCTAGGTATTTCAAATTTCCTAGGCATCCATACCCAAAACCTGTAATTAAATTAATATTCCTAATTCCCTAAGTATTTTGAACCCCTATCAGTCCCCAAATTTCCCTAACCCCTTCCCTCATCTCCCTAAATTTTCCTACCGTAATCCCTACTACCTAGACCTATCCCCACTCCCATTTCCCTCCCCTAGGGTTTCTAGACCAATACACCATGGAAGAAGACAAGGATTACATGGAAGAGGAGCAATATAGGCAGGAGGAGGATAGATAGGGAGAGGAGGATATACAAGAGAGAAGACCACATAAGGGAGGAAAAATAAGGCTTCAGCTCACCAACACCAAAGAACTGATGGCTTCACCAATGGCAGTCTCTTGTTTTCAGTATGTTGGTTGCCTTGATTTTTGCAATATGATTGAAAGAGTTCAACACCACCCTATTTTGAGCAGGATATTTCTTTCAAACCTTAAATACAATCATGTGACCCTTTCAGGTGTAACCTTCACCTTATATACATCTATCATTTCTGTTTCCATAAGGATTCCAAACATGGGTCAGAGTGTTGGGTTTCTGTTATATTCTTTCCACGACTAGTCACGCGCGGGGGGGTAACAGGGGGGGGGGGGGGCGATAGCCCCCCCTGTACGTTGCACTGGGTGCAACTTACGTGGGGGATGTCGGGGTCCGGGGAGGTGCCTCGGGAAAAAAAATTTGGTACTTATTTTCCAGTGGGCGGACCCACCCATGGTTTTGTGCATGGGTTTGCACATGGTTTTGGGGCATGATGGTTTTCCGCCCCTGGTATTTTGTAGATATATTCAAGGGAACTACGGTTATGTTCTAATCCAGGGTTAATGGATTGGGGTTTGTGTATGCTTCAACATGTATATATATGTGTTGTAACACTAAAAGGAATATAATGAAAAATCAAGCTGGTATATCTGTTTATATATGTTTTATAAGGGAGAATCTCTGTATATATCTATTTTATGTTTTTTGCTCTTGCTATTATTTATTTTCTATTTTTGAGATTCGTTTGCAGATAATTTATGTACAGGGTTAAAACCTACATTTGGTATGAGAGCGGTTTCGGCTTCAAGGGGACGCCTTTTCTACTGAGGGGTTTTTTGCTCGGGCCTGAGGTAGACCCTGTTTAGTGGGAGATATGAGGGATCGATTCTTGCGGTAAAAGAATATGGAGAGTGGCGGGAAGATAGAGATCAATAAATTTAATGGTCAGAGTTTTGAGTTGTGGAAGCTTAATATGGAGGATCTGCTGGTGGATAAAGATCAGTGGATCGCAGTAGATCCGGGTACTAAACCAATGGAAATGTCAGATGAAGACTCGAAGAAGCTATATCAGAAGGAAAAGAGCACAATACGGCTGTGTGTCTTAGATTCAGTATTATTTAATGTATCTGGGGAAGTGTTGCGGTGAAATACAACTCCCCATTTTTCACTTATAAATGAAAAATGGGGACCCTTTTAACCGATCACTTGACAATACTATTTTTAAAATTTGAAAATGAGGAAAGGCCCAAATGAGTTCAAGTTGTTCTTCTTTATCTATATTAAGTCGTTTTGACCTCATTTGGGTTAGTAATTATAAAATTCACTTATTTGAAGGCTTTTTATTTTATATTTGTTTGATTTTAGGGACCCTTCATTTTCCAACTCCCTTCCTTATTGGCATTTTGAAAAAATTCTTGACTTCTTGAAACTTTACCACTTGCCTCATAGTTTTGATCATATTTTTGCACCTCCTTGTTGCCTTTTGCATTCATGGAAATATTTTCATAAATGATCAATTGAAGATAAAGTGGCATCTTTGGTTGTCACATCACCTCGCATTTGGTATTTGACTTCACTAGTTGGCATTTCTTCCACATGACTTAGCGCATAATTTCGCATTCCACATTGATTGTTTATTTCCTTCACTTGGTTTGATATATCCATTAATAAAGGAGTGAATCATTAATTTATGATTTTATCTATTTTTGTATATAAAAGAATATAATTTCATTATTTTAATAATTTATAAAAACATTAGATTAATTTGAAAAACTATATTTATTTTCTTATTTAAAACTTCAAAATAAAAAAAAATAAAAACATTTTATTTTTATTGAATATTGTAAATATTAAATTATTTTAAAAACTAAACCTAAAACTTAAAAAAAAAACAAAAAACAAGTCATATCTGTATCGACCTAAACTATGATACAACACAAATTTTGGTGGGTTAAATACATTAACACAAAACGCACAGCATTAAAAATATAACTACATTGCATGTGGCATGTTTATAAAACCACGGTGGGAATATTTATATTTACAATTGTATTTAACCATAACCCTACTTTTTCTATGTCTTAGATATGACTTGTATATTTAAAAATCGCATTTTAAAAATCGCATATGATATGGCTTTAAAAATCGCATTTTTTAATCTAAGGATCATATACCTTCGTCACATACATCGTATACTTGGTGACTGGTGAACATTTATTTTATAGCCTACATTTTCAGTGGCACGTATACGGTGATATATGTTAACAACATCAGAATTTGTGTTAATCATTGGTTTTCATTGCAGGAACCGCCAACCAAGATCACACGTAACAGTCCATGCGATGCTCTCGGTCTTCTGACCACTAGGATTTTGATTATATCCTAAGTTCAATTGTGGGTTTTTAGAAATTGAATGCAGCGCTAGTGTTTGGGGATATTTATCCCTAGGCATGAGGTTCATGAATGGAGAAAGGGATTCGAATCCCTTATCTCAATTTTAGCTCAACCAATTATATTTTTTGTAAACAGAAGTTCAAAGACAACCATATATAAGTCATCACAAATACATGGAGACAAGAAAGAGGGGAAATTTTTCTTTAAATCAGTTTTTCAACAGTTTGAAGGAGACGCTACAGGATCAGAAGGAGAAGGGGTCGTGATCCAACATAGGGGATTCTTTGCTATCATTCAATCTGCACTTATGCATTTCTGTTTTGTGTAGAGGAGGTGATTTTAAAGATTGTAAGAAAGTTTTTGGCCTTTGTAATATTGCTTAGCATTTATGCATGTAATAAAATCATAGGTCTCAAATTCTCAATGACTGCATATTTTGTAAGAAAAGCTTTGGCATTATTTTGAATTTCCATTCATGAGTATTTCTACCTGAATGCTAAATTTGTATTTGTGTCCAAGCTTTGTAATTGATTTCGATTTATATTCTAAAACATATTTCTTATTGATACTTAATATTTTTGTTGGTTAAATTTTCATAACATTTGAAGCTTTGCAGGAGCTATCTACAAGAGGCAGAACGAAATCGGATCTATAACGAATTCACTGAAATATATCTGCAATTAAATAATAATTTCTTATATTTAATTCGTAAATGTATTTTTCTTTTATCTCATTAATTAATATGAATTTCTTCTTTTGGTTAATGAAAAATACATGGCGAATTCAATCATAAACCATTCCTTCCCCCTATTTTATAATCAATTTCGATTTCTATTCTAAAATATATTTCTTATTGATACTTAACATTTCTGTTGGTTCAATTTTGATATGATTTGATGCTTTGCAGGACCTATCTCCAAGAGGCAGAACGAAATCGGATCTATAACAAATTCACTGACATATATTTGCGATTAAATAATAATTTCTTATATTTAAATCGCAAATGTATTTTTCTTTTATCTCATTAATTAATATGAATTTCTTCTTTTAATTAATGGAAACTACATAGTGAATTCCATCATAAACCTATCTTTCCCCTATTTTTATTTAATTTTCTCTCGGATTAAGAGAGGGATATCCCATCTTAGTCTGAGATAGGATTTTCGTTTTAGATTAATTTTGTATTTGTAAATTATCTCAACATAAAAGTCCTTTTTAGTTAATGGCAAACACCTTGGTTTTTCAATGGCAAGGTCGAGTCCTTATATTAGTTAAACTCCTTGATTGATTTTAATCATTATTCAAAATATTAAGAAATCAATCATTAGAACTAATGTAATACCTTGTATATTAATTTATTTGTTTTTAATCAATAACACATAACATTAGAATTACTTTTCTTTTCTATTCCTTTTTTGAGTTAACTTTAGCATGCTAGTTATTAATTAGTTCCTAACATTAACTTTCAATAAATAATAATAACCTAAAAGAATTGGAATAATTTTAATTTTACTTAGAATAATAATAATAATAGTATTTAGTTAACATTCATTTCATAGGTTATCATAGATATATTATAATAAACTAGAATTATTATTAGAATTATATTAGTAATATTTAGGAATATATTATAGTATAAGGTATATTTATTTATATATTATAGTTAGTTAATTAGCATAATCACATAGAATATATTAGTTTAGATTTGACATATGAGATAATTAAGAATACTTTAGCACTTAACAAAGACTTTAACGATAAATGTAGCATTAACAGTGTGTTACATTAGGATTAATAGATATTATTAAACTAACAAGTTTCATAGGGATAAAATTATCATAGTGTCATTTAGGATTAACAATTAACAGTAATTTAATAATATAAAGTCAGTTAGGATAGAATAGTTAGGTTAATTGTAAGACATAACTTATTCGTTGCTTGGCTGAGCCCCAGATTAGCTTAAGGATCAACTCTCTTGCCTAATCAACAAGAGAGTTGATCTGACATGCTTTTAGTTCACGCAAGCCTAGCAGAGGTATACCCAAGAGACAACTTGAATCAATATATGAACTGCAATATGATGGTGAGAATTTCATTTCTGCTTTAGATCATGTTGATCAATCTATACATAAAGAAAATATTTCAACATCACTAAAGACAATGAAATTTGCAGGTTATTCACTCTCACACTTCAAGGAAGGATTCAAGAATGGTACAAGATCCTCCTAGCTAAGTGTATTCACTCTTGGAATCACTTTATGTGGGTATTATTTTTTGCTCATCACAATTACAGCTATGAGAAGTTGTGCTTAGAATTTGATGAACTTTCAATCTTTGATAATGAAACTATTAGCGAATTTTTAGATAGATTTATGTTATTATGCTACAGATTTCATTATAATGATTTACCTCCTAAGAAAATTTTGATTGAGAAATTTACTTATGTTGTTCAAAAACATAATATAAAAACTTATATGGAACACAAAGAAGAATCTCCAACATTAAATCTTGTTTCTATTATTGATCCTATTGAATCCTTAAATGAAAATTTTAATCTGTCTCAACCATCAACATTAGGAGAGAATATTACATCTAAAGACGTTTTTATGCTACCTCCCAATGTTTATGATAATGAGTGAAATTCAATAGAATCGAATTCTATGAAACAACAAGATTTAAAGAACAATCATAACAATAATTCTTCTTTTGAAAATGAGCTAAAATCTATTGCGATAACAGATGAAACATCATTAATTCAAGGAAACAAAAATGATCATCTTGAATAAAATTCACCTAACTTACATTACGAATATTATTATTTGCAACCTAATCATTGTATGTGTCAACCTGTTGGAATATTTGCTGGTTCAAAACTTAAGAATGAATTACATCATAAAATGCGAGGGGTATTTTTAAATGATCAATTACTTATCATTATGAATCTGGAAACCTTTATCCATCCTTTCTACAATATTCAAGATACTTACAAATCATTTGAAAAGGATGTGATATTTAATAATTACGATGTTCATGAGTTTAGATCAGTTGATAAGTTCAAAATTGCCCCCTTCCATTATGATTTAGATCATCAAACTCTATTAAAATTTTTCAATATTAATCATGAGTTGGTTAGTTATCTTAATTCTGATGTATACATAATAGATTCCTCTAAGGATTTTCCCCCTTTCTCTCTTTATGACGACGATCAACATCTCATAAGGGAAAATGCAAAATTTCTGTAAAAGCCTAGAAAGAATTGATGTTAATACTTCTATTGCAAAATTTTAAAAAACAGAACCTTGGTGGATCCTTAAAGGTAACATCTCTAACCCTTTAGATTGTACATATTTCGATAAATTTTATTTTCAGTTAGAAAATCATTTTAGCATAAAATTTTCTAATTATAAATTTCTTCTATTTTCATTTTTAGGAATTAACATGTATAAAGATTCTAGGATTTTTGTATATAATTTAATAGTTAAGATTTATATTTTTCTAAAAAATGTAATGTATATTTTTGCAGGTACTAAAATTAGTGCTTGGTTACATTGGAAATATGACTATACCTAGTCATTTTCCTTCAAAAGGTTTAGAGTAGGAATAAATTGAATTTTGTTTCATATTTTTGTTGTTTTCCAAATAATGCAATTATGATGAATAAGGATGAGACCTTATCGGACATTTAGTTGGCATCCTTCTTATCGTTAAGGTTTTCATCGGTAAAACTAATTTTTACATTTAATAAATGATAAACCCCACGTTCTAAGATGTTAACTAAAATTATAAGGCTCATTTCCACTTTCTACTCATACAATTGCAATAGGATTTAAATTTACATTTTAAATAATGTTTAATAAAAGGAAATTCACAAGATAAAATTTCAAATGATGACATACAATATTTTATTATCCCGCTTTATTCATATGTCAATTCATTTTTATATCATGTGAAGAATCCTTGTAGCATCGCTTAGTCTTTAGATTCAATAATTCATGATTTTCAACATATTCAAATTTAGAGATTAATGTAACTAATCTTGCCTATTTTTATATACTCTTCATACGAAAACATCAAGATTCACAAGGTAAATTGGTATGCATTTTTCTGAGGTCTGTGTACTTGTTGATCTTCATTTCTCCTTTGTTCCTTTCTTTTATTTTCTCTTTTAGTTATATTTTCTTATCCTTGTTTTCTTTCTCTTGCAGGTTTTTATGAGTGCAATTTGAGGATTTGGTTTTGCTAGTGAAAGCAATTCAGAAAAGAAAATCACCATGATCCATATAGGGAGTTCCTTTTCCTTTTTTCAAATTTTGCTTCTTAATTCAATTACAATATTTTTGAAACTAATTGCTAGCCTTACTCTTAAAATATGATCGTTAAAAGATTGCAAAAATAAGTTAAAAAAAAACAATTGGCAAAAGAATGAAAACTCGTATTAAATCATTTGAATACAAATTTTAAAACTGCATCAATGGTTTTAAAATAAGAGCAAAATTTAACAAATTTCTTACAAGATAAAAATTTTAATATTCATCATTTTATACTTTTTATCTTGTAAATATGTTTCTCATGATCTATTCTCTTGATGATCTTCTTTATGGTTTGTTATCTTTCATTTAAATCGATTTGATTTTAATAAACTTAGGAACAAGATAACTCTTTTAAAAATAAAAAATGAAAATAAAATAAAATAAAAAAGACAATAACTTGATGAATATTTGAAAACACAAACTTAATGTTTTTGTCAAAACATCATCATCTTGTTTGAGTTGTTTTCATTTCATGTTTTTGTTTTTCTTAGGAGCTTGTTTGTTTTCATTCTTAGTTCTTTCATTTTAATTTTTGTCCTTTTTAAACAGAGTTCGTTTCACAATAGACCATTTTCAATTACTTTGAAAATCCTCATACATATTCTTTTAGTAGTATTATCAATTGTTAGTAAGAGGAATTTTTCTATTCAACTTTGGTTTCATGTATGGGAAATTATTAACTCTATATTTAAAAAGAATTCTAGGGTTAAAGGAAGAATATCTGGTTAATTTTCAAAATTGCTTCCATTCAGATTTTAATTTAAAACTCTAAATATTTCTTTTATTATCATTTTGATGATCTTAATCTATAACATAAGAGTTTATTTTTACGAAAACTTATCTTAAATTTAGCTTTAGATAAAATAACAAAAGCAATATCAAAAGTTTAGTTTTTTTAAACTCTTCCATGTCATCCCAAATCTCTTAGAGAGATAATTTGTCTCCCCATATATTATCGCCAACTATCAAAGTATAAATTAAAAGCTACAAGAACCTGAAAGATAGGGGGTCTCTTTAGAAAGCCAGCCTACCATGATCATAGGTTCTGATAATTATGACATTGTCAATCTGATTACCACATCAGGATAATGGCTCACAACTTTACATTGTAAGACAAGAGGTCTCGTCACGAGACGACTTGCTCATGACTATCAAAACTTGTGAATGGCATTGTCATGATCTGGTCACTAAGCCAGGGCAATGGTTCTCAGGTTTTTAACAAAATAAAATTTTCTCTGAATATTGAAATATAGATGGGATACTGACATTTTGGGCTAAGAGCTAACCCTACTGAGGCTATGGACGCCTGCTGGCAACAGTGGTCCTACCTATGATTATAAGAGTTCATCTTTATCACTAAACTAAACAACGTGTTTGAGTTCTTTAAGTTTGAGTTGTCATTAAATAGTTGTCCGTAATTAGCTCTCTTATAATCAATATTTACAAGATATGAAAAATGATAGTATTTGATTTCATTTAAGAGTTTCGAAGAAAAGTATAAATCTTAGCAATTTGATTTAATTTAACTTCTGTTTCTTTTTCCTTATAATTTTATTATTAATTCGAACAGAGATAATTGGTTCTTCCTAGTATGTCGCCAATTGATGTGGTGAAATACAACTCCCCCATTTTTCACTTATAAATGAAAAATGGGGACCCTTTCAACCAATCACTTGATAATACTATTTTTAAAATTTGAAAATGAGGAAAGACCCAAATGAGTTCAAGTTGTTCTTATTTATCTATATTAAGTCATTTTGACCTATTTGGGTTAGTCATTGTGAAATGCACTTATTTAAAGGCTTTTTATTTTATATTTGTTTGATTTTAGGGACCCTTCATTTTCCAACTCCCTTCCTTATTGGCATTTTGAAAAAAATCTTGACTTCTTGAAACTTTACCACTTGCCTCATGGTTTTGATCATATTTTTGCACCTCCTTGTTTCTTTTTTCATTCATGGAAATATTTTCATAAATGATCAATTGAAGATAAAGTGGCATCTTCGGTTTTCACATCACCTCACATTTGGTATTTGACTTCACTAGTTGGCATTTCTTCCACATGACTTAGCGCATCATTTCACATTCGACATTGATTGTTTATTTCCTTCACTTGGTTTGATATATCCGTTAAAAAAGGAGTGAATCATTAATTTATCATTTTATCTATTTTTGTATATAAAAGAATATAATTTCATTAGTTTAATAAAATTTTAAACATTAGATTAATTTGAAAAACTATATTTATTTTCTTATTTAAAACATCAAAATAAAAATAAAAAACAAAAACATTTTATTTTTATTGAATATTGTAAATATTAAATTCTTTTAAAAACTAAACATAAAACTTTTAAAAAAACAAAAAACAAAAAACAAGTCATATCTATATCGACCTAAACTATGATACAACACAAAGTTCGGTGGGTTAAATACATTAACACAAAACCCACAGGGTCAAAAATCTAACTACATTGCATGTGGCAAGTTTATAAAACCGCGGCAGGAATATTTATATTTACAATTGTATTTAACGGTAACCCTACTTTTTCTATGGCTTAGATATGACTTGTATATTTAAAAATCACATTTTAAAAATTGCATTTTTTTAATCTAAGGATCATATACCTTCGTCACATACATTGTATACTTGGTGACTGGTGAACATTTATTTGATAGCCTGCATTTTCAGTGGCACGTATATGGTGATATATGTTAACCGCATCACAATTTGTGTTAATCATCGGTTTTCATTGTAGGAACCGCCAACCAAGATCACACGTAACAGTCCATGTGATGCGCCCGGTTTGCTGACTGCTAGGATTTTGATTATATCCTAAGTTCAATTGTGGGTTTTTAGAAATTGAATGCAGTGCTAGTGTGTGGGGATATTTATCCCTAGGCATGAGGTTCATGAATGGAGAAAGGGATTCGAATCCCTTATCTCAATTTTAGCTCAACCAATTATATTTTTGGTAAACAGAAGTTCAAAGACAACCATATATAAGTCATCACAAATACAAGGAGACAAGAAAGAGGGGAAAATTTTCTTTAAATAATTTTTTCAACGGTTTGAAGGAGATGCTACAGGATCAGAAGGAGAAGGGGTCACAATCCAACATAGGCAGTTCTTTGCTATCATTCAATCTGCACTTATGCTATCATATTGAATTCAATCATAAACCTATCTTTCCCCTATTTTTATTTAATTTGCTCTCAGATTAAGAGAGGGCTATCCCATCTTAGACTGAGATAGGATTTTCATTTTAGATTAATTTTGTATTTTTAAATGATCTCAACATAAAAGTCCTTTTAGTTAATGGCAAACACCTTGGTTTTTCAATGGCAAGGTCGAGTCCTTATATTAGTTAAACTCCTTGATTGATTTTAATCATTATTCAAAATATTAAGAAATCAGTCGTTAGAACTAATGTAATATCTTGTATATTAATTTATTTGTTTTTAATCAATAACACATAACATTAGAATTACTTTTCTTTTCTTTTTTTTTGAGTTAACTTTAGCATGCTAGTTATTAATTAGTTTTCTAACATTAACTTTCAATAAATAATAATAACCTAAAAGAATTAGAATAATTTTAATTTTACTTAGGTAGTATATTTAATTAGATCTGATTTTATTAATTTTTTACTTAGAATAATAATAATAGTATTTAGTTAACATTCATTTCATAGGTTATCATAGATATATTATAATAAACTAGAATTATTATTAGAATTATATTAGTAATATTTAGGAATATATTATAGTATAGGGTATATTTATTTATATATTATAGTTAGTTAATTAGCATAATCACATAGAATATATTAGTTTAGATTTGACATATGAGATAATTAAGAATACTTTAGCACTTAACAAAGACTTTAACGATAAATGTAGCATTAACAGTGTGTTACTTTAGGATTAATAGATAGTATTAAACTAACAAGTTTCATAGGGATAAAATTATCATAGTGTCATTTAGGATTAACAATTAACATTAATTTAATAATATAAAGTCAGTTAGGTTAGAATAGTTAGGTTAATTGTAAGACATAACTTAGTCGTGGCTTGGCTGAGCCCCAGATCAGCTTAAGGATCAACTCTCTTGCCTAATAAACAAGAGATTTGATCTGATATCTCTTCTCCGTTAATGAATGAAAGTTATATTTTAAGTAATTGGAGTTTGGGAAAAGGTAACTGGACCTAATTTAACTAGTCAGAGCCACTACTCCAAACGGAAAAGGAGCTACTTTAAGCTCCAGACCGAGTGGTTATACCCCAAAGTTGTTGCAGCGATTTTCGAGGCTTCAACGGGAAGCTACAGCGAAGACCTTGTGGGACAAGCTAGGGACTTTGTACCAATCTAAGTCTCTAGTGAATAAATTGTTCCTTCGGAAAAAGTTGTATAACCTGAGGATGAAGGATGGAGACTCGGTGACAGAGCATCTGAACGCCTTCAATATTGTGGTAAGTCAGTTGTCATATGTTGATATTAAAATCTCAGATGAAGATAAGTGCATCAGTTTGTTGTGTTCTCTACCAGATTCGTGGGAAATTCTGGTTATTGCAATAGGTAGCAATACAACTACCTTGAATTTTGATGACATTGTCTCATCCTTGTTGTCGGAGGAAATGAGACGAAGAAATATGGAGGATCAGAATGGAGATGCCTTATCTGTATGAGGAAGGTCCCATAACAGAAACAAGAATAAGGTTTCGAGTGGGAGATCTAAATCTCCTTGAAATTTTGTAAAGGTGTGTTGGAAATGCGGAAAGGAAGGGTACTACAAAAAGGACTACATATCTAAAGCTCCTAAGAAAGGAAAGGGATCTGATGATGCTCCTTCTGCAGAGGCAAAAACCACCTCGGATGAAGGTGGGGATGCGTATTTGGCTTCTTCTTCAAATACACATGTAGATCATGAGTCATGGTTGATTGACTCGGGTGCATCCTTTCACTTCACTCCCCATAGGGAGTGGTTCTGCAAGTATGAGAAATATGATGGCGATGATGTCTTCTTAGGTGATGATAGGAAGGCCAGAATCATTGGAAGTGGAAAAGTCAAGCTGAAGCTGCAAGGTGGAAGGATTAGAACACTTCCTGGTGTTCTACACATTCCTGCATTGGCTAGAAATATGATTTATGTAAGAAAAATGGATGATGCAGGTGTAAAAATAGTGTTCGAGAAAGTTTCCTGTAAGACAGTTCGGGGAGCACTGGTATTAATGCAGGGATTTTGGATTGGAACTCTGTACAAGCTTCATGTCAGCACTATTATTGATGGGTGAAACAGTTTTGTGGTTCCCAAAAGTGGAGCGGAAAGCCTAGCGGTCTCTGGAGAAAAGACCATGCTATGGAATCAAAGGCTTGGACATATTGGAGAGAAGGGCCTTTGGATACTGCATGGAAATGGTATGGTAGAAGGTATGTATAATAGCTCTCTATATTTCAATTTCTGTGAACATTGTGTATATGGGAAGCAAAATCGGGTGAGTTTTCCTTCTGGTGCTAAGAGGGAAAACAAGATATTACAGCTTGTGCACAGTGATGTGTTTGGACCTATGTCGGTTCCATCACTAGGTAATTATGTGTACTATGTTTCATTCATAGATGACTTCTCAAGGAATACATGGATATATTTCTTGAGGAAGAAATCTAAAGTCTTTGATAGATTTAAAGAATTTAAGGCTCTGGTGGAAAACCAGACAGAGAAGAAGATAAAGGTGCTGAGGACAGATAATGGTGGGGAGTTCTGCAAGAAGGAATTTGAAGAGTTCTGTAAGAAGTGTGGTATAGCATGGCAGAAGACTACTCCATACACACCTCAGCAAAACGGAGTTGCAGAAAGAATGAACAAAACGCTGATGGAAAAGGCAAGAAGCATACTCAGTGGTACCAGGTTAGGACAAGAATTCTGGGAAGAGGCAGTGGAGATTGCATGTTACTTGGTTAACAGATCAACTTCATCAACGTTGGAGGATAAGACTCCACATGAGGTATGGACTGGTAAGAAACCCTCTCTTTCACATCTGAGGGTATTTGGATGTGATGCATATGTACATGTTCCAAAGGAGAAAAGGAGCAAGTTGGATAATAAATCTGAAAGGTGCATCTTTATTGGGTATAAGGATGGTTTAAAGGGTTACAAGATTTGGAACCTGGAAACAAGGAAGGTTGTGTACAGCCAAGATGTGGTGTTTAGAGAGGTGAAAGATACTGTTAAACATGAAGTCCTACCAAAGGAACCTGAGAAGATAGAGTTTGATCTAAAGGAGGATGAATCAGGCTCTACAACAAAAGAAGACTCAGAAGAGGAAGAGCCACAAACTCCAGCTGTGAGAAGATCAGTTCAGGAAAGAAGACAACTGTTATAGGTCAATTTTGGCACCATTCCCAATGACCTGGTTATCTGGGTAGCATCTCCAGGACTGATGATCAAAGGTTCTATCATAACCTATCATCTCAGTTTCTATATGCTCTAAGAGAGTAAACATTCATGAATCAAACAAGATTTTCATCAAAGCAAGGCTTTTCCATGGTTTGAAGCTTATTATTAAACATGTGGGATCTCACCAACGCAGGCTCTAAGGGGCCTAAGTGTGTTGCATATGCAGGTAGCTCCATTCTGGGCTGCTCTGCAAAGCACTTCCCAACATTCAAAGGTGCATTGGTCACATTGGGAACGAAATTCTCATTGTTCCGGAATCTCCAGTTGGCCAGTGTCTTCTAAAAGGGTTCACATGTGTCATGCTTCAGATCGAAATGTCCATTTGACATCTACATGACTGGAAAACATGTCTTGCCTATTTTTGGAATGCAATTTATTGCAAAAAAACCTGCAGTCCATCTATAAATTGAACACAAAGCTAAGTGTTCAAGGGGGGATATTTTGAGTAGAGAATGTTGGAGAATTTTCAATAGAGAGTTTGATTTTTGGAGCTGCTGGTGGAGAGACTTATGCTCTGATGAGACTAAGAAACTCTGCTGGAAGGTCACAATGAATCATTCACTAGGTTGTAACCTCTGCTTCTATCATCAATAAAGAGTACTTCTTGTTTTTCCCTACATGCATACATGTTTAATTTGATTTTTCATGTTGTAAAATATTTGTTGATGAATGTAGTTTATGCTTAACTGATTTGGCTAATTAACTTGAATAGATATCTAGATTATTGTATCTTCTGTTGTTTTAGTGCTCTTTCACGCAGGAAGCATTCAGCTATTTGAAACCGCTTGAAGTTGAGGCTATAGTGAAAGCGACAAAAAGGAGTCATTTGGAAGCGACTGAAACAAGTAAGCATCCAATCCTCTTTGTATATCTGTTCTGAGTTAGGAAAAAGGGTAGTGCAGTATTTCACCTGTTTTTCTAGACTAGACACCGGTCTAGGGAAGCGTAGTTTATCTGTAGATTACAATTCTGGCCCAACAAACTGGCGACCATGTTGGGGAGAATTTCTCTTGAATCTTGGTTTTTTAGTCTCTGATCTGCTTTCTAAATCCACCCAGTAGTTATTTCACATAAAGATTAGACATTTTCAGAGGTTAATTTGAAAATTTAGTGAGCCAAAAGGTAGCTTTTTCTTTGTTTACTGCACTCAACACACCCTTGGTCAGGGCACAGTGCTTTGCAGAGCACTGTCTCCCTTGTCAGCCTGCGTTGCAGAGCATTGTCTCCCTTTGGAGACTGCGTTGGCTCCTAAAAGGAACAAATCCCCTTGAATCTTACTTTGTATTTTGCTTCAGTTCTTTTTGCTGACTTGTTCTGAAAAGTTTAATGCTCTATTTGACCAGTAGCTCTATTTATTTCTTCTCCTTTGACTGAAAATTTGTTCAATGTTTTTTTAAAAAAAAATTTCATTATCATTGACAAGTTGATTTCAAAGTAATTTTTATGGTCGCATTAAGAATCGTTTGCTTTCGAAATAGGAAATTGTCATAAAGTCGTCATTTCCTTGATAAGAGAAATTGTTGTTGAAATCTTCGTTTTTCCTTCAAAAGAGAAATTGTTGTTTTTATTCTTCATTTCTCGAAATCAAAAAGCATTTCGATTATTGATCTAGTGCACCTAGTTTTCTTTCTGCATTCATAACATTAAGGAAACTGAAAAGAAAAACTTGCATTTGCATGTAGGATTGTGTGTTTTTTGCAAAAGGAACATTAGGAAATCTGCATTTAGTTTAAGATTCATTGATTTTGTTTTTGTTCATTGATTTGTTTTCTCTCAAATTACTTGCTCTCTTCCCTTAGCAGTTGGGTATTTCATTGAAAAAGTTGAAAGTGAAAGTTTGTTTATAATTCTTAGCTTGCATTTTAGGAATTTCATATACATCATCGTGGTGAACCTGAAAGGAAAACTGTTAAACAAGATCAACATAAAATAAATCTCAATTTACTTAACAACTCTTTGGAACATTAACGATAACATTTAGAGGTCTAGGCTAGAGATGTGTTCCAGCATCGTAAAACATAGCAGTTGTATTTAACTTGTCTACGATACATTCCGAGTGTGATACCTCACTCCATGTACGTAAGTATATCATAGCTCGTCCACATACTGTCGGGTATATCGGGCGGTGTTACAGTACAATAAGTATAAATGGGTGCTCTCACTATGCGGTTTCGCATTAGAGGGTGCTAATACAGACTTGGGCCTCCACGTACCTTCGAGTATATTTGGGAGGACAAATTTTAGGTGCTATCCATCCATAGTGAACCGAGTCAGCCACCTTGAAATTGTGATACACTGAACACATCATTCGGGGAGATTACCTACCTGTAATTTTTGGTTCGCCAAGAGGTATTCTGCAATTCACATTTTCTTGGTAAACCTTTTTTCCTAGAATTACCCTCTTTTTGTTTTTTTTGTTTTTGGATAAAATAAATCAGTAATCATGGAAGAACATAATCCTACCCCCCGTCGTTCACGTAGATTAGCTTTAAAACCACCTTTACCACCGGAAGTTATTTCTAGTAGGCGAAGGCGATCATGATCTACCGAATCAAGTACAATTCGTACCTTTGGCGAAACATCATATTTTAATCCAAAGTTAGCTCAAATTTTTTCCACACATCCTGGTTCATTTACTGTTATCGAAACGGAGCCTTCACAATTACCTGTGGTCACGATCCATTCAGTCGCTAAGACCATACCTCCTGGACCCGACGTTGTTCAATCACATATTGATCCAGATCCTGTCTCTTCTTTGCCAGAATATCTGAACCCTGAATCTGAACAGCTGGAAGTTGTTCCTACCTTGGTCATCCCACAAAGTTCTGTAACCATTGAAACTCCTATTTCACACATTCAACCATCTAAAATATATTTTTGGCCTAACGGTGAAGTTCTTCCTCCTGGTTTAATCGCAATTTAAGAAATCCCTCAACCTGATACACCTTTAAGTCAAACCCACTTTGGGGGAGACCTTTACCTATACCAGTCATTTTCTCAATCGTTTCCATCTGATTTTTTTGATCCTATTTCCATTCAATCTCCCATCGATTTTCGAGGGTATACATTTGATCAAACTACCATGTCTGAACCAACATCTTCGATTGGGTCTGTTGTTCCAATTACGTCAGCTCCTACCCTTGCTACTCCGTCGATGTTCATAGCATCACCAGAGTCATATTTGCACGATGTCCCTTCGGTCCCAATAGGTTACAAATCACTATCTGGCACTTTCTCTGTTGCACCTTCACGTTCATGGTCTTTGCCAATGTCATCATCTAGTGTTTTAACTGGTAGTCCTATAGTTAGTATTGAACGACTTGATTCATTAAATCCATCATCAGGGAAATATCAAGCCGGTCATTATGGGTCAAATACTTTATCAATTAGACTCCTAGCATTCGGTGAACAATATTTTCCATCTTATTATCCTCCTTATGCTGGGGGGAAACCTTTGGTTACCCAATATAATAGTACTCAGTCACATTTTGGTCAGACTAATGTTTATTTGAATGTTTTTCAATGGCAACCCACTTTACCTATCCAACCACAAACGGTTGTCCAATCGTATCAACCAATTCAACCTGTTACACCAACTTCAATACCACTTGTTAACACATCTATACCCCTGTTACAACATCAAAATCTTGTTCATCAACCTTATCAGGCGAGTTCTTCAACTCAATATCATCAAATTCTAGGTACACAAACTCAAAATCCTTTGGTTAATTTACAACAACCTGTATTAGGGATCATTTATTCACAAGTTGGTCCACCATTTTATGGGGTGTCACAAACACAATCTGGTTATACATATCAATTTAATCCAACTTATACAAATTTGGGTTATAATCTTGGTGGACAGACCCCTTGGCAGCCACAAGCGCAAATTTCACAAACTTCATTTCAATAAGTAACGTATCCAGGTTTTGGTCAACAACACTCTCAAGCATTTTCCATGCAAAACAACCCTATCTGGGTTACCAGCAACAAATCCCATATGTCGGTGCTCAAAGATCTATTGCCCAAGCAATTCCATCTTATTCTGGCTATGCTCAACCTAACCTTAATAGCCAATTGCCTTTTGTTGCAACCTTGGAATTACCAGATTTAAACCGGTTAACTAATGATCCTATCAATTATGCTCCTTGGTGGCCGGTGATACCACATAAATTACCCTCCGACATTCCTAAATTCAATGGAAACACTGGAGAATACCCATTAACTCATGTTATGACTTATCATTTATGGTGCTCATCGAATTCCCTAAATGATGATTCTGTTCGATTACGTCTTTTCCAGAGAACGCTCATAGGTCCGGCAGCTAAATGGTACATTGAATTACCTAGAGCTTCATTTGAAAATTTCACTGCTTTGGCTATTGTATTTTTGACCCATTTCCAGTTACCGATCAAATACGAAACTAGAATGAAACTCTTGACCAACTTCAAACAAAGTAATGCTACTCACATTTCAAATCATATTCATGAGTGGCATCGCCGTCGACGAATGGTTAAAACATTTTTTCCTGATCATCTACTTGCTGAATGGTTCATCAAATCCTTGTTACCATCTATAATAGAGGATGTGGCTAAAGGTGGCATCGTCATAGAAGATAAATTCATCACTCGTGCCCAATATTTAGACTTTATTTATACTTAGTCTGGCATGCTCTATGAGAAAATACCAAATGCACCGTGATATAATTTCAATGCTCCTCCTCAAATAAAGGACTCTCATGCCGAAGATGGCTTGATAGGCACTGTAAATACACACAACACTACTGCATATGATCCTGCTCCTACTTCCGAAATAAACGACGTCTCGTTTGACAAAGGAAAAAGTGATAAGCAACGAGGAAGTAAGAAAAAGGGGAAATAAAAGAAAAAGAAAACTTCTAACCCGTAGGAACGATCATCTGATCAATCGTCAAGACCACAGAAACCTCGTTATCCATGCATAATTTGTAATGGGGAACACTTTGTTAGGGATTTTCCTCACCGTGCTAAATTATCAAAAATCATCAAGACTTCAAATGCATCAGCTATGTTGATAGACCCATTTCCAAATCTAGATGCAAATTTGGTTGCTACGGATCCAGCTCCTAGTTCCCAAGTGTTAATGTTATCCAGTACAAAACCTTCACAAGATATTTTGGTGTCGACGTGGAATAAATACTATGCTAGTCCGATTGATAAACCTACTACCTCGACAACGAATCCATCTACTGAATCAGTACCACCTCTAGCTATTCCTGAATTGACCATTAAGCCACCAAAGGGAGTAATTCATAAATTGACATATAATCCTCGAGCAAGAGCTGCAAAAAATTATAATATAGTTGAAGATTTGGCTCAATCCCCTTTAGCTATGTTTTCTCTTGAGGTATCGCAAAATTTTCCATCCCAGAAACAGGCTTTATTGTCGGCCATTGGTGGAATTGATCTGACTGATTCTAATCTTGTTGTCTTTAATCATACGAGCTACGTGCCATAGCTACTAGCAGAATTGGAATTCTCCATCCAAGTAAATATTCTCAATCACCTTGTTCATCGCACTATTATTGATGAGGGAGCATATACGTGCATTATGTCTCTAAACTGTTGGAAATCACTTGGCTCGCAGCGATTATCAAAATCATCAACAACGTTGAAGGCTTTCGATGGAAGAACATATAAACCTTGTGGTATTATCAATAACCTGCAAGTTGAATTAGGGGGAAAAACAGTAAGTATTGATGTTGAGGTTGTTGACGGACCCCTTGACTATAATATTTTACTTGGAAGACCATGGGTATATGTGATGACTGCAATTTTTTCTACATATTTTAGAATGGTTGCCTTTCCTCATAAAGTTACTATTACATTCATTAATTAGTTATCCTTTTTTGCCTCCGCTTTGCAGGTAACTGGAAGCGTTCCGTATATTCACTTACCCCAACTAGAAATCCAGAACATTGGTGTAGGACTCTTAAAGGATTCCACTCTTATGGGAACCTTTGCATTACCGCCGCCTGCGACGTCGACAGAAATTTCAAGTATAGAGACCTGCTACATGATCTCTTCCACTCCATCTAGCTTAAGGAAGAGTACGGATGATTTTGATATTTTTACGTTAGATGATGTTTTACCGCTCAAACCTATTGAGCTACAATAGCAATCAATCTATTTGGCTTGGGCGACAAATCCAAAATCAGCGTCACCGAGTGTTTGGGTTGATCGTTCATTAGATTTTGGTACTCCATCTGATCCGTTTTCCTCAAAAATTTTGACAGATGAAAATATTTTGGAAGCTATGATGGCAGAAGGAGAACCATGGGAAGATTATCATCATCGCTGCCATCTTCCAGATTATGAAGAAAATAATCTTAGTGAACTATATCACCCATCCATTCAAAATTTATTTTCGAATTCTTTTCCAATAAATGCAATTGAATCTGAACGAAATTTATCAAATATTGAAGAAACAATTTCTATCGATATTTCAACTAAACCTAGCGTTGTAGAAAATATTCATGTCGGTGTATCTTGTTCTTCATTAGAACTTGATTCATATCGCTCTCTTTTTCGTGAATTTCATGACGTATTTTCTTGGTCTTACGAGGAAATTCCAGGCATAGATACTAGTATAGTTGAACACACTATTAATATGTATCCTGATGTCAAACCGGTGTGTCAACGGCTTCGTCCTGTTCATCCGAAGAAATCCACTGCCATCAAAATAGAAGTTGAAAAACTTTTGTGTGCTGGTTTCATTTACCCTGTTCTACTAACTGAGTGGGTTTCCAATATCATTCCTGTTATGAAAAAACAAGGAACCATTAGAGTGTGTGTCGAGTATCGGGATGTTAATTAGGCTTGTCCAAAAGACAACTATCCTACACCCTTTATCGACCAGATTATTGACGATTGTGCTAGATGCGAGATATTTTCTTTCATGGATGGATTTTACGGCTACATTCAAATCAATATCCGCCCAGATGACCAACATAAGACAACATTCATCTATCCCTGGGGCACATTCGCATATCGGAAACTTCCGTTTGGTTTAAATAACATTGGGGCAACTTTTCAGAGAGAAATGGATTATGCTTTCAATGACATCAAGCACATTGTTCAACCATATCTAGATGATTTACCAACGCATTCACGAAAATGGACTGATCACCCGATGCATTTGAGAGCCATTTTCTTACGCTGCCGACACTACAAGATACGCCTCAATCCGCACAAATGTCTGTTTTGTGTTGGTTCTAGTCGATTGCTCGGATTTGTAGCCTCAAAAGAAGGAATTTGAATAGACCCACTGAAGGTACAGGCCATTCTTGATTTTTCTGCACCCTCAAACTTACTACAGATACAGAAACTTCAAGGAAAGGCTAACTTCCTGAGAAGGTTCATTCCAAACTACGCTGAAATGGCTAAAGGATTTACTCGATTATTGAAAAATGGGGTTCCCTTCCATTGGGACCAAGTTGCGCAAGCTTCTTTTGATGTTGTCAATGACCATCTTGTCCAAGCGTCATTAATGTATCCTCCAAATTATCAAAATGATTATTTCCTATATATCGTCGTGGCTAAAATGACCATCGCTATGGTTTTGGTCCAAGTATAATATGGAATTGAACATATGATCTATTATTTGAGTCGTAATCTCAATGATATGGAAGTTAAGTACTCGTACATAGAAAATATTGCCTTGGCAGGTGTTCAAGCTGTCCAAATATTTCTCCATTATATCCTACTCCGAAAAACAACAATAGTTTCAGATTGCAACCCCATGACTTACATCTTATCACGTCAATTTCTAGGGGGAAAATATTCAAAATGGATCATCATTTTACAGGAATTTGATTTGGAATTTATCAAATCCAAGTCAAAGAAGTCTTTAGTTTTGGCTAAGCTTCTTTGTGACCTTCCCTGTGATAATACTGCAATTACGTCGGAACCATCTATTCCAGACAAGTATCTGTTTCTGATCGGATCATATGATCCTTGGTATGGGGATTTCATCATTTATCTCCAAACCCAAACTTTTTCGACCTAATACCTCTCGCTCTGATCAACGATGTATTCGATACCAAGCAAAAGATTATATGATCGTCGGTGATACACTTTATCATCGTGGTGTCGATACCATTTTAAGGAGGTGCCTCAGTCATGAGGAAGTCAAAAAAGTGTTAAATGATTGTCATGTTGGGGCTTGTGGTGGACATATTATGTGGTTATGCTACCGCGCAGAAGATACTCCACGCCGGTTACTTTTGGCCAACTATTTTTCGAGATTGTATCCTCGCAGTCAGAAGTTGTCATGCATGTCAGATTTATGACCGTAAAATTTGCAAACCGCCAGCACCAATGCATCCTATTGTCTCTACTGGAAAATTTACGAAATGGGGTATCGATTTCATGACCTGTAACCCTCCTTCGTCCAGGGGGCACGGTTATATTATTGTTGCAGTCGACTATTTTACCAAATGGGCCGAAGCGATGCCTACATTCAATAACACAGGACAAATAGCTGCATTATTTTTCTTCAACCATGTTATTGCATGGTTTGGGGTCCCACAGGCTATAGTTACGGATCATGGGAAGAATTTTCGCAACCATATGATGTCTGAATTGACAACCAAGTTAGGATTGTCGCATGATAATTCTACTCCTTATTATCCACAATCGAATGGACAAGTTGACGCTATTAACAAAATTCTTAAACGAATGCTTCAGCGAATGATAGGAGTCTGTAAAAGGAACTGGCACTTGATCATGTACTCCGCCTTGTGGACGTATCGAACCTCGGTGAGAAACGCTACCGGATTTACTCCTTTTCAATTGGTGTATGGTCTGGAAGCTATCTTACCAATCCAATGTGAAATATCATCGTTAAAACTCGCTATAGACTTGTTACCTGACACCTCTGAAGAAGAAGCGCGTCTCCTTAACCTCATCCATCTAGATGAAACGCGTCGTGAAGCCCAATTAGCCAACGAAGTGCATAAGAGACGTATAAAGGTGCAATACGACAAAAATGTCCAGCCTCGCATCTATTCAAAGGGTGAATTGGTCCTTCTTTACAACCAGGAAGCTGATAAATTAGGTACAGGGAAATTTGATCCGTTATGGCATGGCCCGTACATTGTCAAAAGAGTTCTTGCTAAAGGTGCCTACGAGTTAGTTGATTACGATGAGATTCCATTGGTGCAGACTAGAAATGGATTGTATCTTAAACGTTACTATGCTTAATCATGAGCATAGTAATTTTTTGTATTATATTGTTTATATGTTGTTGATTTGCATTCACTATCTTAATTTGTTTTTTAGAGTTTTCTTGACATTAGTAATCCGCTTTACATTTTATGGTAGATGTCTGAATCTTCGGAACCATTTGTTGGATATGCTGATGGTGCTAGTTGTAGTACACAGAATCAATCCTTTGTGGTGTGGGCCATTTTCGCTTTGAACGGCAAGTTAGTGAGTTTTCAATGGATTTGTATTGGTAGATCGACGAACAATATCATTGAGTATAGCGCGTTGATCGAACTTCTCTCTGATGCCATTTCATTTGGTATTAACTGCATAATCATCAGGTTAGACTCACAACTTGTGGTACTACAACTTACTAGTGTTTATACTGTTTGAAATCCAACACTTCTTAGATTGTTCCTAAGAGTTCAACTTTTGGAGAGACATTTTGATTTCATTCAATATCAACACATTTCCAGAAATCTAAACACTTTAACTGATTCATTAGCTAATCAAGTTTTAGATATACATTTGTGACATAGGTAAAGAAAAAATTCACATCATTGAATAGGATTGCGTATTAAACATAAGAAAAACTCTAAAAACGTATAGATAGATAGTTATAGGTTTTTTACAAAATTTGTACCCAAGATACGTTGGTCATCTGACCTCAAAATGTATGCAAAAATTCATAAGTAAACTAGTGGTGCTCATGATAGCAGGCTATAGATCTAGCAATCCTACGGAGAAACCGCATCCAACGGTTAAGAACCCCAATTGTGTGTCGCTGCAGTCGCATGGGAATCTCTTCGATCCGGAAATCTAGAATTCCGAAGGTCAACCCCTCTATGTGCTACTGGAGCTCAGCAAGAGTCTCATCCATATCAAGGTCCTAAAGGACTGCTCTCCTGACAGCCCTCTCTACTGATGCATTCACTTCACGCTCTAGTTCCTCTACTGATTGAACGCGACCGATATCTGCATTACATTAAAACATTTTGTTTAGTCTTGGAAAGAAATTAAAACACAAAAAAATTTGTATAAACCTTATAAAAATCAAAAAACATGGTCAAATCAATCTTACCTATTGCACCCCACTAAGCGACTTCTGGTAAAACTAGATCTAGATCTCCTCAGAAGTCGATGCCTGCATATGCATACTCATTGATAGTGATGATTTGTCACCTGAACCAGGCGAAGAATGCAGTCGAGAACATGATGGTCGATTGGCCTGAATGCCAACCCATGAGTTCTACCCATCTCTGCATTCGAGGATCTCTAGGACTAGATATATCTAATATTACATGTTGTGGTTGCATCAGTGGAATCTGTTCCAAAGCAAAAGAGATAAGGATAGAACCATAACTGAAATTTTTCTTCCTTCCTCCCTTTGCTTTATTCATTTATTCCTTTATCTGAGATAGAACAGCTTCAGACCAGTTGAAATTTTTTGGCTCTAAGCATTCCAACGCATACTGCATATATGATATGTTTGCCACATGGAGTGTAACAGTGCCAGCTAGTTTAGCGATCGTGAATAGGATGGTTCTCAGAGGCAAATCCCTGACATCACAGATGTTTATTTTTCCATCTTTTTTAGGTTCTAACCCCGGATAGCAATACTGCATAACATAATCCCTCACTGTTTCTCCTCCAACGGTAGATCCTCTGAGTGCAATGGACAAACCTCTCTTCGAAAAACCTGTGAGAAAATACACATCCTCAACTATTATGGACAGCACTTGATTTTTTATGTGAAATTACTCTATCACTGGATCCCATGCTCGAACAAGGAACTCTAAGAGTTCTATTTGTTGCCTCATTCCCGACAATTTAAAGTACTTAAGAAGCTTGCAATCTCTTAAAGCTATTATAGTACCTGGATCATTCAAGGCAATCATATCTTGTTCTTCATGTTCTCTTTCTCTCCATGTAATCTTCATTA